>JAJEKV010000050.1:8610547-9018971 GCA_021234155.1 Isoetes taiwanensis | reverse complement strand
CCGGTATGCTTTACCGTTCCAGTTACGTATTGCTAAGCTGGTGGCGCGGCTCCGGGTGCAAAGCCGGCGTCGGCATAGGCGACCGCACGTTGATGCTGGTGAACTGCAGCGAGCGCAGAGGAACCCGCCGACAAGCAGCGTGCCGTCATCAGGAACACCAGCGTGGCCGGACCAGATAAGGGCCAGCATGGCGACGTCGGACGGCGGCACCGCGTTGAACACCAGCACGCGGCGGAAGCCAAGCGGCGCAGGATGGGGCGACGTCTTCATCACCGTAGCGCCGGCGCCCGCGGCAGGTAAGCATCCCAGGTGAAGGGCGATGGGCCGAAGCCCGCCGCAGCATGAGCGGCAGCAGGAAGAATTAGCGCCGACGCCGACGCGGAACAAGGGAAGCCGCCGAGGTTGAGACTTTTAAAGTTTGGGGCTCTGCACAGCATTTCTGGCACAGTGGCGCTGTGCAATTTGACACAATGCAATTTGGCTTACGGTTAGAAAACGTAAGTCCTATGGTTCATGGTTGCAAATACTATGGTTTTGGGTGGATATTCCGCTTCACAAGAACATTGGGGCCAAGTTCACCTTTGATTTAGTGGCCATGTGGAAGCAACATGGCACAAATATAAAGTATAGTAAATGTTTACCCTTTAAAATAACTTTTAAATGGGTATTTCGATAATTGATTCAGTACTTTGGAAATTGATTTAGGGCAACATAGAAATCGATTTAGGTTTTCCCTTCTCGTAAAGCGGCTACATATGGCGGTTATGATTGATGGCCACATGGATCTATATTCCCGGAAGGCCAAAGCTGTCTTTGTATGCGGATTAGCATGCTGGCATACTATGTGATATGGCCGGTTCTCATGCAAAATGGTAGGATTACTATGGAGATGTTAGTTTGCTGGGACACTTGTGGCCGCCCAAAGAGGTTCCGGCATCCGGATCTACACAGCTCTCAAAATCGGCGGGTATCTTTATGCATGCGGGATCGCCTTGCGGTAGGATAAAATCTTTGGATCTATGCTTAGGCTTGTTGCTCTATCACAAATTGATGGATGTAAGAAGATTGGTTAATATTCTTTGCCATTGCCAACATTAAATTTTGGTCCGAATTTGGTAGAATGTGGCATGGATATGCCATGAGGTATTTTCTATTCTACGTACTATTTGATAAGCAATGGCGAGAACCAACACATTTGTTGCTTTTATCATGTTCCTATGGAGATAATTACCAATGCCATGAAGACCTGGTGGCCATGTATGTGTAGGTTTTGGTACATGCAAAGCACGGCTACTAGGTTTGTTCGATCAGCGATACTATAAAAGGCGGTGGTGGTTCTAAGACTCATTAATTACATTGTTGCTTTTATTTGAAGAGATTTTCGGCGGGATGACATAGCCAATGAAGCTAAACTGAATACAAAACTAATTCGAGGCCAGGGTCGGAGTTTGGTACATGATTACTAATTGTTATTGATCATAATAACAGTCTTAGGCATATGCCTTAAAAACCTTTGCTATTCTACTCTGAGTTTGGGGCCAGCCGGTATCGATGATATTATTATCTTTGCCTTGGGAAGATCAAGCAAGAAATGAAATAACCTTGAACTCTCATACTTGGATAATGGAGCTTGAGACATTCTTGGAGTGCTACATTAAAGGTTAATGCTACCTATGTACTTTGATTACATGAACATGCCTCGGGCTAAAATAAAAAGATATAAAAGCAGTTCATGCTTCATGGTATACTAGTTATGATATATGGGAATTTCCTTGCATTTGTATGCTTGTTTTCTGGAAAAATATTTATTGCCCTCTTTTCAAGACATGGTCTAGGGCTTAAACTTAGACAATATTTGCAATTGCTGAAACTAGAAATTATTATAGGCTGGATGCACTATGTTTATACATGGAATGCACTAAGCTTATTAGTTGTATAAATAGCAAATCAGAGTCGCGGCTTATTGGATTTGAAAAAACATTTATGTTATAATTCCATTTCTCTTTCTCGATTAATGGTTTCTCGGAGACCCAAAAAAGGATACGAAATTGGTGATCCCGGTGAGAGATAAAAGCTGAGAGACCCAAAGAAATGTACCCTTTTATTGCCATGATATCACCGGGATTATACTAGCATTTTGCATGATTAGTGCAGTTAGGTTTCTCTCATCAATTGTCTCTCCTTTGCTTCGGAAATTGTGAAAAAAGAATGGAATATTTGCACATGGTGGAAATGTGAACACTAGGATTATGTCGGCTTGGATAAGTATTATACCTTAACTACGGTAAAGAATGAAATGTAAAACTATTTTTTATTTCTACCACACTTTTGCTTTATAAAGATATACTTTCCAATAATCTTTTGCATGTTGAAAGGAAAAAACTTGTTTATGTGAAAATAATGAACGGCAGGACAAATATTGAGCTTATTTGAGTACTCTTGTTGGACTCATTTGGTTTAGGGCCTGGGTAGTGCAGGACAGAATTTCTCTAACCGGTTAAGTGACCAAGTTAGAATTATGGTTGTGGGGTAGACCCTAGGCAAAAGGAAAATATATATCTTTGAAACATCTTGTTATCATATTCAAAGGATATGAAACTCTATCCTTTTGAGTCCACCTGAATTAATTGAACCACGAGTGCACCTCTCATTGATTTATTGAACATTATGTTTTCCATTGCTTGCCCAGCTCTCATTACATTGGCTAATACTTGTTTGCTACTTGCTGCATTTCGCAGTTACATTGGCTATTACTTGTTTGCTGCCTTACAGGTTTTGCTATGTTGCTATTTACTAATGCATTGAGGGAAATTTCAAAATGAAAAGTATTAGCCCGCAAGGGAATGATGTGAGTTCTATAGTTTATGAACATTAAAAAATTGATCTTGAAACTTGACACGACCATAGCAAAGGTATGAATATCACGCTATGTGATTTATCTTTTAGCTTTTACATTTTGATTCTGGTGCGTAGGGTCTAGCAGAATGCTAGGTACCTGCTTATTACTAACTGTGTGAATGTTCTTTTTTAGGGTTCACTTCTGCTGATGGGAGGTAGGTTGCTTATATATATATATAAATATAAATATATAACGGGTTGGAGGCAGTTCGCGACCTGAGAGCTAGTTCTGACACTTGTGAAGCTCTATCTACGTATGGAGATGTCAAGTACTTCCTCCCTTTGTCAAAATACTAAGAGTTATCCTTAGTCTCCTTTTATTGCATTGGTGGCCTAATTTGCTAGCGGCACTCGTACTCTTTTCTTGTATGGATGCAATGGGAACAATATCTTGAAGTCTGAAAAAGTATGTACACACACTTGGTGAAAAAGAAACAATATTTTGGTTGAATTTTGAAACACGATGGCAGGTTACAACATTTAATGGAAGCTCGGTGGGTTGAGAGGTCTTGGACTCCTGACATAAGCTCAAAATACTAGAGCTAAAATTTGAAACATGAGCTAAGATCCTGACATGTCATAGGAAACTCGGACCCGGTTTGGTGGTCTTGAACTCCCCTTGCATATGCTCTCAATTACTAGAGCTAAATAGTGTCTGGGGCTCCTTGCAAAGCTTCAATTACTTCCATTTGAGATCCACATAGCTCGTGAACCACCAAATTGAATTCTTACATACTGTTAGAGAAGCTATTGTTTTTGTGGCATAAAGTGTAGCACAATGGTGTACTCTGGACTATTTTTTCTTGTATGGGTGCAATAGAGCACCATATTTAAATGCAAAAAAACATGTACACACACACACTTATAAAAAGACATGCTTTGGTTTGACACATTGTGTAAGGACACAAAAATATATTTAGTGGTAGATATAAGCAATATGCTTATGTGCTACTTGGAAGCTTGACTTATGTGCTTGTAAAGATGTGGGTCTGCCTATGATTTTCCTATGGTCTTAGGAGTTTATATTTGCCTTAACTTAAAAGCGGTTTTATGAGAATGGCTTAAAAGCAATCTTTACTTGCATGCATGTGGCTTTGCACATTAGCCACTTGTTTAGCACAACACTTTGCTTTGCTATATCTAGAGATACATGCACATCATTTGTTGCATATTTTTGGGTTACTTCACCACATGCACGAGAGGTGCATGGGAACAAAACAATTAAAATGGCAAAGGGAATTTTTATCTTCACCATTTGCACACCTCATGTGTTGGACTACATGAGACCTTTGGGACTGCTTTGATAATGAGTATTGTTTGTCAAGGAATGCTATGATTTGAGGGCTTTTAGAGATTTGGGGGCTCACCACAACATTTCTGGCACGTGTGCTAATGCAATTTGGCTTACAATGCAATTTGGCTTACGGTTAGAAAAACGTAAGTCCTATGGTTCATGGTTGCAAATACTATGGTTTTGGGTGGATATTCCGCTAAGGGAACATTTAGGGCCAAGTTCACCTTTGATTTAGTGGCCATGTGGAAACAGCTGTAACAAATACCAGTATGGCCGTGTTTTGCTGCCCCAAAATAACTTTTAAATGGAGTGTTCGATGAGTGATTCAAAGTACTTTGGAAATTGATTTAGGGCAACATAGAAATGATTTAGGTTTTGCCCTAAAGCCAGCTACATGGCCGATTCTGCATGATTATTGGCCACATGGATGTTGAGAGGCCAAAGCGTCTTTCATGTCACGGATTCATGCATACTATGTGATAACAAACCCAGTTCTCATTTAAAAATGAAATGGGATTACTATGGAATGTTGGTTGCTCGGACATGGCCTTGAGGTTTGACATCAGGATCTACCTAGCAAGCAAGCTCTCAAAATCGGCAGTGTCTTTTATGCCGCATTATCTGGGATCTGCCTTGCAATTTGGATAAAATCGGATCTATACTTAGGCTTGTTGCTCTATCACGGTGTTGGATGTAAGAAGATTGGTTAATATTCTTTGCCATTGCCAACATTAGGCTGGTCGATTTGGTAGGGCCAGCCTTGATTCTGCATGAGGTATTTTTCTATTCTCGTACTATTTGATAAGCAATGGCAGAGAATAACACATTGTTTGCTTTTTATCATGCGATTTCCTATCAGGATAATTATGGCTGTAGCAAGACCAAGGCTGGCCATGTATGGTATGGAGTTTTGAGCATGCCAAAAGCACGGCTACTGAGTTTAGATCCTTGATATAAAAAGTGATTGATGGTTGACTCATTAATTACATTATTTAACACAGCTGAAGGATTTTTATTAGGATGACACATAGCCAATGAGCTAAACTGGTAGATACAAAACTAGTCCAGTGGATTGGGTTTGGTTGTGATTACTAATTGTTATTGATCATATGCCACAGGATGTAGGCATATATGTGCCTTAAAACCTTTTGCTATTAACTCTGTTTAGGGGCAGCCCGATATGATGATATTATCTTGCCTTAGGAAGGTCAAACAGAAATGAAATAACCTTGAACTCTCATACTTGGATAATGGAGCAGGGCCTTCTTGGAGTGCCTACATTAAAGGTTAATGCTACCTATGTACTTTGATTACATAGAACATGCCTATAAAGATAAAATAAAAGATGTAGTTCATGCTTCGCGGTATACTAGTTATGATATATGGGAATTTCCTTGCATTTTGGCCTTTGTTTTCCTGGAAAAAATATTTGTGCCCTCTTTTCAAGACATGGTCACAAGGGCTTAAAAGCAGGAACAATATTTTACATTCTTTGAAACTGGAAATTATTATAAAATTTGGATGCCGCTATGTTTATACATGGAATGCACTAAACATGTTAGTTGTATAAATAGCAAATCGAGTCAAACAGTAGTTGAAAAACATTGTGTTATAATTCCACATTTCTCTTTCTCGTTAGTGGTTTCTCGGGGGCAAAGGATACAATTGGTGGTGAAATAAAGTGAGAGACCCGATGTAACAGCCCTTACACTCGGTCATAAAGGTTCTTGCTAGCGTTTGCATGATTGGCTGCAGTGGGTTCTCTCTCCAATTGTCTCTCCCTTTGCTTTTCGAGAATTTGTTGTGAAAAAAGAATGGAATATATTTGCACATGAAATGTAGACATAGGATTATAGTGGATAAGTATTATACCATACTTTCTGGTAAAGAATGAAATGTAAAACTATTTTTATTTCTACTACACTTTTTGCTTTATAAAGATATACTTTCCAATAATAATGGCATGTTGAAAGGAAAAACTTGTTTATGTGAAAATAAATGAGCGACTTGAGACAAATATTGAGCTTATTTAGTACTCTTGTTGGACTCATTTGGTTTAGGGCACCGGTGATGCGGAATGAGGAATTTCTAACCCGGTTAAGTGACCAGTTAGAATGGACTTAGCTAGATTAGACCCTAGGCAAAGAAGAAATATATATATATATATATATATATATATATATATATATATATATATATATATATATATATATATATATCATAATATATATATGTTCTTATGTTTGTCCTCCTGAGATCGACCGTTGATCCAGAATCTAGGCCCGGCTCCATTAACTTTAGGGCCGTATCCTATGGCGAATTGGCTTGGGAGTTTGTGGCCAGGTGTATGGCGATCCTACGGTCCGGAGTTGATCTGATCATGACCGTTAGTGCGAGATCTCTGACTCCACGTTGCTTTAGATATATCCTACCTTGATCCTACTGATCCAGTTGATTTAAATCCTTGGTCCAAGATCCTCTGACTCACATTGCATGCTCGGGCCTTGAGTATTTTCCAACAAATCAAGCAAAAGGCTTTAAAATTTTTCATGTTATTTAGGAGGGATTAGACCACGGTCATTAACCCCCAACCCCCATTCTAACCACTAGACCCGGGCAGTGAATTCTATGAATAATTTATGTTTCAAATATATACTTAAAGGTAATGTTCTAATTAAGATAAAATGGAATATAACATTCTAGATGAATTCAAGAAATTTCTAGAAGTTAAGGAGGCTCTAGAAAGTTCTAAAATCTTCTAGAATGTTCTAGAAAGTTCTAGAGAATTCTAAAATGTTTTTGGAATATAAAGAGAGAGATCTAGGGAAGTCTAAGAGAATCCTTCTGAAAGTCCCAAATTGTTCTAATAAGTTCTAGAGATGTAAGGGAATCTTTGGAATATGAGGAAATAGGGAAATACTTCCAGGAAAGTTACAGGATGTTTGAAAGTTTGAGAATGTTCAAAGAAGTTCTAGAATGTTTTAGAAATTTGTAGAATGTCACGGGAATCAGAGAATTAAAAGGAATCTAGGAAATCTCATACCAAATTATAAGAGAATCTAGGAAGATATTTACAAGCCTAAAGGAATCTCTTAAAATCTAGTTGAATCTAGGGAATCTTCATAATATCTAAAGGGAATCTAAAAGATCTTGATGAAATCTTAGAGTTTTAGATTTTTGCAAAAGAGGCACAATAGAATGTTCTAAAATGTTTCATAATAAAAGGTATACAATATAAATCTTGAAAAAAAAAAATGTTCTAGATGCCGGTAAGTGCCTCCAGTCTAAAAATAGAAAGTGTTTGGAGCATGTTGCCTGATTCAAGATAGATTATTTTGGAAGGTTTTAAATGCTCATGGGTAGCACCCCAATCAAAATAGAAAATTCTAAGAGAATCTAAGGGAATCTTCATGAATGCTAAATATAGTACATGTAGAATGTTGAAGAATATAAAGGAATTCTAAAATTGGGACTTTGTTGGAATGCAGAGTAGGGCGTGTTAAATTTCTTGTATATATATATATATATATATATATATATAAATATATATCAGAGTAGGAAGGCGGATGGACTTAATCCCTATGCAAAAATTAAATATAGTCGCCAAATAGAGAAAGATAAAGCCTTGGCCCACATCTTGTCACAGTAATGAAAAAATAAAAAGCTATGTTAAAGGTTAATTTTGATTTATGAGGCATACAGAGTATCTCTAGGTTTTTCATAAAGACTTTCAATTACGCCCCTTACTTTTAGTCTTCAGCATTAGTGTGAGAGTATCTTGATCAGACTTGAAATGACGGATGCACCTAGGCTCCCTAAGTGCATTTCACAAAAGGTTACATCAATTGGCTGAGAAAAATACCATAGCCCGTTGACATGGATTTGCATTACCATTATGTATGCCGGTATATGTAATTTCTATGAAGAGGAATAATACAATACCATTGTAATGAACACCTATTAAATTAGTGTCTAAATAACCCAAAGGCAAGTAATGGCCTCAAGACTGAGGCTTTGTTTAATGTGGGGCTAGATCCTTAGGTTATTAAGCCCAGATATTTCAAAGAGTCTCCCTTATTTATGGCAGAGCCTAAATTCAATATTGTTCACATTTTAAATTTGGCATGGCATTCTTCACTTACGTTTCCCATCAAATGCAATTTTATTTAGAAGCTCTGTTAAAACCTTGCTTTTTCAAGCTTTGACACTAACCTTAGTACACCGTTTCTACTATCCCCGAACAATGGGACGAATCGTGGAAATTTGGTAGACCACACACGGTGCCAAGAACAAAAAGGAGACAGCCGGATTTTGCTACTTGAGAAAGTGCATTATCCAAAACAAAAGAACAAAGGCGGCAAAATGTTATTAAAGTGTTTACAAATAGCGACAAATGCCAAGAATTTTGGAGCATCCTAGGGAGGACCGTGATCCATGTACAACAATCCGGTGGCGAATGCAAAGTAGGAATATAGCATAAGTGGATCACGGACGAGCATCATGAGGTCCTAAACATAGATACCTAATTTGAATTCGGATTAGAAATAGCTATAAAGTGATTATTGATGATTAGACTCGATGCCACATAAGTTAGAGTCGTAAATATCTGTCGTTCTCGAGACCGATGAAGGAATAGTTGATGCATGCTTATATGAATTTCCAGCCATAAATGCATCGTGCAGGAGTTTATACCGTCTTGGTCTTGTTTTCACATTGCAAGGAAGTCCACTTGCCGAAACGGCGTTAATAGATTGATCATTATTCCAGCCTTTTAAAATAAGAAAAAATCTTGGTTTTCTATTTTTATTTAATACCCTTACACTTCATTTATACAAAGAAAAATGCACATTGATGATTTAGGGATAAGGGCCGCTTCCGATGGCAACCAGCAGGTAACAGATCGTGGAATATGACTATTTGGCGAGTTTTTATTTTAAGTCTCTTATCTTGATCTACCGCGGATTACGGATATGGCGTGGCTTTGGCGTTTTGTATCATGTACATGGATGAACATTAAAATTTTGGATTTTGACACTTACTTTCTTTCTTATGCACATCCTTTGCATCTAAAATCCTAAAGGAATGGGATAAAGCGGGATTCTCCTTATACGGCGGCCTCTCACTGCTACCCAAATTCTTGCTAATGTAAATTAAAGTTGAACGCGGGAGTATGGGGCTTCCCCTTTCTTGAATTTTATGGATAGCTAGGATGTATGAACTATAAATGTAAAGAGACTTCCCGTCGAACTTAGATGATTTATTTTGATTGAAGGATCTACTTTCAGTTTTCCTTTTGCTTCTCCTGTTACTGGAAAAATTGCAGTTCTTTTAGTTTATGTTTTGGCAACTAGACAATCTTTACATGTGAATCTGTACTATGGATATGGCAGTAGCACTAGCATCAATAACTTTGGTGCTTTAGTAAACTGAAACATATCCAAAAATGGCAATTTGAATTTTTGTAAATCACTCTTACTTTTGAAAAAATAGAACATGGCTGCATGTTATTTTTGCATATGAAACATGATATAAAAATACAATGGCTGTAAGTTGACTACATAAGTCTGGGCTGGAAGCTTGTTTTTACTGAAAACAACATACCCATCATTATTATTACTAGAAGGCCACAATCCTGTACTGGTTTAGGCTAAATAATTAAGGCTGGTAGAAGGATAGCTTCCATTGTTACACTGTTTAGCTGAACGCATTGATGCATTCCATATCAATTAAGACTGGAAGCATAACCATATTCTCATAATGTAACATGGACCAAGAATCAGCCATTTTGTTGAGGACTTTTACTTTAGCGTCGTATACCTCAAAATAAGAATGGAAATAGGTACATTTCTACATACGGTGAAGTGCATAAAGCAAGGTTTAACCTTGGCTTTAGCTTAAATCTTCTAAAGGCGAACATGGCTATAGCATAGCAGGTCATTATTGGTAGATAATAATAAATAAAATGCAGCATACTAGATGGGCGGCGAGGTCTTATATGCATTAATGCACTAAGAATAAATGCTGATTTTAAGCTGTTGAAAAATTGCATAGGTAGCAAATGAATCGTGAGTCAACTTAGGACGTAGGTTCTTATGTGAACATTACCTTAAGGTTTTCGCTTTTAAGCAGCTTGGAAAATCATATTATACCAAAGAATTGGATATGAACCAGATTTGGATATACTTCCAAACATACAAGACTATTGTAGAAAGTGAGTGACATGGAGATGCATTAAAGCGCAATACACAGTAAACATTTAGCAATACTACAATAGCGATTTGAGAGATGCTTTCGGGGCTGGGTAGTGCGAGGCGAGAAATTCTCATGCTTGTGAATTAGTCAAGTGTGGAGTAAAGGCAGGCTAGATTAGACCTAGCGGAAGGAAAGTATATATATCTTTGAAACATCACGTTCTCATGTTCATGGACATGTAACCTGATCTCTAATAATATCAGTCACGGGTTTGTCTTTGTAACCATATCTGATCTCGTTACTACATACTTTGTCCTCTTTAGGTCTTACTTGAGTACATCTTACTTCACGGTTTTATGTCTCTTACACATATATGCTTTGTTATACGGTATCAATTCTTCGCTAAGATGCATTATCTAATATTCTGCTTGAGAAAGATGCGGGATTTACGTATCAGGAAATTTTAACTATACATTTCTTAACGGTGGCATAAAGATCCATTGATACGGACAAAATTACTTTGGATTTGAGAACTCGGAAAAATTGGATACCACATTGCTCCAGCGCGGTACCAAACAAAGCAGTTCAAAGCAGTCATGGTAATGCTTCAATAATTGGTTCTAAAAGCGGATTATTGAGAATTTTGGAATCGCTTGACGGATAGCGGTATTTGTCCGTTTGTTGCTATCTTAACCCCGATGAATGGCTTTGTGTCCTCTTTGAAAAAATGGAAAGAGTAAACGGGGACTATATACCAACCTTATTGACATTGTATACAATAGCATGCAAGAGCTTATTTGCAGCAGGCGAGCCGGATGATAATTTTGAAAGTCTTTGACAAGGCGGCTCTTGAGAAACTATGGTGAAGAGACAAAAAGAGGAAGTAAAAATGGCAAAAAGTCAATCCCACCCAGGCCAATTGAAAGCCAAAGAAAAACAGCACTGAGACTTGGCAATGAGGTACATTTTAAGCGTACGATATAGATGCGGAAGGGGGCCCCTCGACAGAGAGGCAACTCCTTGATGAAGCGGGGCTGCCGCAGCATGTTGGGATTGAGCGAAGAAGAGAGATCGTAAACTTGAATAGGCTGGACACGTATAATACCCTATGTTTCCTATGCTATCTCCTAGTGCAGTTGGAAGCACTTGGAGAGAGCAGTGAGAATTTATGGGAAAGTGGTAACCTTGGCATTAAGAGCACCTATATGCGATGCGGGCATGGAGAATATATGGCGGAAATTAGTGGCTCCTCTTGGATGTGCTGAGTTATTGAAGGAGCTCTTTGCATTGAGATGGAAAAATCATTGTCCCTTCGACACATCAATATTTGGGAAAGAAAGAGAGTGCCCTTGTCCAAATGAATTAACTACGCAATCGAGGAAGAATCACATAGCCAAGCGTAGCAAAGAAATTTGGAAGGTGACTTTCTTCTTAGGAAAATATGGAGATGCTTTTTGTCCATACTTCAAATGTGCACCGAATGCAGCAGCTATGTGCAAAATGTGGGGATAATATTACGGGTTTGATCAGTGTGGGCTAATTCTAAACAATCTGGACATTGTCTTTCTGAACTAGGATGCATTGAAGCCTTCTTGACCTTTGCATTGGTGATACGAAGGCAACAACTGCGAGAAAGTTGGCCTTGCCTACCTCTCATACTCAAAAGTCTGGGAAAAAGCGGTATGCAACATGGCAATAGATCGCTGCTGCTTGACCCAAGAAAGATGGATATTGAAGCCAAATATGGTAAGAACCACATGGTTCTAGTTGAGATATGATGCTTTCGGGCCAGGACATATGCCAAAAGTGTTGCAAACACTTTTTAAGCAATAAGAGTCAAAGGTTTAAAAGCAAAAAGCCCTCTAACTTTGCCACTCGACAATGTGGTATGCGTTACTGTATCACCTAGGATGTTCCGCAGAGTAGTAGCGAGGAATGAAGAAAGAGCAAGTGGCAGCTCTAGTAACACTGCAGTCCTTTACAGCACCACCAGCACCAATAATTCTGGCTGTTAGAACGGAACAAATGAGCGAGGGAGATTTTAAATTTACTAAAGTGAATCTTGCTTTCGGTTCATGGCGGACCCTAAAATCGTGGACCTTGATGACTCTAAGAGGTTAGTTACATGATTGCTATTGGCTAAATAATCTAGTTGCTTTTCCTGGTATTTCTTGTAAGCGGCTCTATTTTAGTTGGCGGAGTTATGTATACCTCTACAATGTATGCATCGATAAAAATATCCTGCTAAAGCGAGTAATGATCTAAATAAATAGCATAATAGTTTAATGGGCGCTCGATTAAACCACATGGCGGCTTTGTATTTGATTAGAGTTAGCTGCATTGTTCTTTGACCATTCACGGATCCTTATGGAAGGGCATAACCATTTTGGGCGTTTGAGTTCATGTTCACGATACTTACACCCACACCTAAACATGGTTGGAATGATCTAATACTTTACGTCTTAGTTTTCTTACACTAGGTAGTATAACGGACTTGTCCACACCCTTGGTGCTTATTACGGGTCCCATCCCCGGGAACGGGCGCAGCTGATCTGCCGAACCTACAGGTGGCTGGAAATGGACCACGAACAACCCGAATTCCACATAAAGGCGGTAGAAAAGGGGATAAAAAACTCATGAGTACATCTCACACCTCTTGTTCTAGACTCATGGATGCCATTAAATTATGGGGATGTTTTAGATAACATCATACCTACCTATTTTGGAAATTGGTCTTGGTATTGATGAAACAATGTTCAGTTAGATGCATTGCCAAACTTTTCGATCTCATCCTATAAACCTTTCCATACATTTTGTTGACAAGAAGGTCCCCAAATGCCCTTATATAACCAATCTACGGTTGACTATATTGACAAAGCGGCATGGGCCGCGTTCTAACTTCTGAGGACTTCAACATTGTTAGAAACAAAATTTAAGGAACCTTCTAAAGAAAGGGTGAATCACATTCCTCCGCGAGGAAGGATGAATATCAGTAGATGTGACGCAGCCCTTGGAAGGCCTCCATTCCTTTCTCATAGTCCTTGAAGGGTCCCTGGGTAAAGATCTAGACCACAAAGCCATGCAATTGATTGAAACTGCCTTTAGAAAGGGTTCTTGGATTGTTAAATGCATATCTTTGGCATTAACAAGGGTAAAGATCTCCACTATATTCTTGAAGATGATGAAGATACTGTAATAATCTCGAATGGATCAAGAAGAACTTATATGTGGGCTGGAGTGGATAAAGCCCGCGAACAATCCCGAGCTTCGTATTGTCCGTTCTTGGCCGAAAAGCCTAGCGGCTTCAAATGCAGGCATTATAGACTTCATTTCCTGCTCTGTTCCAATCAATGATGAGATACAAAAGAAATGAGCATTAGCATTTCGAGTTCATCCCTATAGAGTACAATGGAGGGAAGCACCTCGACTACCATATACATTGTGCATATACAAAAGCACATAAAAGCAGCTTTAAGGTGGATCACAGTGATACCCATGGATCGGTTTCACGAGATGCTTGAAATCTTGTGTGTGTCCCGAGGTGCGAAAAACATCATTGAAGTTTGGCCTTGAGATCACGAGGTTATGCAAGAATGTTAAGTGTTACACCCAAAGGATTTAGCCCTAAGCGGCTTATGCGACTCCATTTATCAAGAGTATCCGCGGGTACAAAAGATTCATGTAGGTATATATCACACATTGGGGGGCTTATCGCACTAAGGGTGCTTTGGATCAGCTGAAAGCAATCCCTTTGGGAGGTGGGAGGGCCTTTGCTCAATCATAGAAAAGATAATTACTTGACATTTCATTTTCAAAGGCGGAGCAGAAACTGCTGTTCTATAAACAATCGAGGATCCGGCAATGGATTGCTTTTATTACAAAATGGGACACAAAGTAGGCTCGCCCGGGAATCTTTGGTGAAACATGTGAAAAGAGGTAATATATATGAATGTTTGGCTGCTTTCCAGTATTGTGGTTGTGCAACAATGGTCGCGATGGAAGCGGTCTGCGATGGAATACCAATAAGGATTTTCTTGCTCTCCCATTTGAGATTGCTTAACATACCTAGCAGTATGAAGTACACTTATTCTTAAACTTACTAAGGTGGGAAGATGTCACAAGGAAATAGAGAGATTAAAACTCATTTAGATATTACACATGGATGATGTTACTAATAAATTGTGGAAATCCTAGTGGAAGGTTCTTTGATAAAAGCGCGGGGGCATCACGCGCATATACAGCATAGATTTGTCCCCGGGAAATAAAAGAGGGGGCACCTAATTTCATTAAGGAACACACCACGGCCGGGGAAGAGGTGAGGGTCTTGCTAATTTTTGAACATGAAAATCAGAATTGGCTGATGCCCTTGGTGTGTCTTTAAAAACCTCCAAGTATGACAAAAGGGACTCACACCCTTTGGCGCAAGAAATGCGTGCTTCTTGGACGAAATTTGTCGACCCTATTTCAGGAGGCCAGCAAGGTCATTTGTTCTAAAGTTATACCTTGTCTTTATACACATAGCAATGCCACGAGCGCTGCTTAGCTGGCGATATGGGCCCGGGGATAATGAATGAGTTCGTGAAAATGGATTTGATCATAAAAACTATTCTACAGTGTGACTATGAATGCTTGGAACAAAATTTCCGGGACTTCGAGGGTTTCCGACAAAGGACCTTATCAAAATTCTTACAAGCGAGGTACTTTTTCCTTGTTTTTTCCTTGTTTATCTACCAACTTTCAAATTGGCCCTTGTCGGTGAGTAGGGTCCCTACTTGATACTGGGTTCCCTACTTCCAGTAATACTTGCAAGATTCGAGAGGGCCCTACGTGGTAGGAGGTGTTAGGCTCACATATATAAATATAAATATAAATATATATCCCGGTAGAGAGAGAGCGGATGGACAATCTATACAAAAAAGGGCGATATAATTAAGCCAAATGAAAGATAAAAGCCTTAGCCCACATCTTGTCCCTGAAAAGGAAATAGAAATAAAAGCTATGTTAAGGCTAATTTTGATTTATGAGGCATAGAGTATCTCTAGGTTTTTTCATAAAGACTTTGTTCTGCCCTTACTTTGCTAGTCTTGACGTGAGTGTGAGTATCGCGGTGAGACTTGAGGTGGCGGATGCACCCTAGGCTCCCAAATTAATTTCACAAAAGGTTGCACGTCAGTGGTGTAGAGGAAAATACCACCATGCTTGGATTGACATGGTTGCATTACCATTATGTATGCCGGTATATGTAATTTCTATGAAGAGGAATAATACAATACCATTGTATTAGTTTCCACCTATTAAATTAATTGTCTAAATAGCTTAAGGCCGTAATGGCCTCAAGACTGAGCTTTGTTTAATGTGGGGGCCCCTAGATCCTTAGGTTGTCGCTGGCCAGATATTTCAAAGGAAGTCTCCCTTGTATAGCTGACGCCCACTAAATTGTAGCCCATTGCACGTGCAAAATTTTGGCATGGCATTCTTCACTACGTTCCCATCAAATGCAATTTTAAAGTAAAACTCATTTCCGGCCTTGCTTTTCCAAGCACGACACTAACAGCAAGTACACCATTTCTATCCCGAACAATGCTGGGACGAGGCGTGGTGAGGTAAGACCACTGGTGCCAAGAACAAAAAAAGAGGGGCTCGCGGATTTTGCTAACAGAAGAAGTGCATTATCCAAAAAACAAGGCTAGCAAGCGGCAAATGTTATTATAAGTGTTTACAAATAGCGACAAATGCCAAAATTTGGAGCATCTAGGGAGACCGTGATCCATATACAACAATCCCGGTGGCAATACAAAGCCGGGGCTCCTGCTGCCATGTTGGATGGGCTGACATCGCTAGGGTCGCTGCCTAGATACTGTTTGGAAGATTTAAGGTTGAGAGCTGGCAGGTGTTCAGCCCAGTGATTTGGGCTTTCAGTGCCTGGGTTGGGTGTGCTCTGTGTTCTCCAGACAGTGAAAGAATGGTGATTGCATGCCCCCATATAATTTCGACCCATGAAGCCGTAAGTGGAAGTTTGTACAGAATCTTGGTACTTGTTTTTCACAGGAGTCACACTGCTGTTAGATGTTATTCCATTTTTGAAATAGAAAAACTCAGGTTTTATTTTGTATATACTTCAATTTTCTGGAAAAAATGAGTAGTGATTTGGGGATAAAAAGTTCCACTTAGATGAGAGCAACTTTGATGCTAGATGGTGAGTCTATGAGTTTTATTTAGTGTATCTTGATCCTATGTAAGTTAGATATGCGTAGGTGACGCGTTTTATTTGTATCATGGCATTAGGATAGACAATTAAAGGAAGGTACAGGATAGGCAAACAAGCACGTCAGGAAATATTAAAGGAATAGGATAATCGCAAGAGATTCACTCCTGCCACACAGCAGCCCCTCTCCCTCTTTTACCAAATTCTTGCTTGCTAATGTGGAAAGATTACACGGTTGAGCAGTGGCAGTGGAGCTCACTATAGCAGATTTTATGGATAGCTAGGATGTACTTATGAACCTTATGAAGCGTGTGCAAAGAGACTTCTAGGTCAAACTTGGGAGGCCGGTTATTTGGCCGGTACAGTTGGAAGGATCTACTTCCGGTTTTCCTTTTCTTCTACTGATGGAAAAGTGCAGGTTCTTTTAGTTTATGTTTTGGCAACTAGACAATCTTTACATGTGAATCTGTACTATGGATATGGCAGTAGCACTAGCATCAATAACTTTGGTGCTTTAGTAAAAGCGTATATCCAAAAAATAGCAATTGAATTTTGTAAATCCCTCTTACTTTTTGAAAAAATAGAACTTATGGTACGCATGTGGCACATATGAAACATGACTCAAAAATACAATGGTACGTAAGTTGACTACGGGGTTTTGCGGAGCTTGTTTTCTTGAAAACAACATACATCATTATTACTAGAGGCCACAATCTGTCTGGGTTTAGGCCCTAAATGAGTAAAATTTGAGGTAGGGAGGGATGGCACATTGGGTTACCTTTGTTTGTTGAGGCATTGATTGCATTCCATGTGTATCAGTGGGCGGAGCATGAAGCCATATTCTCATGTGTTAACATGGACCAAGAATGCTGGCCATTTTGTTTCAGACTTTTTACTTGCGTCATTATACCTCAAAATAAGAATGGAAATAGTTGTTCTACACTTACAGACTGAAGTGCATAAAGCAAGGTTTTAACCTTCGCTTTGCTTAAATGCTACAAACTGAACATGGCTATAGCATAACGGGTCATTGATGGCTTAGATAATAATAAACCAAATGCCACATACTAGCTGGGCAGCCTGAGGTCTTATATGCATTAATGCACACTAAAATAGTACTTGATTTTAACTGTTGAAAAATTGCATGCAGTAGCAAATAGATCAGCAGAGTCAACTTAGGACATGCTATGGAGTTCTTATGTGAACATTACCTTAAGGTTTTCGCTTTTAAGCAGCTTGGAAAATCATATTATACCAAAGAATTGGATATGAACCAGATTTGGATATACTTCCAAACATACAAGACTATTGTAGAAAGTGAGTGACATGGAGATGCATTAAAGCATAATACCTGGTAAACATTTAGCAATACTACAATAACAGTTCAGAGATGCTCAGGGCCTGGGTAGTGCCAGGGCAGAAATTCTCATGCTTTGACGGAGTAGTCAAGTGTGGAGTAAAAGGCTTAGGCTAGATTAGACCAGCAAAAGGAAAGTATATATATATATATATATATATATATATATATATATATATATATATATATATATATATATATATATATATATATATATATATATATATATATATATATATATATATATATATGTATATATGTATATATTTATATATATATATATATATATATATATATATATATATATATATATATATATATATATATATAGAAGCCTTCAATTAAAAGGGCTCAGCAAAGTCGCATGTGCTGTATGTTATCATGTTTGGCTTTTTATTGGACACGTGTTAAAACTCCGAAGGCTATATTTGCATTCTTTCTTTATGCCCATGTTAAATACCATGTTACTTTGCCTTTGGTGGCTTTATTTACCTAAATAAAATCATCTAGAGTTGCAAAATAATATTTTGTTTAAGGTTGCAGGTTAGGAGGTTTAGAGCTTTTCGGAATGAATTATTTATCATTATTAGCCCCTCCATTCAGAAGTCCCACTATAACACACTTATACACCTACAAGAAATCTATGAAACATAGATTTATCACTGCATGCTAAGTAAAAGGTTCTTCTCAAGGGGAAAGAGTGCATCTCTTGCAAATAATATGCACCAATAGATCAATGAAAGCACTAAGGAACATTACGCTTAAGTTTGGGTGCTTCTCGGCCTATGTGTTGCAAAAATTTGTTTCCCAATTATTTTAATAATATGACTAAAATGGGTTTTGCTTTTACCAAGGAGAGAGTTCGGACTGAAGCATTTTATGTATTTATCTTGTCGCGGATTTCTTTGCACAAAACAAAATGCATTTTTCACATTCAATTTGTTGTTACGACTCAGTAGAATAATTTTGCCTTGCTCTTTGATTTTTGTAGATGTTTTTACGAATCGTAAACTCATAATTACATCAAATTATATAGTCAGGGGCAAATGATAATGATCAACAATAGGATACTCATATGCATTCGACACACGTAAATCTAAGCTAAAAGCCGCATTAGTCTTATGGAATTTAGAGATTAGCTGGAGGTGCATTAGAATGAGACTATGAGAATGTCTCATTTTGATATAAATCTCGTGATCCGGCCTAAATTGAGTGCAAATAAAAGGTATCATGCTAGAGGATTTGGGAAATACGGTAATAGAGATACCAAAACACTATGCCCTCAACTTGCCATATTGATTCAAATATTCAAAGCCCCATTATCTATGTTTTGGATACTTTTGAAAGTCCCATCACTATCTCTTGGATATATGCTTTAGTGAGGAGCATAATCCAATGTTGAATTTTTTTTGAAGAATCGTGGTCAAGAATATATTAAAAGAATGGTAATGTTACAGCAAGTGAGGAGGAAGGAGAACTGCCCAAAGAGACAGCGATGATACCTCGACTCTCCACAACAACCTCCCCTCCTGGGCATAAACTGACCATCACCATCTCCTACCACCCAAGAAGTCCCGCCAAAATGGAAAACTTCCGCTCTACTAATCCAGGGAACACCAAAAAGCTTTGAAATAGCTTAAAAATTGAAATGAGGAATCAGAGAGGCCGCAGTCTTCGAATCCCACAGAAAGATCCACAACCGCCCCATGGCTTAAATCAACTACACCAACCAAGAGCCGCCTGCGGGCATGCAAGGCTTGGCGCCCGACTGGCGGCCAAACACGGTAGATACACATGAAGCAAAACCCAATTGTTGGCTATTCAATCTCACATGAAAGCGAGAGCCCCCGACCCAATCCCAGCAACACGCAAATGAGGGGCATAAAACCGCATAATGCTCCACGGTCTCTCCGCGATGATGAAGGCCACAACAAGGGCAAAGAGAGGAAACAACACCCGCCTAAACCGACTCACAAGGACATTCACCCTCATACACGTCTGGCACACCGCCACATAAGCACCAACCGATTGCGCAGGGGGAAGTGAGCTCCATGTCCACGCCCAAACCGGCGCCATCGAAGGGGGAGCCGCGCAGAGACCACTTGCCCTAGGGGGGCAAGAGTGTCATGAATAGCCAACACCCGGTAACAAGACCGCACAAAACAAGAAGATACAACATCTGGATGAACCTTCCAAACCTGCACCACCATGAATTTGAAGCCATGCTTTTAGATTTTAAGAATAGAATAGAATAGAATAGAATATATACATGGGCAAGATATCTACACTAGGTTTTGTGAACATGATGTGCGTCTGTTGCCACATATATGCTATATTAACCAAACCAATCACCTATCCGCATTGTACTTGGTCTATAGCTGATAATACAAAACAAAATGCATTATGCTATGGGGTATATGCAAACCATTGAATGAAACCTCGCGAGTGATGATGATAAATGGTTATTCTAAAACTGCATCTTTGCCAAAGGCTCCTTTGGGTTCATCCATGTATGAGCTACCTTTGAGATTGTTCTTGATGCTCCTGCATCGTATGCCATTGGACATACATATTTAAAATGTTCCTATACACCCTCTACCTGGAAAAAAGTGGTGGTATTTTAAAATGCACCTATATGTTTTGGTTTTGTGACATTTGTGGAAAGGTTTTTAGGATAAATTAAAGCCATTAAAATGTCATCTTCTATCTTTGTTCTTCAATGTTATCAATTTATGCATCATTTCTACAAAAGACTACTGGCATCTTTAGTTCATAATTGACTAATACCCCAAATCTATGTAATCTATTCCATTCATTTATAGTCTATACTATGTATTATATTCTACCAACAACCCATTCTATTCCACTTGGGCTATATCTATCCATTCCTCCCGTCTATGACTAATGCCCGGCATCGCCGGGCATACGTTTCTAGTCATATCTTAAAACAACATAACCTCTCAAAAATAGAGGGCTTGGTCACGCGAGCCACGCGAAATGGAATCACAATTCAAAATGAAAAACGTGAATACAAAACAACTTGGGGTGGGGGAGGGAGGGAACTAAGACCCAAGAAAATGTTGTGAGAAGACGCGGAGCAATGGGAGAAAGAGCCCAAAGTCATATATAGACCTTCGTCTCTCCCAAAATGGCGATCGATGGTGTCAAACGCATGCATTTTGGTGAGAGAGACGTCTGAGGGGAAAACGGCCGATCAAAGAGAACTTCTATAAGATGATGAGCAAGGTGTTGATTGCCACTATAAAGTTCACATATGTTGAATGAGCATCAGAAATACCATGTCTAACAAATCAAAACTCCCAAATGTAATTGCCAAGATATGAAGATTGCTAAATGTATCAAAGTGGTTAATGGAAAAAACGGGGAACTAAAACTACTAAACCCTAGGAATTTGAAAATAGAAAGAAATCATGGCAAACAAAGCTAAATGGCAACTAAACAAAAACACGGAGGGACCAATAGTGGCAAATAGATAAAAGGAATAAGAAGTCATTTTGTAAGGAAGGCGGTTGAATAAGAAATCACTTTTTAAAGGGTACCGGTTGATTGGGAGGTTCGAACCTTCACCATCAACATTCGAGTCAAAGCCTCAGAATCACTAGACTAAACCAAAAGTATAACTTTTAAAAACACAAATCAAGATTGATTTCATAAACCGTATATGTCGTGGAATAGGTAACCGAACAAAAGGCAAGCAGAGAAAGAGAGAACTCGGAATGCTAAAAAAAGAACAAAAAAGAATGTAGAGCAAATCCTGACACAAAAATCAAACCAAGGAAGAAGAGCTCTCTTTGATGATCGTAATTAGACTAGTAAGAGCGATTCACAAAGGAAGCAACCATTTTTTCAAATAGATGTGTATGGGAGCAAAAAGGAGATATATTAAATAAACCTGAGAGACGTCCAAGGAACAACGCTTAATTATGACCTGAAGCTCTCAATCACATGAGAATTTGAGGTGCACCTTCCAAGATCCCCGCGATGCAAACCAAAATTCGAGAGCCAAAGCGAAGCGAGAATCACGAGGTAAACCGGAGGATCCACAAATGTGTGCATGTAAGAGAAGCAAAGGAACGGAAAACATGAATCCATCACGTGGAGAATTTGATGCGCATCTTCAAGATCCATGCGCGGCAAGCAAAATTTTCATAGCCCAAGCGCAGAATCATTCATAAATGTATAGATCCACAAATGGGCATGCAAGAGACATAAACAAAACTAAAACATGAACGAATCACATGAGAATTTGATGCAGGACCTTCAAGATCCATGCATGCAAGTAAAAATTCCACAGCCAAAGCGCACAAGAATGATTCCTAAAACTTACAGATCCACAATTTGGTGCATGCAAGAGAAGCAAAAGAATGAAAACATGAACTAATAATCAATGCTTGGCCGACGACTAAGAACCCAAGAAAAACTATTGTGAGAAGACGCCGATAATGGACAAAGAGCCCAAAGACGTATATATAGCCTCGTCTCTCCCCAAAATGGCGATCCGTCGGTGTCGAATCGCATGCAATACTTTGATGCTAGCTCAAGTGCTTGATGTCTAAAATATTACAAGAGGAAAGCGCATATATTATGGAATAATCAACTACATTATTACTAAGATAACATTTAAATGACATTCTAAAATACTTACATAATAAATTTGAGTAAAAAAAAAAAAATCAGCATCTTATTGTTATCCCTCTCACATAGATTCACATGTAATGTGCTTAGTTGCGGTACTTTTTCAATCATGCTTCACCTTATGATATTGTCAATACTAAAATGTACTTCGATTCCCAAATCCATATAGGCCAACAAATTATCAACATGAGAATCAATCAATCGGTTGGTCCCTTTACGTAAGGAATGCAGTCTTTACTTGAGTATGAGCAATGCACCAGGTTAATTCATTCTACTTCTCCGCCACATCTTGCACTTAGCGTGACAAGGAATACCCCCCTCCCCCCTCTCCCAGTCGCATTCAGTGTGAGATGTGGCAAAGAAGGGTCCACTATTCACCTTTGGCCTCCCCTCGTTTCTCATATAATCTGGACGTAGACAATCAAAATCCTTCCAAGAGTATTGTACAGGAACTTTTCACAAAATGCATCCATTTGACAATACCCATTTCTCAATGTCAAGTCTGAAAGCACCCATGTCATTCATTAAAGCTAAGAATTTCTAGATAGATGAAGAAAAGTGGGAATATTCTTACCTCAATTTGCAGAGAGATTTGATTTCTCTTGCCTGGATGCTTCTCCAAGGTAAATTCATCGAATACTTGCAAACCAGAGTCCATGGAACTCATAGAAGGCAACAAAGAAGCTAGGAGCTCGCGCCTTGTGGCTCTAGTTGAGGCGTCAAGAGCTTGCATTCGCGCCAGGAGCTTGCTCAACGCCAAGTGCCAAGAACTCGCATTGGCTGCCAGGTGCCAGGCGCCAGGCGCTAGATAAAGACGTTCCCATTGCGTAGGGAAGCCCATAACACTCGGAAGAAAATCTAAATTTTAGTAATAGGCGGAAAACTCAAAATTAACACTAGTGGAGAGCCTTAAAACCAATACTCGACAGGAAACAAAAAATTAGAACTAGGCGAGAACCCCGAAACTGACAATCCCAAAACTAACACACGGGAACCCCGAAACTAACATGCGGTGTGTTCAAAATAATGCAATAATTTCAAACTAATAGAATCGTGATTGGATGCTATCCTTGTGGTAATTGACAGATCAACCAAACATGCTCATTTCTTTCCAGTTAGAAAAAAAAAATAACAGCGAAGAAAACTACTAATATCTTTATTCATGAATCTTTCGTTTACATGGCATTCCTATAAACATTATTTTTAATGGAGATCCAAGATTTACTAGTAAGTTTTGGACTTCATTTTTCAAGTAAGTTGGAACTCAATTGTAGACGAGCATTTGTGCAGTGTGCAGCTACTACAAAGATTTGTGAAAGATTTCGTAAAAGTAACACTTCCTCTTGAAAAAAGACGTACCTTTGGAGTTTGAAATATATACAAATTCAAGATAATATCAATGCATGTCAATTAAAGCTTATTGATACTACTATAAAGAACTTTGAAGGCCTGCATTTGGAGTACAAATCTGAGAAGGAAAATCAAGTTGCCGATGTACTGAGCATAGTACACATTCAGGCCATAGCTATAGTAGAAATGGTTGACTTGGAGCCAATAAAGTGCAATACAAAAATGACCCCTCCTTTGCTGTTTCCTATACACAGCTGGACAATAATGGCAGAGATACTATTGTGGAGAAGAGCATGAAAACAGGATACGTCAATGTTGCCAGATGGGAGCCATTGAAGTTAAATATCACGCTCTTCAAATTTGCCTGGTATTTGCGACTATTCAAGCACGATCTGTTCTGATCAACACAGCATTTGCTCTTGTTGATGCTTGCAGTAATGGCATTATCATCCTTTATCCTGGAGGTTCTCGACAAGCGAGATGAAATAAATCATGCACCATTATATTAATATATACAAATGTATAGATGTACAGTTTCTCACCAAGTCCATTATTGATAAAGTTTTTCCCATGAAAACACTTTGAGGCAATAATAGTCTTGATAGACACGGGTGTTCCCATAACTTTGCCTCTCCAAGGCTGGCCGCTCTCATGAAGAATAAGATCTTGAAGTCCAAGCCAAGGCCAGTCAGCATGGCAAGCGGCGCTATCCGCCACACTAAGTGGAGGAGAACTAGTTTTGACATACATCTTAGTGGAAGCAAGTGGCCGATGGGTACAGAAGTGATGGACATTAGGAAATATGACCTCATAGTAGGAATGGAGTTCCTAAGGCCAGCAAAAGCTATGATAGATTGCGACCGCAACGAGATCTCTATGACGGCGCCCGACGGCAATCGATACATAGCAAAAGGTAAAAAGGTAACCTCAGCTATGCAATGTATCTCTATGAAGCAATTGAGGAAATGAATAATAAAGAATAGGGTGGATTACATCTTGAGGCTAGAGGCAGTTGAGTCAAGTCAAGCAAAAGAAAGTGAGCCAAGTGAAAGCAGTTGCCTAAGCCAATAGCAAGGCTCATAGTTTTATGATGTATTCACGGATGAAATCCGTCAGCTACCACCTTATAGGGATGTAGAGTGTGTAATCACACTAGTTCCAGGTGCTAAGCCTACCAGAAAAGCAAATAGGATGAGCACTCCAGAGCTAGTAGAGCTTAAGAAGCAGTTACGAGAACTGCTTGAGCTCGATTCATAAGACCAAGTGTGTCTCCTTTCGCAGCACCCATTCTTTTCGTCAAGAAGAAAGACGGAAGTTTAAGGATGTGCATTGGCTATCGTCAGCTTAATAAGCAAACGATAAAGAACAAATATGCTCTGCCCAGGCGGATGATGTGATGGACCAGCTCCAGGGAGCAAAAGTCTTCTCCAAGATTGACCTTAGGTCGGGCTACCACCAGATAAGAATCAAGAAGGAGGACATCCACAAAACCGCCTTCAGAACGCGGTATGGGCACTATGAGTTGACATTGGTGGACTCCCAGTAGGACCAACCTCTTTGCATTTTGTGTTACAAATTGTGGACGGCATTGTCTTGAAGGAGTGTAACAATTTCCCACCTGTTAGTGGGGTGACGTGGCCATTTGTCCCTGTACATGCCACGTAGAATACGCGCAATTGATAATTTAGACACTGCTTAGGGAAACGAACAAGGGAAAAGACAATTAATGCAAAAAAAAACTATAATTTGTATTAATAAATCGACATAGAAACGTCTATATGAATAATACATACAATAATGGCCTAAGGCTAGACAGTACGAGCCAAAAAAATGTGTTCAGGAACTAGGTCCTGCATCTGGATCCATCTCTGTAGGGGGCTCCGGTGGTTGTCACTAGCGGAGCAAAGCGACACCGGGGCTGATCATAAGGGCAGCTGCTGATGCGACTCCAGGAGGGAAAGCAGTAGCCAAGGGTGTGGCCACAAGCATCTTCATGCTCATCCAGGCGGCTATATCCTGGCCTAGAATAGCAAGTGCTAAATCCCGATTCACAAGCACAGCAGCATGAAGATTGTAGGGGAGCTTCCTATGCCCGGCCATAGCGAACAAAGCCTTTAGTGCCCAAAATGATGCCTCGGCCTCTGGAGCGAGCGCTCTGGGAAAGAAGAGAACTTGGCCTTGTCAGAAAGCTGAGAGGAAGAATCTTGTTAGATGATTCTTAAGGCTGCTACTCCAGAATTGTAGAGGTTGCCACTTCTGCCTCAAGATTTACTGTAACCTGCTCCTCGTAGATTTCGTCCTTCTCCTCTTTAAGATGCTCCTTATTATCATAGAGATCTTCCCCTTCATCGTCTTCCTCCATAGGCACCACCACATCGTTGATGTTTGGGACTTGTGGACCCATGGCAGTAAAAGCATCTTCAGGTGGGGGACAAGGAGGGTCTTGTAGCATGAGGTGCTGCAACTCTAATAAGATTTCCACAGGTTCAAGATCTTCTGGATGGAACCTGAGCAGCTACTGGATCTGGGGTGGGTACTCAGGGGGTGAAAAATCAATGAAATCACCTTGACAGTAAGCTGGCTCGTACAAGATATGCTTTTTCTTCATACATCAGGAATCGGCGACAACATGGTATGCCCACAAGATATCGTCGAGCAGCAGATACTCTTGATTATTGAGAAGGATCATCGGAAGCCCATCTAGTCCGGCGAGTTTATGGCCCTAAATCCGGGGCATGGGCATTACGGTGGCTAGTTGCTTCCAATGGGTAAAATCTATATGACTAATCCGCTCCTCTTCTGCGGGGTCATCAGTGCCTTTTTCCAATGGAGTAGAGTCAGCCTCTGCGGCTTCCTGCAATGCAAGAATGGCGTGGGTTTGGAACTGCAGGTCCGTCTTAAATTGTTGCGCAATTTCTTGGACGAGCCGCTGGAAAAGTAACTTCCGCAATAGGAGCTCCGTCGACTTTTGATACTTTTGGATCTCCCCCAAGGCTACTGTTCACGGTCTGAACCTGTGGGGCTTCCTCTGATGAGGTGGGGGTACAAGGGGAAGGGTTTTGCCTCCAGTGGCTGGGTGTCGGGCCCGCTGAACTAGTGTTTCTCGACGTGTGTCCCCCTTCTCCTTTGCTATCCCACGTATTTCTTGAAGCCGGGTTTTATACTGGGGTCCCAAGCGCATAGGGTTAGTGGTCTTGCGCTTCCGTTGTATGGTACGGTTGGCGGGCTCCTCAGCAGTCTTCCTTGCCTGCTCTTCTGTTAGTCGAGCCACTTCTTGTTCGGCGTGCTGCTCTCGTTAACAGACGTATCTCTGTATGCCTCCTAATCTCTACAAGATATCTCTTGGATCGAGCCGCCATGTCAAGCTCGACGGGTTGCACATCCTCTTGGGTGAGAGATGGCAGTATATCTTCCCATATGAAGATTTGGGCGTCCTCATCATAGTAGTATGGGGGCAGGGTAAAATTGAACCCTTGGGTAATGGCTCTCCCTCTTCCCAAATATACGTATTCATGTCCCCGAACAACTGGATCTCCTCTCGCTATCTGTCGGGCATCTTCCTCTTGCGCCATCGCCATAATTCTTTCAGCTTCACGGCGAGCATCGACAGCGGCAGCATCTGGGGGCATGTCCAGAGGGTAGTAGTGAACAAGAGTTAAGACTTGATCCTCGTGTTCTACAAGGGTGTATGTCTCTCCTTCAACATTTCTCAGTAAGATGGAATATGGGGTATGGGATTCGGTCTCCCTCCATGAATCTCTGCACCAGTTGCTCTAGAAGAAGCTCGAAAGCAGGGCTGAGGGCATCAAGGTAGCATACAGGAGCCAGCTATGGCAGAGCAAATCTAATACAAATTGGCTATGGCGAAAAAGCGAGCCGCTCCAAATGGACTATGGCGGGCTTAAGGTCATCGTTAGGGAGAGGCTAAATACAAAAAAGGAACAATAAAACCTCGAAACCTAAAAACGCCTGTCACTTTTAATGCCTAGAATTTTTTTTAAAGGCGGTCAACGCACGGTCAAAGCTGGTGCACTCGGTATTTTTTGAGTTTAGAATCGCAAAAGAAATCGATGTTTTCCCAAGTGCACCAATTTAAGATTTCTGGCCATTTGGTGATTCTAGTTACTCGGCTGAAAGATGTCCCAAGCTAATTTAGAGGTCACCGACGCAATGGAACAAGAATTTTTTCAATTCGAGCTACCTAGAGAAAGTTATGGCCTCTGAAAAAGAGAGACGATTTCCTGCCAAAACTCAATACCGTCTTACCTTCATACCTTCAAATTTACCCTCTCACCCAACACTGTTACCACAAATTTGGCCATCAATCATTCTAATTACAAGGTTCCAAGGAATTTTCCTATGTTAGAGTCCCCAACTACTTAATGTTCTATCGAGTTAGGACCTGGTCAGTGCAATGATCTGGTTCACCAAAATCATGCTCTGATACCATTGACGCTCCCAGAACCTATACGATGCTCCCATCATATAAATACGGGAAATTCGCCTCCCATGGTGACTCCATCACCACAGAAAGGCCCTCCGTCTGACTCGGACCACTTGTCATGGGCAAATGTCCGGGTGAAGGATACGGAGGTATCATTCATCCCACGCCTTCTATGGGAATCCTATATAGCGAAAGCGTACATATATGTTAGCACCTAGCAACAATAAATAAATAATATACCACCACGAAGGGTGGCCCAACATCATCAGTACAAATACAACAGAATACCAACATATCAAAGGAAATGCATCATAAATAAGGGCTCCACCCCGGCTCAGACTCATGGGGATCGACTGACAGTCAAGGCCTCCGGATAACAACAGACAGAATCATAACAATGGTGTTGGCTGGCATAGAACAATGGCTAGGGTAGTCCACTCCATCCGCCCCTCCTGTGCACACTTTGCAGATAGGCTGAAATATGCTATGGCGTGGTTGTAGCCTTCCGGAGATGCAATCCCATGGAATCATTCTATGGGACTACTCCGAGTTACATCTCCCTGGGCCCGGATGAGGCGGTCAGGAGAGGCGCCCCTCCTCGAAAGTATGATGGGTCCCTGTGTGTGCTAGAGAACCCGTGCCACGCCAAGGACCCTTGCATTCATACCCGACTTACTCCCTTAAATCTAAAGGCGGGCTCACCTACCCGCTCGAAGTCAGGGGCATCCCCTCAAGGCACGCCCCATGCACCCGGGGAGTGCCGGACCCATACCAGCCCTCTCAGGATCGGGCTATGAGCCTAGCACACTATAGGAGTCCTATAGCCGCGCTAGGCAGGACCTCACCCACGATTCTTCATCATACTCGTTGTTTGGTGCTAAATCACATCATAACATCCACAACCAGGTGGGATCTTGCGCACAGGCTGCATATACTGGGTTTTAAGAGGTTCTAACTAGGAGCATCACTAAATCTAGATAGCTTTTAGGTCTCTACCCCCCATAATCCCATACAACACAGAGGAAACGTAAAGAGAAGACGTAATCGATACAGACATCCATCATCATCATAAGTAGATCATTGAATAGAATCTAATCATCCATCTACTCAAGCAAGGGTTAGAATAGCACACAACTACCTAAAGACTGACCTATGTCCTGGCTGGACCCATTGTCTCAAAGAACATCTATAGAACTGGTCAGGTGTTAGGTTGCAACAACTCCTTCCTCCCTCAGCCCTTCCCAAACTTGAATTTGGGGCAGAATTGGGCTGGGAGCTCAATTTGCCACCCAAAAATGGCAAATTGCCCTTGGCCAATCGAGTTAGGCCAAGTGGCGCACTCTAATTAGCCTATTTGACTAATTAATATTATTACTTGGTCTATTTAGGTTAGTTAATTACAATAACCCCTTTTAGGTTAGTTCCCAATGGTCCTAATACCTTGGTGACGTGTCAGGTTAGATATACATATACCGTATACTTACATGGAATGTCACATACTTGAATCACACCATCATTGATTAAGAAGCCTTTGCCAAACATACTATTATCATTCATATATAAAGCAGTGACAATTTTCCAAACTTTTCCTATTTATTTGATGCTATTTATTTGAGACAAGCTCCTGTTGACACGTGGTAAAAAAAAGGGTTAGGGCAGAAACCTTTGCGAATTGCCAAATAATGACCTCACTTTCGGGGGAGGGCATTTTTCTTCCAGACTCCTGTTTTGCTGAAACGGTGATTGCCCTTGTTTTGTTTCAAAGCTTCCGCCTTGATGCGATAAAACTAAAAAACCCAAACGGGCTCGCCATAGAATATTGCCACCCTGACAACATGCTATGGTTTCCCTAGCGCCAGATTCAGAATGATGGGGAGGCCCTCGTACTTATCCCATTGGTGTAAATAAATGGGAATGGCGTCGAATGCAACGGGAAAAAACGCCTTAAAATGGTCAAAAGCTAAGATTCTGAGAGAGCGTCAAATTTTGAAGAACGCCGGAGAATGGCAGATTCTCAAGGTTTCTACCCCTTTGATTACTTGAATCCAGCTCAAAGTAAATATGGCAGATAGGTTTCAAGAAGATCTGCAGAGGATTTGTGGTGTGAGAAGGATGGACCATTTCTTTTCAACAAGGAAACAAAGGGCAACCTTCTATGCCGTTTTTCTTCCTAAAGACAAGATTCATAGTGCTAGATTTTTATCACCGAAAAGGTAGATCCCGCCTCTTGAGGGGGAGAAGCGGGTTTCGCCAACAGCTGAGTTGCACTTAACGGATAGGAACGAGGTTAATTCTGAATCCAACAGTGATGTTCTTGTGGAACCCGGATAAAAGCTCTCAAAGGTTACAAAATTCCAATTTATGACAAGAGGGGACAATGTTGGCGACGCTTTTTCCCATGAGGTAATCCATTTGATAATTGATTATCCGGATATGATATGATTTTCTGTTAAAGTGTCACATTTTGATTATGTTTCATCAGCCCCGTAAAATTTAAATGTCCTCCTTGAAGATGATTTAATTAGGCCAACTATGAGTCCATTACTTGTTCAGGCAGTCGCGTGAGGAAAGAGGTTTAAAATTGATGAGCTCGGATCAAAAGCTATTGTGCCTGTTATCCTTGAAGGTCAACCCTCCACTACCCTGGACCTTTATGAGATTTAAGGAGGTGTGACCAACACTTGATCTTTAGGTAAGATTTTCAAGCATGTCCATTATGATTTACCTTTTTCCATGTAGATCACAATGTTGGGGAGTTAGTTTTTTTTGACCCTTTGAAAAAGTTAAGGGATCTTCATGTTAAGCTTTTAATGGTGTTATTTTGTAAATGCCCTATGATAGCCTTTAGAGATTGAGTGATAAAGCCAACATGATGCATATGCTAATCCGGGGGAGGAAATTCAGGCGGTTAGGAATGCAAGGAAAAAGAGAGCATTTTTAATTTGAGATGCACAGGCATCTACATTGTTCTCTCTGGTTATGTCTCTATTCATAACTAGTCTATAAGACACACTAGCATGCAATACCAATATTTTCTACGGGTCCTCGCTTCCATTTATCTTTCTTCATATTTTCTAATAAAAGATATAAACAGGAATGTTCTTATTTGAAGAGGCCATACACTTCATTTTGTTTCTCAGATCCATTTATTTTTTCTTCGATTCAAGCTCGCCGCGGTTCTTGGACGTATCTGCAGCTTTTGGGCACATTTTCAGAAATAAAGAGATATCATAGCCAAATAAGAATGCTACAATGGCGTGTTCGAGAGCTCTTTGGATTGTGAGTTTAATTTAATTGATGAGAAACTTGGCTTATGGACCAAGTAAGCATTAGAGTTTGAGTGAACCGATGCTAGAGCATACGCCATCATGATCGACAAAAGACTCTTGTGTTTTGGGTGAATGAAGGGTTTTCCCAAAATGAGGTTGAAGCTCTAATACAACGACCTTGGCTGAAGGCTTTTCATAAAATCATATTTTAATCTAGAGAATGACGCTTTTACTCTTATTGCGTAGAACTTGGCGGGACATGCAATATCACAGGCAATTACATGAAATTGCTTTGGCCGCGAGAAAGAGTACCCTCCTGAGAAGTTTGTCCAAGTGGTCTCCAATCCAAGTCTCCAAGATGGCAACAGGCTAGAAAGCAGGCATCTCATGTCGACGACGACATGACTCAAAGGTGATAAAACTTGCATTTCTTCTCTTTCACCTTTTCACTGATCATTATCACTATTTTCTTCCCCACTTTCTTAGCATATACATAAAGTAACGCTTGTGATTTGCTGCTCGCTCGCATGTCTCCTAAAATCACTTAAGTTTATCACGTGCTGAGTTTTTGGATCATCACTATATCTATGCAGGTATCCCATCAGTAAGAAGCACCAAGACGCCACGGCCCAAGCAGCAAAGCAACAAGGATTTATAAACCCCAATACTCTGAAAGAAGGACAAACATAAGGATGTTGGAAGCACTTTGCAGACTTTAGAGTCGGTTTCGAGAAGAAAAGAAGGGTTCTCATTCTGATAAAAATCAAAAAAGGTCCAGTTTGATTCGACAAACATGAAAATATATCATGTAGGCTTGCAATCGGTGAATTCAAAAAGTAGAGTCCCAAAAGCATTCCTTTGGAGAGGCTCCAAAATTGCATTCTGGATTCGCAATAATCGGCCTATTGGGAACTCAAAGACTCATCTGCTTCCTCTAATGTCCAACGTAGGAGTGATATCTTGCAGTGATGGGGTTACTTAGGTGAGTTCCTAAAGTCCCATTTCATTTGAGAAAAAAGGAGTATTTTGGCCAATGGATCTTTGGAGGTTTTCTCCAGAACATTTTGTTGAGATTCATCTACACGTTCTCGCTTCTATGTCAAAGATGAATTTGGTATTCCATGACCCAGATCCAAAGTGCGTAATGATTCGCTACCATTGAACGTGCCATAAGCTTACATTAGCATTGTTGCAGATAATCTTAAGAAGCTAAAGGCAACCTTCAGTGCCATGATAGATTCTGGAATACGAGAAAAGTTTGGAGTCCCTTATCAGTAGCATTCTCGTGAGCTAGATCAAGAAAGAAAAACTGGTACTTCTTTATTTATTCTTAAGCGTGACTTTTGCAGTGATGTTTGTCATAGCTCTGTGTATGTAGCTATGTCCCTCGTTTTAGCCTTGTGTGCATTGTGTCTAAGGTTTCTTTTGTGTGTCTTTGATATGTATATGTACGTGGAGTTTTGTATATATATAAAATAAAAAAGTGCGTGTTTGGGTTGATCCGAGGTTGCTTTCCTCTTGATGTCTCGTTGCTTTTTGTGTTTTATACTTGGTTTTGTAGAGATCAACTGAAAAAGAAGATCAACGATTGTGAATAAAAGTTCACACTTGATATAAAAGTGAGAATGCTTAAAACATCTACATTGAGTGCCAACGCGGAATCCATCACGCAACATATAAAAAATCTATGTTCGTTCTAATGAAGACAGGTTGGAGTGGAGAGAGAACTTGCCCGGTTTGCTTAAAAAGGGGCGGATTTTAGTAGCATTGAGGCAAGGCCATCAGGCTGCATACTGCAGGAGGATTTTGATGCCGCACTAGTTGAACCACTAGTTGAACCTCGAATGGCGTTTGCAGCTCATCTTTTGCACAGAGTTGAAAGTGCGGAGATAGAAACTTGCAACCATGTTTCAGTTGGCTTTTGAATCGTTCGAACTTATACTCTGGTCTGAGCCATGAGCTTTGAGCAAGAATGAAATTGCAATTGGACATCACACTGGTTAGGGTTGGATGGGGAACATGACTTGGCAGTCTATCAAATTCCCCATAAATGGCCACGTTCATGACAGACAGACAAACTCTTCCTTGGGTATGCATGCAGCTTGCAGCTTAGCAGTATGGGCATTCCCATGCCATTATGCATTCACATCAATCACATGCTTAGGCTTAATGGCCCCTTTGAAATTCTCATATTGGGTGTTAACTTGGTTTCTTCTGTTGTTCGGCAAGGCATTTATTTTTTTACGTTGCCTTCCAATTCCAAAACGTTTCTATAACTCTTTCCAGTGGCAAAATAATCAAATTTGCCTTTTTTCAGGCGATGAATTAGAGTTGCATTTTTTTGCCGTACATATTTTATGGTTCTCTTGTTATTGAAATGTTACTTTTTAAGGGAAACTAGACTAAATATGGAGTGTTCTAGCGTGTATAGACGAGTTGGGGAAGAGAAACGTATAGGCCGCCGCGATAAGTTTCTTGTATACCTAAATGTCATTCACAAGGCCATAGATCTCAAGTCTTGGCATATTTACTCCAAAGCATTTCAAGTAATTGTGAATTTGAAATTTTGGCAAAAAATGAACATGTAAGGTATAAGAAAAGAATAGTTCAATTTTAGTTTTATGTGGTATGACATAAAAATCGGTATCTATCTATGAACATGTATATAAGTTATAAAGGTATAGAAGACATTGGCATTGTTCATGGACAACAATACATTCCAAAACTCATGTGAAAGTTAGAACAAATAACAACCTCCTCAAATAAAGAGGGCAACTCTTCCATGCGTCACCATCTTGTTATGGGTTGTATACATTTTCTAACCTGATGAATATTATTATTTTTTACCTAAGAGTGGGTTGGAAACCATACCTAAAGGGTCCATGCAATACTAAAGGTGCGCGTTAAGGTAAGGTAAATGGATAAATGCACATCATAAACAAATGCAACAAATAAAGATTTGCATACGAAGTCATATTGACAAGAATAGGAACTTCAACGCAAAAACCCCGAGTTAAATGTTTCAAAAAAATGGAAGGGGGAGCAAAATCATAAAAGTTTCATTGGGTAGGTAACACTGAAGGGGATGTTTCTCTAGTAGTTTAATGATCGCCAACTTCATACAATATAATGTGTAAACAATAGTGGAATATGGGGCCCTCCTTTAAATCATGCAATCCTTCAACTTCATCTTATAATCATATATATATCACATTCTATGTACGTGTCAAAAATATAGAGATCATATTTGGAGTATGTCTAAAGGCTTATGACCAACTATTTAGCCAAAAGTATCTTCTACTCATGCAACCATCCTTTTTAAATATCCTTCTGGATTAGTTTTCTCAAACATTTCCTATCATGTGTGGATCCTTTATGTTGATCTTGATCTATTATTGTTGATGCAATCACCTTTAGATTCACCACATCTGAATTCAGAGTCAGAAATTTGTGGCTTCAAAATCGAAGACAATTCTAAATTCTTTAAAAAAGCTTCTTTTTCTAATTTTGGAATCCTTTAAAGAATTTCAAATGTAAGAGAGAGGATTGATTTTGCTCCTAGTTACTGATGACAAAAGAGCAAAAACTACTCGGTGAATTGACTCCTAAATCAAGATAATCCAAGCATATAAATCTAAGCACCAAAGGAACGCATAGAGCAGATCTAAATGGATAAAGAGAAAGGAAACTAGCAATGCTAACTACTAGAACAGATAAAGCAGAAAGTTAGGAAACGATTAGCCTAAGTTGGACCAAATAAGATTCATCTTCTTTCATGATGAATACGAAGAAAATATTCATGATTTCATGATCAATACACAGAAAATAACTGAAAGTCGTAACCATTAGATGTGGACTGAAACTTCACTTTCACTATTTGGAGCAAAGTCTTGCTCTCATTTTGTTTCTATAATTTGTATTTCATCCATTCTTAAAAGACGAAGACTAATTGGCACTACAGAAAATGTTACAACTTGCTTGGTACGAAGATCTCTTTTATATATATAAATTTGTAAAATTCAATTGAATGCACCAGTATTGATCTAAGTATATCTGCAACTCATAAGATGAACATTTTAGATGATGAGCAATTACAGCCCCCCTCCTAACAGTGCGAGATACTTAAATTGCCAAAGTAGCAGATGTAAACTGCAGTCAGGAGTGCAAACTACTTGAAGACTTGTGCAAGTTTAATGACACGCAGACATAGATAAACCTGTTCCAAAGAGAGGTAGAAAATTTGCTAGTGAAATTGGAGCACAAAAGAAGGGTATTGATGTGTATGAATGAAAGGAGGCATCCACCACCCCATTATGTAAGGCCTTCTTGATCTTCTGCAGACAGAACTTTTCACTCCCTTTCACCACTTAATATTAAATTCAACTGATGGAACTGGTGAGGTTACCTTTCAGCTACCTCTGCACGAGGAAGAGAATTGTAAATGCTCACATTAAGTCGCCTTATGCCTCCTAAACCACGATTTCTAAGATCTAGCTTCATACGCAATTGCAGTAGCAATCAAATCCTAACGAGGCCCATCAAAAATGCTAACATTTATGATGAGATGGCTGTAAAGCATACCTGCACAGAAGAAGTAGTTGATCAATTTATGTGAACCCAATCAGCAGTCATTTGTCCTTTATTTACATCAGAAGTTAACAATTCCGTGAAACTGATATAATGTAGCAAAAGCATCACAAGCGATTCCTTGCAAGACATGATATTCTTTCTTTGGTCACATCATATACAAGACTACAATTCTAACAACTAGTTTACTCATTTTCTCCGACCTTGTCGTATTCAAATGAAGGGACCCCTACAGATGGGCGTCTACACTTACAGTGGGACCCAAGGACAGAGTTTCGATGAAACTTCTAATCCCAAGGGAGGGGGATAAAGGAAGCAAAAAAACCCACCAAAGGACATAAGCACCTCTGCTCCAGTGAGGCAGCCATGGCGTCGAGGCTCTGCTTCCAGATCTGCATTGGGCTGCTATGTTTGGGTCAAATTGTTGGGGCAGAGATAACCCGGGTGAAGCTAGTACTGAACAAGCAAATGGGATCTGAACAAGCAGCAGAGAAAGAAGAAATGGTGGGTGAAAAAGGTAAGACCTTGAGGTTTGATTTGATGCACAGGGAAGCTCCGAAGTCGCCGCTGCGGAGTGGGAATACAACGGGAGCGGATCTGCTGAGAAGGGACGAGATTCGGGTGCGGAATATTGCTGCGAGGATGAAGAATCTGCGCCATAAATCGGCCGGAATCCAGCAGTCGAGCTTGGAGGCGCCGCTCCGGTCCGGCGCCACGGATGGAAGCGGGGAGTTTTTCGTTAGCGTTGGAGTCGGGACCCCGGCCAGAACCCTACACCTCGCGGCTGATACCGGGAGTGACGTGTCGTGGATCCAGTGCAAACCTTGCACCCAATGTTACTCCCAAATTGACCCCATATTCGACCCCTCCTCCTCCTCCTCCTTCTCCCCCTTCTCCTGCTCTGCCTCTTCCTGCCAGCAGCTCCACGTCAAGGGCTGCAGCAAACAGAACCAATGCCTCTACGGCGTCGCCTACGGCGACGGATCCACCACCATTGGCGTCCTCTGCTCTGAAACCATCACCCTCGGTTCCTCCCCTATCCCCAACTTTGCCCTCGGTTGCGGTCGTAATAACCAAGGCCTCTTCCAGGGCTCTGCTGGCCTCCTTGGTCTTGGTAAAGGCAAGCTTTCTTTCCCTTCTCAAGTTGGTCCCTCTTTTGGAAATGTTTTCTCCTACTGTCTTCCCAGTCGACTGTCCGTTCGAACCTCGTCAATTATCTTTGGATCTGGAGCTGTGCCCTCTGGAAGCCAATTCTCCCCTCTCGTTTCGAATCCTAATCCCAAACTTGATACGTTTTACTATGCCAATGTTATTGGAATCAAAGTTGGGGGTAATCCTATTTCGATTCCTAGTGGGGCATTCTCTATAGATTCTTCTGGCAATGGTGGCTTTATTCTTGATTGTGGCACTGCTGTCACTAGGCTAGTGACTTCTGTCTATACACCTTTCCGAAATGCTTTTAGAAGTGGAGCCAGTAACCTCAAGTCTACATCAGGTGTCTCTATTCTGGATACTTGTTATGACTTATCGGGAGAAACCTCAGTTGAAATTCCTACTGTTACACTTGTTTTCGGAGGTGGTGCCACTATGGAGCTCCCCGCGGACAATATCCTTGTGGCCCTAGATACTTCTACATATTGCCTTGCATTTGCACCTGACAGTAGTGGTTTCTCCATTCTGGGAAATGTGCAACAACAGTCATTTAGGATATCCTTTAACATTGCCACAAAGCAACTAGGTATTGCTGCTAACCAATGTCAATAGATAGATAGTACTTTTTACGTCAATAAGAATGTACATGCATACAATAACAATTATTATGGAAAAGAAAATAGAAAGAAACAGCTACACATCGTCAATGATCAATAGCAACTATATCTATGCTCAATTTGGTTATTTGCCTCAAAATGTGAAAAAAGAAAGAAAGATTAGCTAGTCCTTTAGCATAAACGATTGTGATCTATATAAAGGCAGTGTTTTGGACAACAAATCTTCAACATTCTAAGAAAGCAAGTCATGGTGTATCGTATAATTCATGAATATCTAAACTCTTAGCTTGAAGTACAACTAAAGCTAACTTCCCGTGCCTAACATAATATGGACAGTAAATGTAGTATAGAGATCTATCTTTTTTTGTCACAAGTGTTTGGACGGATATGAAGGAAAGAATATACCATTTGCTCTTTCCCATTGATAACAACAAAATCTTGCACACGGACTCAACTACAACATGGACCACATATTTATTTGGACCGACTACTTCTTAATGTTGAATCAACTACTACTGATTGACTAATGGTTGACGTGTGTTGAAGCTTTCATTGACATGTATTAAAATTGTGAGGTACAAAATTGAACAAGTGCGGTGTTTGCATCTTATAATTTGATTGATCTCCTTTTCATGTAAAAATAAGTCTAATCTAATCTATTCAATTTAATGAGTTCATTCCTCCACCAATTGAATCCTCAAATGGCTTATTTCCAATTATCCATGTAATTCCTCATTATGCCTAGAATGTAATCAAGATTATTTACAAAAGAAAGTATCTTATGTGCGGCCGACTTTATCATGTCTTTTGAGTCTATCCTTTGTGCCCACTATGTGCGCGACATTGAAAATAATGTTGATGTATACCACAAATATAAAAGCTAGTTATATTATGCACTTCACTTTCTTTACAAGGCAAAAGACTTTTTATTATTATTATATAGCAATAGTAACTGCATACAATGAATTCCAGCTCGAGGTACTGGCCCAAGGAGACAGGAAGAGAGAAAGGAGGTAGATGAAAGAACATATTTCACTCAACTTCAAACCAAACTTGTTATGAGATGCATACATCAATATTGTAGTGTGACACCTTGTCTAAAGCTACTACAAACATCATTGCCCTTCTAAGCTATGTTTCAATTGTTTTTTCGATTGCCCCTAGGCATATATTCTTTGGTCTGGTGTGTTATGGAAGATGTGGTTTTTTAGTGTAGGAAAAAAATAAAAAATAAAAAATTAAATGAAAAAATATGACATAGGCCGTGAACTATACAACTTCCATAACACACTAAAACAAAGATTTCAATCTTTAGCGCAATAGTCCTACCTTGAGTGTCACATTATCTGAAAGCCTAGGCTATCCACGTGTCCTGAAAATAGGATGTTGATCTAAAGAAATGTTTCCATGCTTAATTCGATGTTTTTAAAGGCATTGATTTGCTTCATTGCTCTTAGATTCATCTGATTTTGATTTCTTTGCAGGGCTTCGCCTCCACCTTCCAGGTTTTTGATTCCTTTGCAAGGCTTCAAAATGGTGAACCCCAGGCAGTAGCAGAGTTCTTTTCTATTCCTATATTCAAGAATCGAAGCTGCTCTGGCCGTTTCAATATTTTTGCAGCTTAGGTTAGGGGGAAGGCAGTTTTCTAGTGGTTGCTCTTCTATTATAGTTTTGGCATTTAAAGAATGCTCTTGAGCTAATTTTATGGTTGTCTTGCAGTATTAGAGTCCATATAGCAACAGGATGGAGCTTCAAGGATTTGAAGCCCTTTCTAAACACGTAAATGATTTCTGCAGATGCCTCTTGATGGAGTTCCATATAGCCTGGTGATCGTTACATGTTTTGCCCATTCATCAAAGATAAACATCAATTTTTAAATTTTTTCCACTGGCATTGAAGTTCATCCAGTGCTTTGCTTCCCGCGCCAGTCACAGTAGGTAATCAAATTAACACAGGTTAGTTTGAAAATTTGAAATATTGAGCTTTTGTCAAGATGCATGGCATGCATCCATGTTATATGCTTAAAAGTTTGTAGTTGCGCACTTTGAAATAGCAGAAGCATGAATTGTGACATTTTCTGATTCTATTATTGCTTTTGACAGCGTGCAGCCCTACAACTCCAATTTTAATGAAAAAATATGACAGACCATGAAATATACAACTCCCATAACACACTAAAACAAAGATTTCAATTTTTTCTTTTCTTTTTCTCTTTTCTTTTTGTAATAGGATTTTCGCTTTTTTCTTCCTTTGCTCCCCCTCTTGTTGTTCAAAGACATAGCATAAGATATGTGAAATATTGACAAGTTGTTTAAAATATTTCAAGAAGGAATTTCGAAATTCCTTGGCTTGCGACACAGAGAGGAACTCGAAAAGCAAGACATTAAGAAGAAGAATTCGAAAAGCAAGACATAAAGAAGAATTCCATTATGAAACTTGATGGCCAATATTTGAACACTTAAATATAAGAAGAAACCAAGTACTTCATATTACTTTATTATAATCCGTGAAATCAAAATAGCAAAACATACCAAACACAAGAGCTACTCTCTTTTTCTTTTTTTTTTTTTTTTTTTTTTTCTCTCTGTGCCGTTTATGCACCCATTGTCTGTGGGTGCTCTCATGCAAGCTTAGTGAGACCTTTCAAGTTAGGCACTAACAGGGCTCTGACTCGGGTTCATTTCCACCCTGAAAATACGTCGCTCCCGCACCGACACTCGCACTTGTTCGTCATCCATTGCCGTCAAACATTCCTCTAGAATGTTGAAAGCGTTGCGTAATGACACTTGCAGGTCAAAAATATTCCTGGCTGCATGCTTTGCAATTTCAGCTGCATCAAAGAATGGGCCATTCTCTATGTCTAAAATGTTCTACAACGCATTATCAACCTTCTTTTGTTCGTTCGAATGATGCATCAGAGTCGACATGGAAGGGCTAAATAGTGATTCACTAACTTGCTGGGTATCCCCACTAGCACCTACACACACAAACAAGTATTAGGTCAATAATACGTCACAAAAGAAATAAAAGTGAATGAAATATACATATTAAGCAAAATGTACTATGTCTAAAAAATAGCTAAAGTATGATCTTTATAATTCAAAGGGGTATAATATTGGAAGGGAATGAACTCTAGATCTTCTGGAAGAAAGGTTGGAGTCTCTGCTTTATATTCAGTGCCCTCCATATGCAAAGTTCCTCGAATGTCTGTGTCATATCTATCATCCAAAGGACTATTGCTACTTTTGCCACTTGAGAAGGTGTTACATGAGCCGTCAAGTTTGTCTAGCCTTTTCACATTGTTCTTGTCATCCTAAAGCCTTCGCCTTCTTTTCCCACTCTACAAATAGGAAGAACATCACTAGGCAGCCCATAGATTACACAAAATACATCTTTATGGACGTTTGTGAGGGTGTGAGGGTCAAGCGCCATGCTGCTTCTACTCGTTCTTGGCTAATGCGTGCGGTATTAGATGGTAGCACCCAAGCACTAGACAGAATAAATTTCTCAGTTTTGAGCATTCGTGCTATAGTGTAGAATGGACTAGAGGACCTCTACTTCCTTCCATGATACATTACAAAATGTTTGGCATGCTGCAACAAAGTTCGGTTGTCTACCACGACACAATGTTTGATCTCACCTGCTCCATACAGGGCATACTTGTCCTTTCCTTTTTCCATTTGCTCTGCAGAGACCTCCTTCGCATAATATTTGAAATGCAACTTGCCTATGTCCTTGAGGCATTCAAGCATTCCATCGAAACAATGTAAGCATGTGTCCCACAAAGCCTTGCAGATAATGACTCTACCAGGGGGCTTATGCTCAACCCAGTCCAGAGCATACTTCAAATATGAGTTGACTGAGTTAGGGGTTGAGATCTCCATCCTAAAAATGCAGTGTAGAGTAAATGCAAATGGTCCAACTCTGACCCTCGCTTCTGTGAAACCATTCCTGCAATACAATCACTGTAACCATCATTCAATTAAATTGGGATTATGTCTTAATTTTGGGACAAATTTCATATTGTATGTTTTTTATAGCATATTCAAATTCACACAAACCATCTCAAAAGTATAAAAATGTAATCTCATATTATTTACAAAATAGTCAATATTTCACAATATAGCAAGCACCATATCATAAAAACGTGATGAAAAAAATTTATATAGTTATTCAACTCTCTTCAAGCAACCCCAATGATATCATAGCCTTCTTCCTGACATCCTGAGGTATTGTAATTCTCGCATTTCTAGCTGGAATAATGTTTGGAGTCCATGAGTACAAAACACTTTCATAGTCTAGCCAAAGATCGGGATCACTTTCAGATTTTCTCCTCCATCTCTTTGTCCAACAATCGAGGTACCTTTCTTTATCCGATCGTTGGTCAACTGATGCACTTTGGACACCACCATTCTACCCGCACATGGTTGAAGTTAATATTACCTTCTTCTTTGCAAATATCGAGATAGTGAACCCCAACCACACTTTGGATATGTATCTAAATCTGGCGGCTTTACTACCACAAATTGGTGGCATTCCAAGTCGATTGGTGGAAGGTTCATAAGCATCCATGCCTAGAAACTTTGGCCTATTGTTCTTAGGACCAGCGAGTGTTTGTCGGAAGGAGGAGGAGCATATTGCTTACGAATGCTACTAACAGTGTCATCAACATCCTCAAACACTGCTAAGGTCTTCCACCTAGTTTTAGGCAACCACCCTTCTTTCAATTCATCGAGGATGTGTCTATCTCCCCAGCGGGTTAATCACCTTCTTCCGGTAAGCCACCAAGGCGGTTGGTGTCATCTGGATTGGTTTTGCTAATGCTTTATATAGTCACGGATTCCTTCCTTAGTCAATCCCAATTGCTTCACTTCTTGATAGGTTTTAGAGCTTTTGGTTGACTGGAGGTATCATAGGCTTGCCATTCTCATCTCACGCCATATTTCCTCCCCTCCTCTCCACTCCTCCTCCTCGAAGGTCTCATCTTCCATTGGAAGATTGGAATCCTATCTCTCACCCACAAAGGGAGCTGCAGAGGCACGGAATGACCTTCAAGATCAATGTATAACCATCCACAAAGCTCTTCCAATGGGGCACTTCTTCTATGAGAGAAGCTATAGGGTTTGGAGTAGTGCATTCATGCAAGATTTCCATTAGCCTAGGAAAGTTGGTGATTTCTCACGCTTCCCGATTATACAACTATATTTGCCAAATAATGCATCCACATCCTCATGGGTATGCGGGGCATAAGAAACCCTAAATTAACTCTTTCAAATATCCCCACAATTTGTTAAGTAGGATAGGAAAGAAACGTCCACTGTTCTTATTTTGGCGGCACAATTATCAAGTTGCAAGAGGAACCTTTTGGGTAGATCTTGAGCTCTAGCATGAAGTTGAAGCTCCAACATGTTCATTAGACCCATGCTTCCTAAACCTTGCCTTTTTGAACTTTTCAATATTATTAGGGTTTCCATCTAACAATGCTCTATGTAGTGCACGGCTAGGTTGTAGGGTCTGGAGGTGACCATTGTATCCATTTTCATAGTTTCTCAAACACCTCATGATACTCCCAATATGAAAATCGGACCATCACTCCACAACTCCAAACTAAAATGGCCATAGTAGGTTTGAGTGCGCCCATGCAAGATTGCCCCGATCATTGAGATCTGTAAAGGGTATGATCTTCCACATGACTTTAGTATGTACTTGAATTGTGGAAGACAAGTCTTTTCTTTGGTCCATCTTGTCATGTATAATACATAAATAGTTATTAGGTTCCAATGCGGATAAAGTCCTCCACATCCAATAACATGATCTACATGATAGTTGGTCGATCATATGGTCCTTCATATGCTCCCTTATCCTAGCCCTTTGACTAGATTGCACAGTCTCTCCTTCAACTTAGCACATGCACTTTGCAAAGTTGTTTGAAGTTGCTATGGTGACATGATTTAAATGCTTCTTCCATAGCCTACTAAAGCTAGGTTGGGATATTGGAAAAATTCCTAATTCTCGAAGTAGGGAATTCACTTCTTCCAAAATACTCTTTTGAGTACAATGTGATGGTAACCTTTTCTCAATAACTTGCTCTTCCCTTTTCATCCCTTACGCTTTTTGTGTGGCATAGACTACTGCATTGAAATCAATATATTTTTCAAATATCTCACTGGCAGCCAAGATCCTAGCTGTTGGTCTCAACAAACCATTATTTCCATGTAAAGCAATCCTGTTCCCCTCTGCCTGTTTTTTTTGCCAATTATGCCATGAAGAACTTGGAATTGCACGGATATTCTGCCATGCTTTTGGACATATCCATTTGCCTAGTAAAGGGTATCTTTTTCTGTTTGGGTTCCTTTCATCCTGAAGTGCATGCTCGAAGATTGTGTACATGTAGGTCCTCCTCTCATCAATAGTATACTCTTGAAAAGTGGCTCTTGCTTCCACCAATTGTTCTATTGTAAAGAATTGCATACAACCACTCCAACAACACTCTGAGCCCCTAACCTTTGCCATTGTCTCACGTTTGGTGTCACTAATCAATTTGGCTCTTTTGCTAGGATAATGTCTGGCAACTGATACTTCTCCCCCTTTGCCTAGGTTTAGAGTTCCAACTGCCAATGGATCAATATCAAGACAATCATTGTCCCCAACAACCCCAAGCTCTGGAAAAATATAATCCTACACAAATTGAACACTACTTATAGGCCATGCCATGATGCAAGGAACCTTCAATTGCTTGACACAACCAAAACATTCCTTGTCACCCAAACCTTTACCTTTCCAGTTGTCTTCCAACATCGAAATTGCAATACCAATATTGTCTTCCCCTAGCCTTTCATCATTAACAGCTTGACCAGGATCTGCTAGCACAATGACTCCTTGGCCTACTATTTCCTTGTTGCACTTGTGCATGATTCTCACCTTCTTGTTCCTCCATTGCACCCTACTATAGAGGACTAATTGTTTTTCTTCAACATTCTTGCTAGGAGTTGGTTTTTCATTGATATTTCTCTTTTCAATATGTTGCACACCATGTTGAGTTGGAGAGGCACCATTGACCTAGGCAAATTGCACCCTTTTTAGTCAATGAGTAGGAAAAAATTATTACACCATAAGATAAGAAAAGTACGTACATTTATGGAATATGTAGAGGTAAATCAATTTTTTTTTAAAAGCAAGAAATTCCTTGGAAATAGATTTAATATAATAATAACAATGGGTGTAAACGAAATCATTTAAAACAAGAATTTTCGTGGCAACAACAAGGAAATGACATTTATATAAATATATCCAAATTTTAATTATCGAAAATTTGGATATATGATTACGAAAAGACATATAACTAATAAGGTAGACGTGAGAATTTATTATCCATAATAATATACCCTAGATGATATAGCTGGCGGGAATTTTGTACGCCTGGCGTGTTATTTGAGGCAATCAATTATTCACGCTAATTTCTAATTAACCCTATGTAAATCCGGTTCACGCTCTCAAGCTCCATTCCTTCTAATTTTTTTTCTCTGCCTGCCATGAAGCATTCGGCCTCAGCGCTCGACCTTCATGAAGAACCCGAGGTCTCCTCAAAAGGCGTCGGGGTTGAAGAACCCCTCAATCCCCCCTCCCCTCCCCAATTGATTTTTCTGTCCCCAATTCTCCTCGATTCCGATTCGGAGGAGGAAGAGGAGGGAGTTGGACGATCAGGATTCTCAAGAATTCTGGCCGCTCTGCTTTAGGGTTGGCTCGACCACAAAGCGAGAGAATGAATTCTCTGAAGCCCAGCCGGAGGAGGAGAAGGAGGGAGGAGGAGGAGGAGGAGGAGGGGAGGAGGAGAGAAGAAGATGATTAGAAGAAGGTCGAGAATTCGACCAATTTTACAATAGTTTTGGGATGAACCCGAGGGTTTGCATGGCTGCCTCTTTTCTTTTTTTAATGCACCTTTCTTTCTCTTTTCTTTTTTAACCTCTCTTTCTTCTTTCTTGCAGACATGGAAGAACATTGATGTAGATCCCGGGTGGCCCTCTTTTTTTTTTTTTTGTTTTCCGACACGCCTACGGGCATTTTTTTCTGTGATATTTTGAAAAGCCTTCGGGCATCTACTTACAAGCCATTCTTGGCATCTGTACATATCAATTTTGAATGAAATCAAATAGTTTTCTTCACAAACTTTTTCTTCAAACAATCAATTATTCACGCTAATTTATTTCTAATTATACCTATATAAATCCATTTCACGCTCTCAAAGTTCCTACAATTTCTTCCTTTCTTCATACGATTTGCCGGTTGGCTTCAGCTGTGTTTGCATCTGCCCTCCTAAAATCTTGGTGAGCAGCTTTCTTTTCAGCAATGTTAGATGTTTGGTTTCGGCAATTCCTAACTTACTAAAAGACTCCGCCTTTTTTGTTTAGCATCGTAGCGAGAGAGGACATCGGAGGCTCCAATTAAAACCAAAAGCGAGGGGACTAAGGTGCAGAATCCAAAAGCCTCCGAATTAAAACCAAAAGCAAAGTCCTCCGTTCTTGAATCCTTCCAGCCTCATAACTCAAGGTTAGTTTTCATTTAGTTTTTAATTTGAATCTCAATGGCGGGTTTAATCCAAGAAGACAAGCTTTTGCATTTGCTTTCGGCGGAGGAAGCAGATGATGTTTATGAAAACAGAATAGTTTTTATAAACTTCATACGCTTCTTTTTGTTTCGATAAATTCTTGAGTTTTCTTCTTCTGAATTAATCATGCTATTGCATGCAAGTTTCTATTATGAATAAGTGTAGTAGAAAGCATTAGAAAAATCTCAAAGGTAATATTTGAAACACGCTAAGCGTGTTCCATGCTAACCTTAGCCTTGAATATGAATACATTTCGGCGCATTCGTCAAGAGGGGAAAAAAGCATGCAGAGAGATAGATAAGTAAATAGATAAAGGCGGCCTTTATCTATCATCTGATTTTTTCTATCTCTGAATGCGAATACGAATGCGTATAGTTTTTCCTATATAGCGGTTTACGCTGGCGTGCAAATAATTTTATCCCTAGTTTCAACTTTTTAAGTTAAACACGCCAGGGGCGTGTCTCTTAGTTTCTAAGTTTATAAATAAATACACGCCCGCGTGAATACCGATTTACTCCGCTCACTTCCTATTGATAGATGCCAAGTTACATTAATCACCCGGTTGGTGGCGAAGATGCATTGGAATTACATTTGGGGCGGTAATCACACGGCCCGACTCGGTTCGGCTCCAATATCGGTCCGGTTGAACCGTAGCAGAGCACCGGTCCGTTTGGAGCACCGATCTTGCAACCCCCGCCCGTACTTGGATCAAGTAATGATGATGGCGGTGAGACCGGGGCAATTATAAATCCGGGGCTCGAGGCCCTTGCAATCTCGAGGCTGGCCCTCTTATCTGATCACTTTGATCATGCAGTACATGCATTGATCGAGAGTGAATCTCGCAACCGTCAGCTCAAGATTCAAAATGAGGAGCTGTGTTTCTTAGTGGCTAGCCTCTATGCTCGGATGCCCCAACACGAACCACTACCACAGGTGGTATACAATGCGATGGAGATGGCTCAACCAATGGGTAGGAGATGGGGCGGGGAGGGAGGGCGGGGAGGTGGATTTTTGTGGAGGCGGGGGGAGGTGGAGCTAGAGCACAGGGGTTTTCTTTGGGGTTTTACCTGATCCATTCACTATGCTCTGTAATGGAAATGGGAGTATCGATAGCCCAGCTACTCGGTAGGCGGGCTTGAAGCGATGGACCGTGCTTGAAGCGATGCGGGATTTTGTATAATACGGTTTATCCAGATTATATACAATTGTAAACTTTTTCCAATTAATACAACAAATTTTGTCTACTTCTATATTCTACAATGTAATACATGTTACATACCTTTTTAAGTGGTTTCTTGGCCATGCAACAAATGTTCCAACACTTTCTCCAACCATATCCCCCAGGGGTGTCTGCGAGGTAAAGCTTCATCCATAGCAGCGGCCCGATTAATCAACTTGTAACTTTCGGACATACTTATCCCGGAATTCCATGGCGGTTTGCGGTCGGATTGATGGAGTCGATCTTGCATAATCCTACTTTCCTTTTACGATTTGTAGTTAACATGAAACATTCATCTTCGACATCTGCGGACAATTGCCTATTCGGACACATTTATTGGAAATTATTGTACAAGCTATAGGAATGAGATGCTTACAATTCGTAGCCATTCTTGAGAAGCCGATTCGAGTTCGAAATCCACAGGCGCTATGAAAAAAAATGATCGGGGAAAAATTCGAGTTAGAAGAAAGCTTAGGTTAATTACATTTTGGCGGGATAAATGTAATCAATGAAAGAACACGGTAGATTGGTTTTAAAACTCAATGAAAGAAGTCTACGGTTTTTTTTTTTGAAAGTGAATATTCGTCATTATTATTTTTATGTGTCAAGAATATTTGAAGCGCATATTGTGTTTTCTTGAAATTCAAATTTTCTCATGCAGGTAGAAAACGCTATTTCGTCAAATGGGTAGAAAAAGCTATTTCTTGGCGGCTCGGGCCAGCGTATCCGGCGACCTTAGACTCTGTTACTAGGCGACTCGGGAGATGTCTTCTAAAGCGAATCGAGGTCGAGGCGGACCCGGAGGCCGAGGAAGCGGTGGAAGAGGAATCTCAAAACCGGCTCTTCTCAAGTTTTAGGAGGGGCGTTGAAACCCCTATTCAAGGTATTTAATTTGCCTTACGAATACACCGGTGTAAGGAGAGTATTATGCATTGCATGAATTTGAGTTATTTCCTTGCCTTGAGTTAATATGGTTTGCATGAATTTGAGTTATTATGCTTTGCATGAATTCAAATTATTACCTTCGATTAATGCTCGATTATGCATTTTTTAGGACATAATTTTGCTCTGTTTTTTTTATAGAATATAGTTCTTAATAATTTTTAATGAGAGGGGTACACACCTATTTAGATTTGGAGGTTTGATGAGTTAGAGATAGCGGTTGTTCAATGAGGTTAAATAGTGAGAAATATGGATTCATAAAGGGTGCGTAGTTTAAAATGTGGATGCATACTAATTTAGCTTCAAATTCACGCATAGCATGGTATCTGATAAGAGCTCTGAACATGGCGTGAATTATACTAATTTAGGTTCAAATTCATGCCTTGCATGATCTCTTGTTACGGAAAATACAATAATCCCAATGTTCATCTTCTTTTGCGGTGCCCAAGAGGAAGAAAACCCCTAATAATTGGGGTCTATTCACGGTAAGAAACCAAGGGTGAAGCGACCCCGGATCTTGATACCATATGATCTCACATTAGATGATGAAGGGCTGATTCTTATAGCAACCAGCGACCTGCGTGCCTCGAAGAGGAAATGGGCGAGGGATGCCGAGAATGCGTTGACCTTGCCAAGACAAATGGCAAGCTTCGACTTAACCTCTTCTCGAGGAAAAGGAAGCGGCACAAGATGACCAAACAAGGGATCCTAATCTCTTGTGAGGAAGAGGATGACACCAAGCGCAAATTGCTCTTGGAGATTACACATAAGCGGAAGAAAAAGATCGCTTTCGGACTTACTCACTTTGTAGAGCTCTCGCATACAAGGATACGTTCATGAGGAGCCAGGATGTGAGCGGTGAGACATGTTTTAAGTATGGCTGGCCCACCAATGTAGCGATTACGCAAGTATCTATTTGCCAAGGGGTTCACGGTATGCGTAGAGGCATGTTCAATAAACCGACACCAAGTCACTATTTGCAGCAAGCTAGGGAATTAGCTGACTTGAAAGCTTCTAAGAGGGTCCTAAATCTAGGGAAGGATATTCTTCCTGCAGTTGTCAAAGGTATGGAGGCATCTGTTTTTGAGAATGAAGAGGACAGGGTGGCGCAGCTAGAGGCCATGAACAAGCTGAATAAGTACTCTGACCATTATCCATTGGGTCTTAAGGAAACTTTTGCGATCCATGTGAAGTCCCTCATCCGTTCACCAAGCTCCATTTATGTTAGCAGAAGATATGATCCTGCACATGCCATGGAGATTGTTCAGAGCATGATTAGTAATCTAGGTCAAATGCCTATGCCAGCGGATGTGTTACCTTAGGATATGATCTCGAACAAGCCTGCTGTGTGGACGAACTTCGAGGAGTTAATGTTAAATGATAACATTAAATTGGGTCATCATCGTGAGGCTGACGATACGTTGAGGCACAAAAGGCCCTCATCAGGCAGGCAGAACAAACGGGCCAAAGCGTGTTCTACAATCACTATGCGTATAGGAGGTGTCGTCTCTTGGATGCCAATACTTCACCTGCAGATTTGGCTGAGATTAGTGCAACTTTGAATGAAATGGGGAAGACATTTCTATACAAAAGGTAATTGACTGCATTAGGATGTTAGCATTTTAATCTTCACGCCAGGCGTACTTTCAAATGAAACCAAATCACGCCAGGCGTGCTTTCAAATCAAACCAATTCCACGCCGGCGTGAAATGTTAAACGCCTGGCGTGAATTGATTTGATTTGAATTTGCGCTGGCGTGAATTGGTTTCATTTGAAAGCACGCCTGGCGTGAATTCAACCGATTCGAAAGCACGCCTGGCGTGAATTGCATTGGTATTTAATTCATTTCACACCAGGCGTGCTTTGAGGTTGATCTTTTCTATTGAAATCGTGCCCGGCGTGTTTCTTGTCTCGATCTTCGATTCAATGCACGTACTTTTGGCGGTCCATATATGGAGCAAGCTAGCGCCACGCCCCCATCAGCGATGGGTGGAATATGGTTGCCCATTACCCACCGCGGCGAGCGGGTCAAAGTCCGAGGCTTTCAAAAGCTCTTTGGAGCGGACTCTGTCATAGACAATTATACAGGAGAAGAAGAAAACTGCAAGAAAATCAAAGAAAAAAAGTGGTGATGACATTGCAGATCCTTTTGAAAGCTCGTCTAGCAGGTCAGGCCCAACAGACTCGTATAAGATTGTGTTTTGTAAGGAGGCAGTATGGCAAAAGTGGAATGAATTCTGGGACGCTTATGCACAAGGGAAGCTGCCAGATACTATGGGTAGGGTGCCTCTGTTGATGTAAGCATCTTTGACTTGAATGTGATGAGAGATGAGAAAGACTTCGGGGGCTACAGACGACGCCTGAGACCATTTGGGTTTTAGACCGGTGCTTAAAGAAGGAAGTCTTATGCAAGAAGAGTGCTTTCACTAAGGATAGAATGTCCTTCATTGAGTGCTACAGCCATGTGAAGGATGTACGTACAATGAAGTAGCTGTAGGAGCTGAGTTACAAAGGCTATCGGGGGATGTGGCATTATCGAAATTGGATTCTTTGGACAAATACAAGGTCAAGAATGATGACATCAAGAAGTTTGTATTCGGTCAAAGGACTTCCTAAAAGAATTTGAAGGCTAAAAATACAAAACATAAGGAGACTCTACCCCTAAGATCTTGGGCCGAGTTGAGAAGAAAAGTGGCCCTTGTGAAGAAGAAGACTGGAGAAGAAGACAACATCCAGTATTCGGTCTCCATTGGGTACAAAGGTCTCTTGCCAGAATCAACTTCTTGTTGTGTTGGACAGCAGGGGTGGGAGAGGAGATATGGGCATGAACCAGAAGGACTATAGCAGCTTCTTTACCAGCTGTATAGGATTGACAACCGAGAGATCCTTCACTATTGTCATCGTTTGTCCTTGGTGAGTCACATGCATGCACTATCATCACGCTCATGATCTGGAGTGCCTCAAAGTTATTAGGGAGGGATGCCTAATATATGATGTTAAGGATAATGAGCTGCGAAGCGAGCGGAAGATGGCACATGTGATCTTTATTATGATAGCCATTTGTCGGGGCGAGGAATATGATATTGCTAAGGCCAAAGGGTGACAATAGCGGTGCATGGGAATGTTTTCTTCTAGATGATCCGGACTTAAGAACTATATTCTATCATACGGATCGGGATCGGTCGTAACGAGGATGAGTCGAAGAGGATGAGGATCGGGACCCCTCCTAAGTGGGGAAATCAAGTCACGAGCTACAAACTAAGGAGAAGGGCCCCTTAAATAAAAATGGATTTCCCCGTCTATGGCTGCTTACCTCGTCGAGGCATTTGCTCCAATTGATACAACCCGCTTGGAGCTTCATGTTGGAGGTTATATATTGCGAGAGGCTCTTATGGATGTTAGAAGATGTCCTTTGCTTTGTGAGTGATGAGCGGGCCAAAGACTTTCTTGAACCATTCCTCATGCATGTGCTTGCCAAATCTCTTAAAGGCCCTTATGGCAGCCTGAAATCATTAGCAATCAAAAGTCTCGTAGACTTGTCCAATTCGAAAGTGGACGATGGTTCTGGTGAGGGAACTAGTAATCCGTAGCCTGATAAGGAAAGCAATGAACAAATAGCTGCTAAACCGACCGCTCAAAGTAATGTGATCGTGGCGAACTTAGGGAATATCCTTGCCTCCCTTCAGGGTGATGCAAGCAACAATAGAGTAGATTCACAGGTTAACAATGAACTAATTGATAGGGCAACCGAAACTGAAGGCAACCAAGGTGACTCTAGTGATTCACAGGTTTGCCAAATCAATAGTAAAATAATGTCGAGAAGGAAGGGCCTTGTGGAACTAATAGAAAATAACAATTCTAAATCGAGGAAAACCGAAGATTAAGGGTGGCGAGGAGAATTACCGGCAAGCGGCCAGCCAAATAAACCGAAGATGATAGGTATGGCCTTGCCCGAAATCGCCCCGCAGCGTGATTTAATTTGTATTACCTTTGAATTAAATCGCGCCCGGCGTGCGTTGATTATTTTTCGTTGTCAAACTAAATCCGCGCCCGAGCGATTTGGTTAAGACTAACTCAAATCACGCTTGTCGGCGTTTGTATTGTTTGTGTTATCGTATATCTTGCTGACCCGGATACATGTTTGATGTTTCAGGTTTGCATTGCGTTTCTAAGAAGGTTGTGGTGTTCGACCTAAGCGGAGTCCTTTGCAAGACTTTTTCGAAAAATAAAGTGGCACGAGATCGGTTTCATCGGACACCGGTAGAATCAAACACCAAGTGGATCTATCCGGGCCGCACTTGAAGGAGATGCTAGATGAGGTATTTGGGTTATTTCTAGTTGGTATTTGGTCATCCATGGAACTAAGGAACATCAAGGATACTTTGGAGGCACTGGGGAAATGCATAGACATTGGTTGACCTTTTGGGATCAGAACAAATGTGTGAAGTTCACTAATCCCAAGGATCCAAACATGCAAGCCTATCTTCATCAAACACTTGAGTAACATGATGGACGAACTTGATATCGAGAATAAGGATGATATAATCATAGTGGATGATGATGCTCTCAAATGCTTCTACAATCAAACGCAGGCCATGAATCCACCATCTTACGATCCAAAAACTTTGCGACGGATGATTTTTACGGTGAAGTTTGTGTCTATTATGCATAATTTGGCTATGGGGATGGCGGTGGGTGAAGTGTTAGATTCATACCTTAACTGGATAGAACGGTGACATGGAACCACACCTTGTTAAATACGTGGAAAAACATGGATTGATCCCTTAATGTTTTATTGGAATATATGATATTTTTTGTATGATATTTGTGCCATGTATCGATAATTTAAGTGCGGAATTGCCACCGCAAATAATGCAATCTGTTATTATCAAACCTAATATTATCATCTAAATGCTCTTCAATTTTGGTCTCATCTATGTTAGCAACTTGCTCTTCATTTTTGCATATTTCAATTCGCATATGAAACATCACACTTGAATCGCAACCTTATGTTATTTTTGAAGTCAAAAAAAAAAAGATTAAAAAAAAACAAAAACCCCCTAGAAGACAACAGCAGGTTGGCGTGATTTTGGAGTTGACATAATCCCAATTTAATTGGATGATGGTTCTGTCTAGAAACTTGCATGTCCTAACGTATATGTCCTCCCATATATCTGCAATACTTATGGTAACACTTATGTCAAGAACATTGGAAGCTTGCAAAGCAGCCTTCTCCCCCTTCCCTTTGCTAGCTTTGGTCCTTGTTTGCTGCTTCTCCAGAAGCCTTTTCTTCTCTTCTCTTTGCTTCTACTTTTCCTGCTTCTCAATAGCGTATTGCTTCTCCTTGTCTAGCTCGGCAAATTTGGCAAACTCTTGTTGTTCCTTTTGCTGCTTCTTCTGCAAATCTTTGAGGGTGGTGCTCTTCTTCGGCCTACCTATCTTCTTTCTAATTGTTAGAGCCTGAACTCTAACCTTGCAAGAAGGATAAAAAAACCCAACAATCCAAGCTCAATCTATCAGACCAAGGCAATGCACAAGACAAAGAATCATCATCTCCATAGCTATATCAAGCAAAATAATCTCCCTCAATACACCGTCTCTCTGTTCTCCTCTCTCTGCTCAGACAATACAGTGATGATACCTCCTGCACACCATAATGCATACGTGCAAATATCCTGCACGCGTGCATGTGCGTATATCACTCCATATACGGTATACTATCTTCTATACCACCTCAATAGTGGTGAGTGTAGTGAGTGGTGAGTGGTGTGGTGAGTGGTGACAAGTGTGGTGAGTGGTGACGAGTGTGGTGATGACTATGGTGAGTGGTGATCACCCCAACAGTGGCGACCACAGTGGGAAAATGTGCCACTCCGTGGCGGAGAACCCACAACAAAACAAACTCATACGGTCCTTGGGATATGTCCCCAAATGACCCATTTACACCCTCCTCAAATCCAAATGACTAATACAAACAAACTGGTCCAAAATGACAGTGACGAAACAGAGTCTATGTGACTGTGGCAAACTTTGAAAGCTGATATCTTGAGTTCCAGAACTCCATTTGACCTGCACCATAGCTCGTTGGATTCGTATCGCCGAAACACATCTTTTGATGTAGGATAGATGAAGTATTATTGGACTGTCACCATCTGTTTTTACAGAAAAACAACCTGCTGTAACCCAAAAATTCTCCACAATTCTCTGTAATTGGAGCTATGCCAAATCCAAATCCCTTAGAAAAGCATTTCTCTTTCAAAATAAGGCCTGAGATCCTTGCCATTTCTGGGATTAGGCAATAATTCCCCTTCTGGAGTCATCAAATAGAAAGCCCCACTTGGTACCTCTTTATCAATAAAAAATGGGTCTTCCCATGGGCTTTGAAATTTGGATAAATGCTTCTTAGTGGTCCTGCATAACACCAATTGCCCTTCCTCAAATGGATTGACAACCTGTAACTTGTCTTTGATAAGCTTTACTTTCTGTTTATACCTCATATTGAAGTCTGCTGCTTCTTGTCTCATCTCTTGCAATTGCAGCAAATCATCCATCCTATTATGCACTTGATTCGGAGTTGGAACTTCTCCTAAATTCTCATAATAAGGTAACTCCACAAATGAACACAAAGGAATGTCCAAATGAATAGGCATCACAGCTTGCACTCCATAAACCAATTCAAATGGTGTAAATCCTGTAGCCAACTTGTAAGTACACCTGAAACTCCATAAGGCACCTGTCAAGGCTTCATGCCAATTTCTTTGATTATCCTTCATTGTTTTGGCTAAGATAGCTTTCAGAATTTTGTTAGTAGACTCAGCTTGCCCATTGCCTTGTGGATAATAAGCAGAAGCTTGCACATGTTGAACACCAATCTTTTCTGTTAACTGAGCTACTACTTTTCCCATGAAATGAGTTCCCCAATCAGACAAAAGAATGGTTGGAACACCAAACCGAGAAATCAAATTGTGATAAAGAAAGCTTACTGTGGTATTTTCTGTAGCATGCTTTGCTGGAATTGCTTCTACCCACTTTGTAAACATACATGTGGCTGCCAAAATATACTTATGACCTTTGGAAGATGGAGGATTGATAGGCCCAATGTAATCCAATCCCCACATATGAAATGGACTAACACTCAAAATAGGATGGAATGGCATATTATTGTGGCGTGTCAATTTTTATGCCTTTGACACTTCTCACATTTGCTAACAAAGTCTCTAGTATCCTTGTAAAGAGTTGGCCAATAATATCCCCAATGAAGGATCTTCCTAGCTGTGTGGTTTACGGCTGCAAAATGCCCCCCGACAATCATGTGCTTCTTCGCAACAAATCATGAGTTTTTGACCAACAACACATCTTAATAAGAGACCTTCCATAGTCCTCTTATAAAGAATAGCTTCATGCACCACATAACCAATTTGCTTGTACTCTAAGAGCATGCTTTTGTTGCTTTTGAAAATGATGCGGGGATAAGTCGATCTTGTAAATACACGTATATATTGGCATACCAAAGATCCACGGTCTCAATGAACCCTTGTAATACACCATTATCCGGAGGCGCTCTTTGGCTGGTGCGTTTCCTCTTCTATTTCAGCACCACTACTCAAATAGGCACTTGGATTATGAGCTCCTTGAGCCATCTTAACATACTTCAACTCAAATTCTTGTATGATAAGAGCCCATCTTGTAAACTTAGGATCTTGGATAGTCTTGTTGTAAATACATGGCAATGGGTTCACATCCATATGAATGTAAACATATTGTACATTGGTTGAATTCCATTGTGAAGGAAGAAGATAATGTCTAAATTTATTCAAGGCCCACTTCAATGCCAACCCAAGATGCTCCACATGATTCCATTTCTGCTCTTGTGGAGTTAACAACATGCTAGCATAGTAATTTACATCATAATGCTTTTGCTGATTTTTCTGACATAATGTGACAGCCAAAGCTTGCTCCCAAACTGTAAAGAATAAATGAAAAGGCTCACTCATTCTTGGAGGAATCAGCAAAGTTCTCGCTTTCAATTGTCCAAGACACCATTCAAATGCTTCTTGAGCATTTCTTCCATCTAAAATTCTGCCCTTGCTTCATACAATCCACAAGTGGCTGGGTTACTTTAGCAAAATTGTGCAAATACCTCCTACTAAAACTGAGTTGGCCATATAAGCTTCTCACTTGTGATACATTTGTAGGTGGTTTTACCTTCTCCAAGGCTGCAATCTTACCATGATCCACTTGTAATCCCTTTTCTGAAACATAATTGCCCAATAGTTTTCCTCCTCTAGTGAAGAAAATACACTTAGCAGGATTCAAACTTATGCCATACAATCGGCATCTTTCAAGAACTTTTAAGGAGATGATCCAAGTGATTCCTTCTTGGATTCGAAAACAACATCCAAGTCGTCTATAAAGACTCTCCAAAAGTCTAAAATATCATGAAAAGCATATGTCATAGCTCACTGAAATGTGGCTGGAGCATTTGTGAGGCCAAAAGGTAATACCTTATAAGCATAGATGCCAAAAGGTGTTCGAAAAGCCGTCATTGCTTGATGTGGTGGATAGATTTGGATCTGATTATATCCTGAGTAACCATCCAAGAAAGAATAGGCCTGATTTCCTGCAACAATATCCAACAAGGTGTCTATGAATGGTGTAGGAAAATGATCTCTTTTGGTAGCTTTGTTGAGATCCCTGTAATCAATGCATACTCGGATTGCGTTATTTGGCTTTCTCACTGGTACAATAGAACTGATCCAATCTGAATTTGGCACTGGTACAATGAATCCCGCCTCCAAAAGCTTCATGACTTCAACCTTTACTTGCTCCTCTATCGCTGGACTCATTCTCCTTTGAGCTTGTTGGACTGGTTTTGATCCTTGTTTCAAATCAATGGTATGAACCACAACCTCTGGTGGAATGCCTTTCAATTCTTTGTAATTTCTTGTCAAAACATCCCTGAATTCTCTTAACAAAGATATCAAATCACGTTCCTCCTCTTGAGTAAGATCGCCTCCAATAGTAACCACTTCTTCTTGATTTCCTTGAGAAATATTGATGTTCTTGACTGAATGTGGTGACTGTAATGAATGTGGTGAGTGTGGTGAATGTGGTGACAGTGATGAATGTGGTGAATGTGATGAATGTGGTGCGTGTGATGACTGTGGTAACTGTAATGGATGTGGTGGATGTGATGATTGTGATGAATTTGGTGCATGTGGTGACTGTAATGACTGTGGTGAATGTGGACTGATTTGATTTACCTCATCCTCCAGAATGTGCGCATGCCACCAAGCTGCATGTACTTGTATAGTGGGCTGATTTCTGTTTACCCCATCCATGCTTGATGTCAAAATCAACATCTCTACTTGATCTAGATCAATACCTTGCTGGAATAAAGTGTCATCAATGGGTCTTTGAATGGACTCCTCCTTCAAATTTACAAGAGTCTCTTGTAACTCACCTTCACCAATACTTTCAAGTCTTTGGATATACTTATCTGCAACTTGCTGCTCTAAATGACATATTTCTGAAATTTGGGTACCTTTTAACCACTTGTACAAAGTCTTATCTTCCCTGTCACCCACTTCCAAGACATGAAAACAACTAAGACCTTGCTGCCCTGACACCATAGCATTCTCTTTGCTGATTTCTAACTGCGAGCTGCTCAAAGAAGGATTGCAAAGAAAGGTACCTTTTGCTAATTTCAGAGGATGATCTATAGTAACCTTGTGTTCCCCTTGAAAGATGTCCATTTCACGCTTCCTCCATGAAGTCTCAGCTTGTACGCCATCTAACCATGTGCGATTTCGGCAACAAAGTATAAGTTTCAAAGATGCACACTCTCCGGAAATTTCAAAACCATGAAATCCAAGATTGCTTCCACCTCATAAACCTTGCATAAAACATTTCTTATGACTCCCATAGGCTGCACCTTCATTTGATTGAATGCTTTGAGCATCATAGTTGTCGGTTCCATCATTTTCAATCCAACTTGAAGCATTATGTGGTAAGGCATTACATTCACTCCACCACTTGCCGGTATCTATGTTGGCCTCTTTGATTAGATATCCATTAATACTCACATCACAAAGAAATGGCCCGGGATCCTTGGATTGCCGGGCTGGTGGCTCCATTCTCCTCTTGTGGGGTATCATTTGATATGATTTGTTGGACTGAAATGTCGATTTTGTTCTTCCCCTAACTCTTGCAACAAATTTGGAGAATAATGCATCAATTGCTCAAGAGTAAGTGTAACTTTAGTGGCCAAAACTTGGCTGATCACATCATCTTCATTTTGAATTTCCTCATCCACCATAGGAGGCATCACTATGGGCTGATTTTCTTCTATAGATTGAAACTGTTTTGTGGGCAGCACATTGAATTGCACCTTCTTAGGTGCTGACACCTTCAAAGCTTGTTCTTTTCAAAGCCTTTGGAAAAGAGGTCTTAGTCTTCTCCGTAATTGGCACTATTCTTGGTTCTTGAACCACCTGTTGTGATCTTGTAACTGCATTTACTTCTCCAATCTCTTCTTCTTGCTGAAACGGGTCATGCTCCACCTCAACAAATCCACAATTTACTACTGATTTTGCCTTCTCTTGCTTCTTTTGAGGATTATCAATGTACTTTGCATCTTGAATGCGAACATCATTATTAAGAAGAGGTATTGATTCAAACACTTGCTGCTTTGGTGGATACTTGTTGGTTGCCCATTCTGGTTTCCCATGGATTTTCCAACAAGTAGTCTCATCATGCTTGAATTTATCACATAACTTGCAATATAAATGAGCCTTACTTGGATACCATCCCTGTTTTGGCTGCACCATTGGTGTGGAACCCATTGGAACTTGTTGGGCAATTGGAGCTTGTGGCATCATTGGAACTTGTGGTATGATAGGTGCTGCTTGCATTGGTTGAATAGGAATAGATGGTGCTTGTTGCATAACAGCAAATACCGGATTGGCCCTCTCAAAGAATCTCTTCTCCCTACACTCTTGATCATTATGGCCCTTGATTTGGCATCTTGAGCATAATTTCAGCAATCTACATGTAGTATCAGAATGCCCAATAGACCCACAATATTCACAAGTAATAAACTGCACCTCCCTTGGCTTCTCACCAATTGTAAGCTTAGAAATCTTGGCTGCAATATCCTCTGTTTTATGCTCTGGAGCAGCAACTTCATGAATGTATCCCAACTTATCTTCAGCCTTGAGAGCATACTTTTGTGCCTCTAGTAATGTTGTAGGTTGTTTAGCCTTCACCTTATGAGCAATAGCTCGTTTTAGCCCCTTCACATACCATTGGATATCCATTTCATCATTCCTTGCAATCTTCCAATGAACCACGGCTTTGAGAACCGCAATGTACCTCTGATTATATTCTCTAATTGATTCATCTTCCTTTTGTGTAAAATTGGTCCACCTTTCCATAGTCTTATCCTTACCATGGACTTCTTGATAATTAGCAATGAAAGCTTCCTTTAATTCCTGATATGTCAGTGTATCTGGCTGAAGTTTGCGCCCATTCCTCCACTGAATCTTGCAAAGAACTATGAAACCAAAGCAAATAATCACCAGCTGGTAACTTACATTGCTGGCAATACCTCTCAAACTTCACAATATGCTTCAAAGGATCCCGATCCACCAGATCATCAAACTTTGGAATCCCCATTGTCTGAAAACCCCATACCATAGGTGGTAATACAGTCATCTTCCCCTCTTCTTGGGTTTCTTGAAATTGGAAAAACGAAATTGAATCTCCCTTCAATTTGAAAAACGAAATTGGATTACCTTCTAGATCAGTAAATGGAATCAAACTGAGAATCAGACCCCAGATCTGCTCCCAAATCTGAAAACGAAATTGAATCTTGATGCAATTTTGAGCCCAAAGATTGACTCACCGGTCCCCTTCTTGTTACGATAGAGCTTGGTGGGATATCCTTCTTACTTCCCTTGGGCATAAAACTATGCTCCCCTTGTCAAATTCTACCCCACAAATCAATTACGGCAAAATTCCCTTCACACAAGAAATTGCTTCTTTCTCAATGGTGCCGTTCTTTACCGACGATCACCAATACCAATGGTAACAACTCCTTTTTCAATGGAAATTCTTGCCGATCAATGGTCTGTCGAGCACCGTGGTCGCCAAATTATTAGAGCCTGAACTCTAACCTTGCAAGAAGGATCAAAAACCCAACAATCCAAGCTCAATCTATCAGACCAAGGCAATGCACAAGACAAAGAATCATCATCTCCATAGCTATATCAAGCAAAATAATCTCCCTCAATATACCGTCTCTCTGTTCTCCTCTCTCTGCTCAGAAAATACAGTGATGATACCTCCTGCACACCATAATGCATACGTGCAAATATCCTGCACGCGTGCATATGCATATATCACTCCATATACGGTATACTATCTTCTATACCACCTCAATAGTGGTGAGTGTAGTGAGTGGTGAGTGGTGTGGTGAGTGGTGACAAGTGTGGTGAGTGGTGACGAGTGTGGTGATGACTGTGGTGAGTGGTGATCACCCCAACACTAATAATTAAAGGCTTTTCAATAACCAAAGGCGCAACCATTGATTCTTCCATTTGCATTGCAATATCTCTCTGCTTCAACAAATGCAGAACGATGGAAATTGCACCGGAACTGCGTTCGGGCAATTTGCCTTTTTCATCTAAGCAAACTCCTGCTGAAGTCCTTCGGACTTGCCTTTAGAAGTTCATGGTGTAGCAACAAGAATAGAAGATGGATTGCCTTGCAACAAAGATTGAAGATATGGTGGCTTGCCTTTGGAACAAGATTTGAAACAGGATTGGAAGATGGATTTCAGTACAATAGAAAGGGGTTGGATTTGAGGGTGTAATGGATAAAGAATGAGAATGTGGCCTTAATCTGCCATTAAAGGCATGGACAAACCTGAACATGAAGACAACTCGCTACCAGCTGCATCCACCATGGCTATGCTTGCAACAAACAGAGTTAGAAAAGGAAGAGGCAATCAGATGTAAAAGCAACAACAATCGAGTTGGCAAAAAATAGAGCCTAATTCTGATCTATTGGATGTGATGAAAGGAGTGTCGGCTGTGATCAGTGGTTCAGATCCATAAATCCATATAAATTCGTCTATCGATGCCATCTAAATCATTGCCATCTAAATCCATGTCAAGATCCATCGATGCCATAAAAACCAATTCCGATACAGATCCAAATCCAGATCCAGTTCCGTCCTCTTCCTTCTCTAAAGAAAACACACACCATATCCAGATCCATCGATGCCCCAAAACCAATTTCGTGCTCTAGTCTTTTCTTAAAAAAACTCAAACCAAAAAATCTAGCAAACATAATAATAAACATGCATAATATGTAAATAAACAACTCACAATAGTGCACAACGCCCTCAAAAAACCCCTATTTCTTAATTAACCTTTTTTTCCTAAAAAAATGGAAAAAACCATTTGCAAACGTAATGGGCTATTTAGTGGCCGTGATCGTTTGGTGGTTTTCCGTTTTTCAAAAAACGTGGGTTTTTTCTTTATATATTGGTCTATTTAGTGGTTGTGATTGTTTGGTGGTTTTCCATTTTTTAGAAAATGTTTTTTAAAATTTCCCAAGCGATTATTTACAAGTTTTTTTTAAAGGGCAATTTGTCTGTTAGAGAGTTGATTTAGGCATATTCGTGGCATAAAGGGCCATTTAGCGACTGTGATTGCTTGGTCATTTTCCTTTTTGAAAGAATATGTTATGCTGGCTTGGGGGAATGGCTCATTGCTAATAGGAAACAATAATCCATACTGCTTGTGATAACTTCTCAATGTTAAACCTTAGCTATGAATTTGTATTTTAAGGACTGATAATGGGGGCTCGCCTGTTACAATGAAATTGTGGATCAAGACTACAACTAATGTTTTGAATCCCTTCGATTGTGGTCAAAACTGCCCCAAAAATCTGCAACCTATTTATAGATAGCCGAACATTGCAGAAAAGTTCTGGCTAGTTGATACAATCACCTAAATGCTTGATTTTCCTTTCTTCCGATGCTATTCTATTCTATTCTATTCTATTCATATTTAAAAGGGCCTTCTAGAAAAGGCCGGCGATTTGCATTTAAGGAGGATATCCTTTAAGATTTTATCAGATGTGTTCCTTATAGCTTGAATTTCCTACCTTAACTTGCCTGGAACCATATATCAATTAACCTGAACTTTCGCCGTAGCCTAACTCAGAATTAGAATTTTGATCCATTGTTTCCTTGTTGGCAAGCGAAATAATGATTTCTTGCTGGAATTGAGCCCGGTTGGATGGAACAAGCAATCTTAAAGATTGGATTTATCTCTCTTCTTTACTTTTCTAGTTTAAGAGTTGAGCTCGTTTCTTAGGTCGTATCAATTTGGTATGAGAGAAGAGTTCTAATCTAGGAACCTGTGCAAATGGCCAACTGCTTCAACATTCTTGATAGCCAGTATCAACAAGTGCTAAGAACTGCAGATTTCATAGCGAGTCAAATCGCTAACCAGATTGCTTTTCCACCGCCAACATTCCATCTGGACTATCAATGAAAATTGGAGTAGATAGCTCTACCATATGAATTCCTGCCTAATAATTCTCAGCAGCCTCGATTGCCACGCAGATCCCTGCCACCTAATCCTCCTTCACTAGTTAATCCACTGCCAATTAATCCTCGCCAATAAATTCATCGCCAATTAATCCTCCACCAACTAGTCCCAATCAAGATCTGACAGTTGTGTAGAAGTGAAAAATCAAAATAAGAAAGACAAACTATCAAAATAGTTGTAGAAGTTGGATTTACCTTATTTCGAAGGTGTAAGTGTTAAATCAATGCAGATGATAGCTTTCATGGAATCTGAGAGAACTCTTTTGAAAGAACTTATGCCCGGGGGGTGCAGCTAATGTAAGAGACATAGAGCATGTGTGTGCAGAAATTAACCCTTACACGGAATTTTTCTTAAAAAATTTCCCTCATATTCCATATACGAGGGTATTTTTTAGTGGCCTCGGCAGGCCAGTTGGCCACACATTCATATTTTTTCAGAAATCGTTGGCTACGCCAGAGTAGGATACGTTCATGTCCTGACCGAAGGGTAGTGGCCAGTTCAAAACAAGAATTTGTACATTTTACTCGTTTAGTAGCCAATTTGATATTTACTAAATTCGGCTAGGCGCAGGGTGTGGCCAATTCGATTTTTTGTACGTGGGAAAAAACTTATCGGGGTAGCCAATTAGAACCTAAGGTAAATTTTAATGGGTAAGGGGGTGGCCATATTACATCTTGACCACATGTCCATCATACAGGTTTAGTTTATTCTACCCTGTCGAGCCTGTAATTTTTCCTGTTCTTCTCGTATGCATTTGTTTCATTATTCATGTGAATATAAATATAAATGGGATGTTAGTCTCTGAATATGAATGGGATGATAATATTATATTTTATTGTCATTTGCAGAGCACTCCGCCAATCATCAAATTTATGCAGCATGGAAGGGGCTTCACAAAAGAGAATAAATGAGTTCTTGGGACCTGCGGCATTAAGGACAAAGCGGCGCATCACTATATCATCGTCTATGTCCACTTTCATAGGCCAAATTGAGGGCCTTGATGAAGGCTATGAATTTGCAGATGATAAGGACTATGATCCAAAGCAATTTGAACGTATTATTTGGGGAAGATGCCTAGGTGGTTGTGGCCAACGTCGAGTTTTCACTACTAAAGCATGTTCCTATCTTAACCAACACAAATTTGCTCGTAGCCAATTTGTTAATGTAGCAAAATAAAAATATCATAGTTGCACCAGTTCAGTTACGCCATCTTAGCAAGAAGGTGCAAAATATCGCCAGGCCAAACTACGCCAAGTTATTTATTCTACATGGCCAGTAGCCAGTTGTTTCTGGCCCTATACAAATATAGGGCGCTTAAAAAATACCCTGCCATATACCCCTACCATATTTCTCATATAATTTATATGGAATTCAAGCATAAAAAACCTCATCCCATACTTATACAGTAGGTTGGCAAAAAAAACCCCTCCCTTACACTCACATAGTTTCTACGGTTTTTTCTGACTGCACCGCTTGGGAATTCACGCAATAGAACGGGAAAAACTTCAAACTATGAATATATATATCTGGATGACCAAGCATAAGTCTGGTGGCAAGGTCGCAAGCAGATGGAGCCACATGTTAATTCATGGAAAGACTTTCAGAGTGCATTTGAAGCTCACTACTTGCCAGCAATTTATTACAAATTACTGCAAAGAGAATGGGACTTAGTTAAACAAGGCAAGATAAGTCTCTAAAAATTACATGAATTTTAGCCATTTGGGTTCTCAAGTTCAAAACTTGAGTGAAGTTGTACCCCTGAGCAAGTTCATGAATAGGGTTACGAGAAGACATGTTCGCAGAGTTGGATCTTATCGAACCAAGAAGTATGGAGGACATAATGAAGGCAGGAGCTGCGAAATGAAAACTAAATCCTAAGACATGCAAACTCGTCATTTTGGATGGAGCTCTATCTAAAGAAACAAAAATAAGTGTGTCGATTACGTAATTTCTGCGAACATCCCCTGCGGCATGCAAGAACATTCTATCCCTAAGCTGGGGCCCCTCAATGAAAAGCAGTATGTTGGAGTTGCCCTTGCGACAAGTTGTTGTAAGTCGCGCTGCATCTCTTCAAGATGAGTCACACCCTAACCTATGCATTGTCCACGCCACTGTACAGCAGAGCATATTCTAGAAACACACTAACTCGCGTGGCAACATTAACTTCAACCCGGCATATTTGTCAGACCCATGGATTCTACCTTCGGCACTTTCGTATTCTTTTCCTTATTGGAGCCATCCAGGAGTCCTTTAACGCCAAGCTTATGCGAGTGCATCCCGCACATACCGAGCTATCCGCGACCTTGCAAATACATTACACACAATATGAACTAAGCATTAGGCAATGGCTTCTCGTGGACATCCAGCCCCTAGTGGTATTGATCAAACGTGGCAAAGGCATCGCGCAAGAACTCCTCTTACATATGTCCAATTCCTTGAGGAAACAAAGGATGAAAACTAGGAGCAGATCAGGGAGCTGAAAGCTTATTTCAATCTGCTCTTGACATAGTTGAAGGCTACTACTATTGTGTTGGACCTCATGAAGGATGGGAAGTCCATGTTGTATTCTAGGGAAGGCCGTATATATCATCCGGGATGTGGTTAATCCGGACACCCATTATCAGCCATGAAGAACTGCGCAGTTGCAAGCCTAAAAACCAACTGTTTTTGCCCTTTTTTGATCGATTCTGCTCTATTTCGCCTCAAATCTCTTCCTCTATTCATCAATCTAGCATAAAAGGGGCATACAAAGCAATTGACATGCTTTTTAAAGCGGATCAAACCGTCGACGGAGCAGCAAGAGCGATCTCCCGCACAGTTCTACGCCTGGTTTTTTAAGCACAATTTCATTATTTTTGGACAATACCTGAATTTGTGGACCTTTTTTTGGAAAGCTTGCTTCGATGACAGTTTTCATACACTAACAATAGGTACCCCAGTGAGTGCTGCATATGCTTCAACAACAAGCACTAGAATCTTGACAGTGTTGGATAGCTTCTTCTTATTGGAAGAAGCCTAAGTATAATTGAGAGTCTCTATCTCAATGCGGTCACCAACAGTCGTTAGCCTCCATCTCTTCTTCGAACAATTGACATAATTGGATGGGTACACCTAGTTCCTCACAGGGACAGGCTCCCAACAAGTCGCTTGTATAGTCTCAGAGTTCTTTTTCTTATCATCCATTTAAGGTTCTTCAGTAGCATACTCTGCCCATGTCAAACACAAGTTATCATCAGGACGTGCCACTATAAACGTAACCTCTTTATCTTTGAACGGATTGAATTCCGGTATAGGTTTATCTGTCCACGGAGCAACGTTCCTTGCGATGATGGCTTGACGCTTTGTGGTACATGATGGGCCATTCTCAAACTCCAAAACTAGAGGCCCAATGTGCCATATCAACCTCTCATCATCATCAGAGATGTGCACATGTTTATTGAAAGATATAAAAGATATGAAATCACATACCTATTTCTGTTTTGTACAAATAAATCGTCCACTTGCAAGAGAGATTTCACTGTAAGACCTTCATGGATGGCTCGATCAAATGGACCTTCATGTTCCTACAACGAGTCCACCAGTATACTGAGAATAGATAGTGCCAACTTCGATGAAAGTGCATTCTTATCGAAAAGTGCAGTAGCTCAGGTCTGGGACGACACATACAGCTTTGGCATTATAATAGTCCATATATAATGAAATAGTCCAAAAATGAAAGTTGAGATTGCTAGGCAGATAGAACCCTTGGGTTCAATCCAATAGTGTTCAATCCTAGAAATTGGTCAGAGATTGTAACATCCCGGTCTGTAAGAAAATACCTAGTTAATGGTGTTGCCCCATTACATCTTCCACCTGCCTTTCTTTAGAGTTCGAAGGTGCTGGCTCAATGTCAATCTGATGTATAACATCATGGTTCCAGAGTCTTTAGGCTCCCCTAGAGTATCTGCACCCTCCATGGGCAACAAATCCACCTGTCAGGAACCCTTCGGTTATAAATCTTCAATCCTAGAAACTGGTCAAACACGACAAATGATATATCATTACAAATTGGGCGGCCTCCTCATTTCAAGCACAATACACATGAAAATCGTATCAAAACTTGGTGAAAATGTCTTAAAAAAAAGAGAGAGAGAAAATTTGACTTACATTAATGAGCCCAAATTGGGTAGACAACCAATTTTGGGCCAACCAAATTGGGCGCCCAATTTATGGGCTAAAAAAAAAAAAAAAAAAAAAAAAAAAAAAAAAAATTAGCCCATAAATTGGGCGGACGCCCAATTTGGTTGGCCTACAAAATTGAGCGCCCTCCTTATTTGGGCTTTCCAAATTGGTCGTCTGCCCTATTTCAGTGCATAAGATTCGGCCTTATATGTGCATAAAATTGGGCGCATCCCATTTCGTTGCACGAGATTTGGTCTTCAGCATGCTGTGCCTGCACATCCTTAATTCAAACCCTACCACAACTAGCTATGTGATTTCAGATAAAAGCTCGAACCTCTTCTTGAAGCCTAAGATGTGTCTCATCATCTCATCATGAGTGTCGCAATGCATAATGCAACTCTTAGCTAAGAGCATTAACCAAAGGAGATCAACGCACGATTAAACATTTAAATAACAATAAAAACTACTCTAGAATAGCAATAAGATTACAACTTCAAAAGAAAACTACAAAAGTAGTAGTGCATTACACTAGTATATGCTATGTGCGAATAAAAAAAAAAAATCTACCTTGTGGTGGCAAAACGGCTAGTCAAGAGCGCCAAAGATGGATGGCAAGATGTCGAGAACATAGAATGGGTAGTAAGAGCTTTTGGCAATATTAAGTCGAGGGGGGGGGAATTCAAATTTGAATTTTGAATTTCAATAACCACACACGTGGCAACTTTATTTTAAATTTTAAATAGTCATAAAAAAGGGGGTTTATTCTGTGACGCATTATGGGCCCACCAAATATCCCCATGATCTTTCCTTATGATGCCACGTGCCATCCTCCATGCAACCTTTATCCATGTGCTTTTCAAATATTAGGACATCATTTTAGAGCTGCAAGGTGATTGTTTTCTTCCTCCTCCATTGGGTGTGCTCGTCCAGGAAGGTGCCCATCTTTTAGAAGACTTTTTGAAGCATTTTTGCATGTTCAAGATCGTGAAAGGTTAGTGCATTTCATTTTTTATTGCTTTTATTCTTTTTATAAAGTTTTGTCCTCCTTACATGCTTTATATACGCACATCAAATGTTGTTCCCTTACTTTTTGACATGGATGACCCTTCCTTTTCTTGCTTTTGGTGGGGATACATGTCCTTGCTTTTCCCTTATCTTGCTATTGGACATGCATGTTGCCCACCAGAAAAGAACACTTGCTAACATAGAGCCCCTCCAAGCACTCAGAACAAGCATTCCAACGAGCTAATGCACGTCTAAAACAGAGTCCAAAACCAAAAGTTATATCGAGAAACCTACACTACCACCCTTGAGCCCCCTCAAATTGGCGCCCACCCAATTTAAGCCCAATTTACGAGCCCATTTCTATAAATAGTATGCTTAATTAGTACCTCTATCAAAGCCCTCTAAACAAGCTTTCCAACGAGATAAAAAATGCCAAAATCGGAGTCTGGATGCATAAATTATGCCAAAAAATCTATTCTGCCACCCCGGAACCCCTTAAATTGGGCGCCCGCCCAATTTGAGCCCAATTTACGAGCCCATCTCTATAAATAGTATGCTTCATTAGTGCCTCTATCAAAGCCCTCTGCACGCTTTCCAACGAGATAAAAAATGCCAAAATCGGAGTCTGGATGCAAAAGTTATACCAAAAAATCTATTCTGCCACCCCAAAACCCCTTAAATTGGGTGCCCGCCCAATTTGAGCCCAATTTACGAGCTCATCTCTATAAATAGTATGCTTCATTAATGCCTCTATCAAAGCTCTCTGAAGAAGCTTTCCAACGAGATAAAAAATGCCAAAATCGTAGTCTGGATGCAAAAGTTATGCCAAAAATTCTATTCGCCACCCCGGAACCTCTTAAATTGGCGCCTGCCCAATTTGAGCCCAATTCTGAGCCCATCTCTATAAATAGTATGCTTCATTAGTACCTCTATCAAAGCCCTCTGAAGAAGCTTTCCAACGAAATAAAAATGCCAAAATCAAGTCACGGATGCAAAAGTTATGCCAAAAATCTATGATACGCCACCCGGAACCCCTTAAATTGGGCGCCCGCCTAGTGCTTTATCAAAGCCCTCTGAAGAAGCTTTCCAACGAGATAAAAAATGCCAAAATCGGAGTCTGGATGCAAAAGTTATGCCAAAAAATCTATTCTGCCACCCTGGAAGCCCTTACATTGGGCGCCCGCCCAATTTGAGCCAAATTTGGGGACTATTTGTATAAACATTATGCCCGATTAGATATTTTTATCAAAGCTCTCTGAACAAGTTTTCCAACGAGCTAAAGGACGTCGCAAATGGAGTCCGGATGGAAACGTCATGCCAAACAAATCTATTCTGCCACCCCAGAACCATTTAAGGGGTTCCAGGGTGGCAGAATAGAACTTTTGGCATAACTTTTGCATTCAAATTCTATTTTCTATGTTCTTTAGTTCTTTAGAAAGCTTGTTCAGAGGACTTTAATAAACATAATAATTAAGCATAATATTCATACAAATGGGCTCCAAATTTGGCTCTTGGGTAAATCGATCGTCAATGTGCAAAGGCAACACCATCTAGGGCAAATTGAGCCGCCCGGTTTGGCCCTTGGGGAAAACTTTTGCCATGCCCGGTTTGGCCCTTGGGAAATAATCTTTTGTTCTACTTAGAACTTTTATTCTTTGCGAGAATCAAGGGCTATGAGAGTCTTGACAAATCGAGAAGTCGGCTCCACATGAGGTAGAAGAGGAGGGAAATAAGTCACTGAGCTTTTAAGAATTCATGGAGAGGACGGAAGCTTTGAATAGACACAACGCCTGTCATCTCACCTACCTGCACACGATTCCCGAAATTTTGCATCATTCTAATAAAAAAACCCCCTATATTCTAAAAATTCGGGTTCATTTCGGAGGTATATGCACTTAGGGAAAGTCCATATATAATGAAATTGTGCTTTTTTGTCCGGATTAACCACTTTTTGTCCGGATTGACCACTTGGCTGATATCGGATGTTTGAATTAACCACCCTGGCTGATATCGGATGTCCGGATTAACCATCTTGGCTGATACCGGATGTTCGGATTAACCACTCTGTTTTGTCCGGAAAAACCACATCTCAGATGATATATACGGAGTTCCGTATTCTAGGAGAAGGAAAAGCTCGAAGCAGATTTCAACATAAGTAAATTAGATGATTGTAGCTACGCAATGAAAATGGGAGTGAAAAAAACATGGCGTTCGTCCGAGGATTGTCGTATTGTCAGGCATGGGGTGTTCTGGTCTAGCATGGACAAACTTCAGCTCCAGACAAACAAATGCTTTCGGGACCTATGCTCGTCTATAGAATGGAATGTGGTTACCTTCGAGATGGTTGATCTATGGAACACAGTTTATGGACCAACGACTGAAGAATGGTGCAAGGATTTCAAGTTCTACACCGAATGTGTGTTGCCTGACATAGTAGTCACTCTGGGGGACATGGTACAGGAGTTGCCCTTCTGTAACTCTTACGGATTAAGTATGTGGATAGGTCGGGCTTCTCTTTACCTGAAGACACCTCGCCTACTTGAAGACTTCCCCAACTACTTGGCACTGAATAAGGGATACGTTTGACCAGATCCGTCATGTCCAGGAGTGAAAGAGTGTGAGAAATTTTGAGATTAGGCATATAGTTCTTCTATATCACTTGTTGTGTCTGAAGGATATACCTAGGAAAATAAAATAGCATTCCATGTTTGTCTAACTCCATACATATGATGCTGAAGCTTCTATTTTAAATGGCAAGTCATGGAAAATAATAATCGAAATACTTACAGCCTAAAAGTTGTGATTGAATTAAAATGTCATATGATATGCTTCTCCATCTACCTAGTCACATTAGAAAGCTTGGAAGATGAATACAAAAGGAAAGGACATGTAGACTTGAGGCCTGTCACTCCATCAAAATATTTGCTCCATATCTGCAAGCATGCCATTAACTAAATCAGCCTTGCAAACCGATGGCAATTTACATTCAAATATTAAGATGAGACCTTAGAAAGAGAGCCTTGGATTGGTGGCTTCGATCAGGGCAGAATAATTTGTTTACCTAACTGTTCTGGTGGTCAAGAACATGATGCATGTGAATTTGACAAATGCATAGGCTGTGTCCCACAGGATTACTTCTAACCTTAAAGTAGAAAGCGTTCACAGGTGCAGGCAATTTTGGAGGCAACATACCGATTTAAACATGAGTTCATGATGTAGAGACCAAATCGACTCAAATGAAAACCTTTCTGAAAAAAGAACCTTCCCAGATCGTCTGCAAAGAATCCCCTGACAGGCCATCTAGTTGATAAACGGAAGTCCATACAGAGCCAAGTCATAAATCAGATTGAATCTCCAAATCCATGCACCAGTATATCGGCAGAAGTAAGCAATAATTGTATCACAAACTCTCTCTCTCTCTGAGAAATCGATTTGGAAATCCTCAAGACTTCCCTATATACCCTGAATCATGGCATGCATGCCAACTTATTTTCATCAAGCCACAAACCTGGCATCGCCGATCCAGCCCGTTTAGAAATTCTATCCCCAAAAACCACGCACACCCCAAATCATACAAAAGGAAATAAAAATGCTCGATTTTTGAATTGTCAAAAACTTTTTCCGGCTGCTAATAACCACAAAACCTTAGGGAAATCAGCTAAGAAAAAATCCAAAAACGTTTTTCTCCAGACCAGAAAATCCAAATTTAAACAATAGATAGATAGATAAGGGTGGAGTCATGATTATCTGTACATATTGTATAAGATTCGTTCAAAAAAAAAAAGGAGAGAGAGAAACTGGGGGAAACGTAAGCTATGGTGAAACGCCATTGTGTAGACTTCACATTATAATTTTCTTGACTTCTTGGAGCTCTGCCTCATCGACCGACTTGTCAAAGCATGTTTCTGCATTAAAAAAAAAACAAAAAGGGGGGGGGAGTGGGTCTTACCTTCATCTTCATCACCTTCAGCACTCAACAGATTCATCAAAGGAAGGCATTTTCAGATTCTGGTTCTCTAGACAATTAGAGGTCAGGGAGTGGAATAGTCACCAAATTTAGAATGGACAATCTAGCAATCTTTTCTACTTCATGAAGACTGAGCCTGCTTGCGCCGGTCTCTTCGTTATCTTCACTGGCTTTTAGAAATAAACAAATAGGATTATATCCTAGAAGTTTTATATGCATTAATTAATTTTGGTGGCTCGTTAATTTATATGCATTCCGGACTTTTTCTGTGAGTCGTATCATATTCCAGCTTAATACGATAATTAAATTGTCGGCTTAACTAGGACAAGTGATTTGACTCGGGAATTGAACTCGGTCATGTCCTTCACAACTGCGTGATATGTGTTAACCATGTCCAATTATGGACTAAAAAGGACCCTACTCGAAGACCGTAGTTGTGGTTGAACTCGTGCCCAGTCAGAGATTAGATTTAACTAGGACCCGTTCCATGTGGTTTAATGAAGAGAAACATTTAACTCAGCCTCCATCACTTGGGTAATACTTTGACGGCTAGCTCGCGATGGCTGACCTTGGACTGTCATAAATCTGATTGAACTAGAACAAAATCCATGTAGTTGAATGAGGACGAAGGTTTAACTAAAGCCTCCATCGCATAGGTTAAACTTGGAGTAAAGGTCTAACTCAGCCTCCATCACAATGTGTTAAACTCACTCAAATTGAATTCCTATTGATCTTGGACAAATTCCATGTGGTTGAACTTTTAAGAAGAACTAGAGGTTTAACTCATCCTACATGGGTTGGACTTGGACTAAAGGTTAAATGATTGGACTGCAACAAATGCTCTGTAATTGAACGAGGACTAAAGGTTTAACTATAGTTTAATTAAGTTTAAGTTAAAAAAAATTAACCGAAATTAAGTTCAAATATAAATATGTCAGTTTGATTAAAATAATGAGGTTAAATTGTGATGGCCCTGGTTATGTTAAAAATTTAACTTTGGTTAGATTAAAACTTAGGGGCCTCCTGTAATTGCTAGATCGAGGTCCTGTATATCGTCACATCTTTTACTGCCCCATACAAACATGAAATTGACAACAGGCAGGCCTAGCATGCCAAACACATTTAGAATGTTTTTCTTTGCCCTTGACGACCAGATGGCCATATTGACCTGCTCTCAAAACACCACTCTATCAGAGCTTTCACTCTTGGCCGGGGGTACAACACCTTTGTTTGTGTTTGTATCGCCGCATGAGAGCTAATGAACATCACCAAAATGGTACTACTTGAGCTAAGACTCTATTGGTATCAAATATCACAAGCGCATACATGCACATGCCACATGTGGATATAAGCATGCATGTCGCATGTGCATGCAAAAAATGGACCTTGAAAACCATGCTTCACATGAAAAACATAAGCCTTTTTTGCTTTGTTGCCATATCTTATATTGGAAAATTATCCTGTAAGTATGTCATGCATCAAACTTGGACGACTAAGATTGTGCCACGTGGCATACCACGTGTGCTTTTTTATTGCGAAAAAGTGCGGCACTATCCAAACGATGTCATAAGCACAGCGACAGAATACGGCCGTATTCATGTTAGAATACGGGGAATACGGATTTTTAAAATATCCCGTATTCAAAATCACTATATGCCGTATTCAATCTTTGAAACCAAATACGCCCGTATTCCTGGCGTATTCACACAGAATACACCCGTATTCTGTTACAAGCCAAAAAAAAAGTCGAAAAGGGCATCGGATGATAGCTTTTGGCGATGGCGTCTCCGACGACTATATGGCCTTCTCCCAAGCTTGGAAAGCAGCCTGCCATGTCTCGGGTGCAAAAATTGTCGTCCCAACAGGCAAGGCTTTTTTTCTTTCCGCCATTTCATTTCGGGGCCCCTATTCTGCCGGATTTAGCTTTCAAGTCGATGGAACTATTTTAGCACCTTCTAATCCATCTTCTTGGAATCAGTCACAGACATAGATTCTTTTCAGGTCGCTTAACAATTTCACCTTTAACGGAAGTGGTACCCTAGATGGCCAAGGGCAGGAGTGGTGGAAGCAGTCTTGTAAAATAAACCCTGAAAATCCATGCAAAAAAGCCCCTTCTGCTCTGAAATTTATATCATCTGCAAATCTGAGAATCCAAGGGGTGTCTATACAACACAGCCAATAGATGCACATGGAAATATATGGGTGCTCTGATGTCCAAGTGACTAATGTTCAAATAACATCTCCAGGATCTAGTCCAAATACAGATGGTATTCATATTTCACATTCTCAACATGTGCTAGTTAAGAATGCGCATATCGGATGCAGAGATGATTGCATTTCCATTGTTGCAGGTTGTGCTAACATACGAATGAGCAATATAAAATGTGGCCCTGGACATGGCATAAGTATAGGAAGTCTGGGGAAGCATGGATCTGAAGCTTATGTGAACAGTGTGCACTTGCAGTCTGCTACCATAGCTGGAACCAGCAATGGTGTGAGAATTAAAACATGGAAAGGAGGTTCAGGCAATGCAACTGGGATTTTTTTTGGTGAATTGTTATGGACAAGGTTGCTCGCCCCCTCCGTGGCAAATCCAATATAACTGCTGTCAGTATCAGTGATGTAGTGTATAGCAACATAGTTGGCACTTCTAGCACCCACAAGGGCATTTTATTGGAGTGCAGTGATGTAATTCCCTGCACTGGAATTGTTCTTCAAAATGTTACACTCACAGATGTTGAACATAAGTCTGTAACTTCTGCTTGTGAGAACTCAGAAGTCTCCTATTCTGGCCCTGGGGATCCAAAATGTTCTATGATCACTCCATATTGGAATTTTAATACTATTGGAATTTTAATACTATCAGATAAATAACTACTTACTATTGCAGTAGAAGATTAAACAGTTCTTATAATTAAAAAAACATGTTTCTTGTAGAATATTCGAAGGGAATATTCCCGTATTCCCCGTATGCATATTTTCCGTATTCGTATTCCATATTCATTTTTGGGGCCGTATTCATTTCCGTATACGTATTATGTCACTGTGGTCATAAGCGAATAGGACATAGTCTGATAGGGGTAAACTAATTTGTGCCAGAAACCCCCTTCCTTTTGTCTGCGGCTGCTGCAAGATTTGGGAATATAACAGATCTGCTGCTTTTTTGTATTTTGATTCGCCGGTTCTTGCAAGAAATGTGAGAACAAATCTTCCGGTAAGGATGTATGGGGGAAGGGCACTTGGGACCCCTTTCCGGGTGGACGGTGGGGTCCCGCGACCGGCGGTAGCCGGGAGCGGGTCACCGGCCACCCGGAAAGGGGGACCAAGTGCCCTTCCCCCACAATATAGAAATAGGGGAGATTTTTTTTCCCCCTTTTTGGCTTCGCATCTGTTCTCCTCCTGTGCGCCTGGACTCCATCGAGACGGCCATCACTTCCGTCTACCCGAATGAAGGCACTGGCTTAGTTAGATGTCTATTCCGGCGAGTAATGAAGGCGCTGGCTCATTAGCATGTCTATTTTGGCGATTTTTTGATGTTTTTTGAGTATCAGGTACATTTCTTGATGAAAATTTCTTGCATTTTCCTGCATGCAAGTTTTCTTATGCCAGTAATCTTGTTGTGTGTGTTGCAGATGGTTCTGAAGGATCAAGCCCTGTCAAAGCTTTGCGCAAAGGTTTCATAGAACCCTTAGTTGTAGAAAAAGAGCGGTTCTTGTGTGGAAATATTCTTTGTTGCATGCAGAGATACTCAGAGAAGACGAGGCAGGCAGCAGGGCGAGAGAAACCATAGCCAAGGCAAATCCGGTGGTAGTAAAAGCAAGGATCTGAGAAGAAAATGACGAAAATGCCTGATTTTTTAAGCTTTTAGGGGAGTGCAGGCCATGGAAATTAATCCCCCTTCTCTGCAAAATCTTCCCCGTGGCTTTATGCTATTATGGCAGTTCTGTGGCCTGTTCTATGGTCTGTTCTGTGGCTTTATGGCAGTTCTGTGGCCTGTTGTGGATAGCAAAGCAAAACTCTTTGTTATTTGTTGGATCTTGAATAACTCTGTGTTATTCGTCAAATCTTGAAGGCTCTGTATTATTCGTCGAATCTGTGTTATTCTCCAGAGCTCTTGGCAGCATGTTCTATGGCCTGCTATAGATTTCAGAGCTCTGTGTTATTCGTAGTCGGATCTTGAAGAGGCAGGTCCAGCTTCACATGTAGCTTTCATGCAGGTAGATCTTTGCATGTAGATTTTGCGTGTAGTCTTGCAGGTAAATATGCATTTAGTCTTCGCAGGATTAGGATGCTCAAAATCTCTGTAAAGACCAGAAGAAATTAGTCCTCCTCTGTTTATGCTATTATTTTTTCGTCTCCGTTTAAGCTTTTGAATGTAAAGCTCAAGTGGCTTCTGATCTTTGAATATAAAACTCATTCTGGCTTTTGAAGCTGAAGATAGTTTTGAATGTAACCTGTATTGAACTAAAAAGTTACCGTGTTGAACTGAAGCTGAAAAAATAACAAAGTATTGAACAGAAGCTGAACAAACAAAAAAAAAATTAGAAAAGAACAAGTGACCGGCTGAAGCTGTCACCTGGAATCACGGTACCCAACTTCCATTCCGGGTTATTGGCGATGCCAGGTGTCAGCATTAAAATGCACCATAGGCAAAAAAATCGACCCTATTTCTAGGGCAAATTTAGAGCCGTTGTAGGTCGCGATGCTGCCGTTTTCGGCCACAAATCTATCGATCTTGAATTTTATATAATCGAAACAGCCATGATCGCCTGTTTCATCACCAAGAACTTCAATTCCTTGCAGAAGAGCCCCCAATTCATACTGGAATGTATATTTGAAAGGTCCGGTGACCTTCCACAGCTCAATTTGTTGTTTTCGCTGTTCTTATTACGACGCTCAAGGACGAACTATTCCTAGTGGCATTAATTTTTGAACCAATTTTTTCAGAGGCTGGATTTCTTGCCCATCAAGATCAAATCTGGGCGCCATTGGAGGTATTCCGGCGATTAAATGTCGTCGGATCTAGCCTTTATACAAACAATGCAATGGTCCTCCGGAGCTGGGCAACTTGGAGAGGGAGAAGAATAGCTGATCCTTCTGATTCAAAGAACAGAGCTCTTAACAATGGATTCTAACAGATGCTTTAACAGCACCGCTGTTATGTGGCCGACGATATCTGGGCTTTAACGACCCGAGCGATCAACGGCTAACTATGCGCCACGGCTATCTATTAATCAATCTCTTTGAGATAGCATACATGTTAATAGAAGAAAATAGGCTAAGACATTAAAATAGAGGATATCGAGGCACGAAACTAAGCCGAAGAAGGTGTCTATGCAAATTGCTATTGCCAGCTATATATTTTATGGTATTGCTGACATTGAGCTAGAGTCAAAAATATTTTTTTTTTTTGGAGGTAAGATTAGATATATGTATTAATAGAAAACAGTATGTACAATGAGACCCTCTCTGGGGTAAAAAGAGAGCGTTACAGCTTAAAACGATGTTGCGGGAACCACAGCATGTGTACTACAGAGAGCGTCTTCTCGTCTTCCCTACTTTAGGGGTACTATCGGGAGTCGCCCATCTTCACCATAAAGCAGGTACTATAGAGGAAAGCAACTCCGTTCCACTACTGGGTTCACATAACATTTTCAATTCTGAATAGATAGAATACCTGAGCCATTGTCATCACTTGCTTCGCTATCAGCCCAATGACATTTAAAATAAAGGTAGAACCCATGTAAGGATCCAAGTCTGTCAAGATTCTTGTTGTAGTTAATACCATACTTCCTATGATGTGAAAGCGCCATCAGTGCCACTTCTGAGTTGAAAGAATTCTTTAGCTTCAATATGGAGATCCCTTGGCCTCCAAGTGCCACATCACAACGGTGCTTCCAGATGACCCATAGCGCAATATTTACTAAAGAGGCCCGATCATCGCACCTATCAATGATCAATAGATCTGGCCACCTCAAATGATGTACCATCAGCCCAATAATGGGGCAAACCCAGTGCCAGAACTCTGCGATCTGGGGGCAAAAGAAGAGGTGTTCAATAGTTTCAGTGATATGGCAGCCAAGTGGACATCTATCATTGTCCAGAATACCCTTATTAAATAAACTTTCCTTTGTACTAAGCCCCCCTTGCAAAGTTGTCCACCTGAAGAATTGTATCTTTCTTGAACAAAGAGACTTCCGGGAGTTGGCTAAAGCGACTTTTGGCAACTTCATTGCTCACCCCAAGCCTTGCCTCGGCTATCAAGGGAGTATCTACACCACAGTCCTCGATAGATTCTAGCCACTTTGTATTGTGCATGACCATCAAAAGCGCCATTCCTCACAAGGTCCCACTGTTCCAGATAGGTTGGCGACATTGCCTAAGATATCTCGTAGCACCTTACGGTCACCTTCACCTGGGTTACGGATTTTACTCTTGAATGTAGTCCAACAGACCCACCTCCCATTCATCCACAAATCTTGCAGACCTAGTGATTCCACACTTTTTCCACTTAATGAAGATCGCGGGGGGAGAGAGGGGCGGAGGAAGGCCCTCCCTCTCCCATACCACAGTGTTCCAAAAAATAATTTGAAACCACTGCTTCCCTAGGAGGATCCATAGGGGCGAAAAAGATGTTGCACATCGACCAGCTTGAAGAATCTTTCTCATCACGGGGAGATGTCCCTGGGGCTAACTTGAAGCTAAAATAGAAAGCTCCCAACTTCGTCTCGGGGAGAGGCTGGCTTACCTAAGAGCTTACCTTGCTTCAACCCAATGGGATATAAATTTCAAAGCGGGGGATAAAGCGGATGACTCACCTTGTAATACTCTCCAAACAAATTTTAAAGGCCTTTTGCCGGGGCTGTGCGAGAGTGAAGGGGTCTTTGCACCCCGGACCCCCATCCCTTTTATCGAACCTGGCTCCTCCCATGCCACCTTAGCCATGCCACCCGGATGAATTTCGATGATAGTTTGCATTTGATTGTAAACCCCTTTTACGGGCAATCATATTCGGCTGATGAGTAATAAATATGAGGAGGCGACTAGCTTGCATTAGCAAGCGTAACACGCCCGGGCGTTGCCAAGGTCCTTGTGGACCATAGACCTACCTTCTTTACGAGTTTATCCGGTATGGGGGCCCGAGAGGCCTTTGAGGTTATCACGAAAGCACCCGGGGAAGACCGGGAGCTTAAGCGATTCCCCCGGCGCCTGGCTGGAAAACCCGGACCTCTAGCCCAGAGGATCAATGGGGTTATCCGGAAGCCCATAGAAGCGCACACTTATTTGCGTTAAGGCCGATTCGGATATAACCTCAAAGGACGTCGGGAATCTCGAAATGATTTGAAAGCGTTGTCATCATATCGAGGAACATGAAGGTGTCATCACGCATATTGCATAATTGTTAACTTTTACGTACCGGGGAAAAGTAAGCCCTTCGGATCCCCCTCTAACATCTTTAAGCTGAACCATTCTTGTCAAAAGGTTAGCCATGATGAGGAACAAGTAAGGAGCGAGGGGGCCCCTGTCTAATCCCCTTCTCAAGTTTAAGCGATCCGGATGGTTTGCCCATTAACCGGGGAGCCTTGGATGCAAAGTTATTCATTCGAGCCAAGCGAATAAAGTGAGACTCAAATCCCATCCGGTACATGGTGGCGCAACCCTTCCCATCGAGAGAGAATCATATGCCTTTCTAAAGTCCATCTTGATCATTACATAGTTTTGTTTAGAAGCACGGCACCAATGCATACCTTCCCCGGTGCAAGGTAGTTATCAATATGTATACGCTGCGGCAAAGCTGATTGCTCATGCCCAATGACCACCTGTTCAAAATTGGTTTTTGGTTAGCAATAACCTTCATGATTACTTTATAGATGACATTGGTGAGTGCAATAGGTCTCCATTCTCAGGGTTTTGAGGTCTTGGAACCTTAGGAACAAGAGTGATAAACCCTGCTTTGCTAGTGGCGGGTGTAGAGAACGACAACCATGCTCCACATACTGACTCGATGAAGTCCGCCCAAGCACATCCCAAAATTCAACAAAGAATTTCGGAGGAAACCATCGCCCAGGAGATTTTTCTGTGCTGAGGAGCATAAGGTTTTGTAGATCTCGTCCCCTCTATGTTATGTAATAAGAGCTGATTTTCTTCTCGAGTAACCTTCCCCCCCCAATCCACTTTAGTTAGCCAAAGTGCCATCTGAGCATGGTAAGAGGAGGGTATAGGATCCTCCTTAAATTGATTCTCAAAGCTTTCTCTAATAAATGACCCGATCTCTGTGGTTCCTCAATACATTTGAATTGCCATCCTTAATCGATGAGATACTATTGTCAGCTAACCTAGCTCCAGCCATTCTAAAAAAACACTTGGAGTTCTCATGGTCAAGTTCGGCATACCATTTAGTTTTAGAGCGAATAGCCGCCCCTCTAGCCTCTTCTTCCTCGATTGCCTTTGCTTTCCCCTCCAGATCTGCCTCAATGTTCTGTTTAGCAATGTTGTGTGGATCAGATAATAAGTCCTGCTTAACTAATCTCAACTGATTGTATATTTCCATCTTTCCCTTTTTGAACTCCAAGGCTCTGCTCTTCCCCCACACTTTAACCCAGGCCTTCATAAGGCTGAGCTTCTCAACCCAGGCTTTCATGCTTGGTAGATTAAGTTCATTAGAGAGAGAGGATATAAATTCCCTGAAGGCCTTGCAAAATGCCTCCTTTCCTAACCACGAGGTATTGAATTTGAAAGGGATATTTCCACGCTTATCAGTAGTAGGTAAATTTTCTAAAAATAAGCTTTGGGGAACATGATCAGAGTGCGAGAAGGCAAGCTCCCCCTCAACATAACACTTATCCATGAAGCATGCTGTTTTATTGGCCATGTAAAATCTGTCTAATAGGCAATATACTCGGTCTTGGCCCTTCTGCTTATTCGACCATGAGAAGGTAGCGTTGGAAGGCGGGATCAAGTTAAATCCCACAGTATCAAGCAATGAGTTCGGGAAGTATCCTCATCTCGATAGATTTCTATGCAATCCAATTTTTGGTCCCAAACATCGGTCATGTTCGAATTAGCCCCCCTAAAATCCGGTTTTCGGTGACATCCCTTGGTGACCTATCCGGGTTTCAATTTCTTTCCACATAGCAGCCCTTTCTGCAGGCTTATTTGACGCATATACATTGATGACCCCCCATTGGCACTCATTAGATTCAAAGGTCACCACACGCCATCGACCATCCCGGTGACATAGTAGGACTTGAACAAGGCCTTTCCAAAGGATCTGAGGTGCCACCTTTAGTTCCCAGGCACTGGCTGAAGGAGGAATAGTTGCCACCTACCCATTTGCCTATAGAGCTAGCTTCAAGTCCAGGAAGTCTATGCTCTTGTAAAGAGAATGACATCGCCATCATAGGCGTAAAGGCTGCTAGCACTCTACCACGTTTGGGGCGCCTTTAATACCTCGGAGGTTCGGGGAGACAATTTTCATTGTATTTAGTATAATGACCTCTCGGCAAGGCTGCGGTGTGTCTATAACCCTACTGAACATTCCGCACCACGAGGCCACGAACCAACATAACTATGACCTATGGGAGTGTACTTCCCGATGGTCTCAATCGGTCCATCGGCCGAGAGGCGGAGGATATACCTGAACCAACACAACTATGACCTATGGGAGTGTATTTCCCCAGTGGTCTCAATCGGCCCTTCTGACAGAGGGCAGAGGACGTATAACCCTTCCCTTTTCTACGTCGATCCCTCGTCTCAACAAAAGTCAACCACAAAAGATACACCAATATCATCTTAGATACCAACTGTGCAGTTCCCCCCCACCAACATAACCATATAAGTGGCCCCCCATCCCTAGCACTCCTTAGGTGTTTCATTGCAACCATACTTAAAATAAGTGACCCACCACCCCTAGCACTTCTTAGGTGTTTTATTGCAAAAGAAGAACTTGGTGCAAAAGATAGGCCCATGTAGCAAAAGCCCCCTCCCCATTTAACGGCCCAATAATAACCTTTGTCCTTATTGCAATGTAGATTCATACTTGTCTTGTTATGTGTGACACTGAAGCCACCCAGGGTCGTTATTCCCTTTATCCCCAGCATGCAAATCCAATGATGAGTGTGTAGTCTTCCAACGCAATGATGGGTGACTAAAAGGGGTACATTGGATTCTACCCAACATGATTGAAATTTACCAAGGTATATAGCCCCCCATATGATATCCCATATAATCACCAACCATTGCCAATTTATACTTGGAAGCATTCCCCTACCCAACAACTGCCATACAAGACCCATTATCCAGTACTGTTGCCAATGGTCAGAATTCCCATATGTCAGCCCCCCTCCCACTTGGCCAAAGCATTCCTTAGTTAAACATATGTACCCACATGTTCCTAACTTGGAATGTGTGAAGGTATCCCAACTACCACGAGTGCTAAGCCCATGTTGTATGTAGAACCTGGTGTTCAAGTTCCAAGGTAGATTTAACCAAAATAATGGGTTAAATAACTTAGCAACCCAAGTGGTGGGTCTGGCATTCCTGTTGGTAAATGTGCTAGGACACTGACATTCTTCAATGGCCCCCCCCCATTGACTTCCCAGCATAACTGTTATTAGATGTGCCCTCATAGTATAAAGTGGCCCCCCCCATAAACTTCCATAACTGACCCCCTAGGTTTGTCCACATATTTTGAAACAAAAAATAGGAACCTCTTTTGTTATGAATGAGTGCAGAGGAAGAGTTGATCAAGCCCAAACCATGAATACAGTACCAAATAATTAGGAATTGCCAAACATATTCCAGACCCCTGTTATTTGTTTTAGATTCTTGGGATTGATAGTGGCTGAGTTCACTTAATTCCTTCCATAAATTTAGATCCAGAACCTTTGTACCATAAGTTAAACAATTGATCATAAAGAGATTCATTAAAATGCCGGTATGTAGAGCATTACCCGAATACAAAATATTCGGCCCTAACTGGAAAATGGGCTCGATTCTTAACACTGTGAGTAGATCTAAGCTTCAATCTACACCCCAGATCCTGGTGCAGGCCACAAAATTTGTCTTTTCTGAAACATTTGCCTTTTCTAATACAATTTAATAAACAGAGATATTTGCTTTTCCTGATACTTTTGTCTTTTTTGATAGCATAGGAGAGACACAGAACTGTGATGCAGCTAGTAGTCTCGAGAAAGACAAAAACTAACCTGTGACTTTTACGTTCCATAGTAATAGTGTTCAGCCGAACTCGAATGTTGCTTCCCAAGCAGCCCATATCAACCCTTTTTCTTGGAGGTATCATCAATAGAGTGATCCAGAAATACTTTTGCAATAGCAGATTCAAATTCACGATTGTTGATTTTCTTCCCATTAACTTTTTTTGCCTTTTTTAGACGGGTCTCATCTGGAGGCTTGTCAATTTGATCTTCAGGAGGCGGACCCGACCTCCAAGTTTAGAGTGCGTAACCATCGAGAAATAAGAGGGATCTTCCCATCAAAACCCGGACTCGAGAGATAGGGAGGGATCTTCGTCAAGTGGCATGTGGGATTTGGACTCCTTATGGGCTCTATTATCAAAAAGACGGACTTGCGAAGCGAGACCTCAAATGAAAAATAAACTTCTTAAAAAAAAGGAAAAATTTGGATCCCTTGAAGGAGAAAGTATATAGATAAAAGAAGTTTGGGGGGAGGGGGAGCATCAACAACGAATCTTTGGGCTATAAGAGAGAGGTCCTGCGATTAATGTCTGCTGGGACCAATGAAGCCAGGGCAAAGTTACAAGGGTTTAATTTTTTTGAACAAAGCATCTATTATCAAAGCATCTCCTTTTATCCACCTCATCAATCCCCGTGATTTGTCTTCTTCTTCTCCGGCATCTATTTTTTTGTTTAACAACGCATCAAAATGGTCAAGTCCGCAATGAGGGGAGATGGGGCCGGGTGCTTTGGAGCCTCTCTTTTCAAAGTATGAAGTATCTTGACCTCTTTGGAAGGAGGGTCGATGGGGGTTGCTGGGCACAAAAGGGGAACATTGCACCTCGTTTTGCGGCGAAATGACCTTGGGATCTGGCGACCAGATTGGCAGCCCACGATGCTCGGACCCTTTGTTTCTTGGTTTGTTGCGGGTAACCAAGACAAAACCATCATCATCCACGGCCTTGCCTTTCTCCTTTTACGCACTTGCGGTCGGCCATAGCAGGTAAGCAAACCTCCCGGCATGCACGGGGCACCACATATAGAACAAGGCAAAGCGGGCGAGAACTTGCGGTTTAAACTCAATAAGCTCATTATTGAAACCTTTGAAAAACAATGCTTGAGGAAGCGGATTGAAAATGTTGGTGAGATCTGATTTTAGGGGGCTCATTGGAAGAGCCACCCATGCAACGAACTTCGCCAAAAGCGAGGCGAGATGATCTTGAAGGCCTTCTCGGTCGAACTTCAGGCGAGGTTAGAAAGAGGCGGCCAGATTGGGGAAGAAAAAGGGCATCGGGGCTCTTAGCATTGAAGTTTGGCCGCCCATTTGGAATAGGATCTGCCCATGAAGGCGGGGTAATGACTCCCTTCTTAAAAATGAGATCTGCTTCCCTTTCACTTGGGAAGGTGACAAAGAAAATAGAGATTGCCAAGGGGGCGTACCAGGCGGGGACTCGACCTCGAGATGCCAGCTCGAGCTTTCTTAATCTCTTGAAGAGATGGATTACCTCGATTACCTTGGCAATGAGACCAAGATTATCGAGGTGGCGAATCCGATTCGCCACCCAGGGGGATATGAAGTGAAAGAGAGATATTATCCACCATATCCTAGAAAAGGACAAAGCCTTATCCATAAAACTCAAGCGGTAGAGGCTGGCTTGCCAAATCTGAGGTAACTAGGGCCAGATTGAGTTGGCTCAACTCCTTGATCTCCAAAAGCGAGCTGCCTCACTTGCCTTACGATCTGAAATGGGTCCCCTCGATAGCAAGCCCCTTTGTGCGGTTGAACTGGTCGGGGAAGAGGAATCTATTATCAATGATCCCGAAGCCCAAAGCTGATCAGCGGGGCCTTGGACAAAACCCCACCAAATAAAATCGTGTTAACAAGGAAGGCTGATCGACAATGATAAGAGGGACTTTGCTGCGGGGAGTGACGAGCCACGGTGAGACTTCGAAGAAGATGATGTAAATTTGGGGGATTACGAAAAGCGACCACGAGATTTGAGGGCTGGAATCGAGGAGGAGAAACGATGGGTACTCCATGAGGAGACCACATCAAACTATGTAGAGTTCTAGAGTAACAAAATCGATAAGTTGATCGAGTATATTAGGAACTTTGCCTTTGGAGGCGATCTGATCGAGATAGGCAATTTTTTAGCTCGATAGATGATGCTAGGGTGTTGCTAGTAGGTCAGTTGCTCTCAATGAAGAAAATATCGGGGAAAGGCGGATTAGATCCACCGGGAATGCCCAAAGATCCCGAGGGGGATCCCTCCGACCCGACCACAATTGATTTGGTCCAAGTTGTAGAAAATCACAAAGTATTTAGTTAGATCGGTGGCGAGGAGAGCTTGGAGATGGAATGGCGAGAACTAGGCGATGGATTGGAGGCACTAGCGAGGAGCGGACAAAGAGCTAAAAGCGGTGGTAATCCCATTGAGCGTATTTAGACATTTGAAGCTTTGAATGAAAGCGAGCGGGGAAAACTTCATGCGAGAAGAGCTTAGGGAAGAACACGGCGAGAGAATAGAAGATTCTTGTGATAGAAGGAGATAGACCCGATTGAAGAGGAGAGCGGACCAGCGATTGAAGGTAAAGAAGATGATTGCATGAATAGGATATCGAAAAGCCACCCGATTGAGAGCCTTTATAATGGCAAGCTGCGCCCTTCTTTGCAAGAAGCGCAATCCTTCCATATCTATTAAACAATCATGAAAAAGTCCTGGTCAAGGGGAGTCTATTCTTTCCATGATTCAACCCTCCCCTGCAAACCAAATCCAGTGTCCCCTTCTACAAGGGGACCGGCAGCAACGACTAGCAGCAAAAGCTAGAACCTGATTCTATGAAAGGGACCCGGACCAGTGTCCCCTTCTACAAAGGGGACGGTGACCCACGATCGGCGACTTAATTCGAGGAAGGGAAGGGGAAAAGCGAGAACTTCTTTTTTGGGTTTCTCTCTCTAGAAAAAGCGAGCGCCAGTAGTAGCGCCCATATTAGCGCTTCAAAAATATGTCAGGCCTCCAGATTAGATTTTGCTTAAACCGGAAAAATGCCGTGATTTGTTGGTACTTACCGGATTTTTCAGAAAATATCCTCTAATTTGCCGGATTTAACAAGGATTTTACTAAATTTTGACCGGAAATTTCCGGCATCTATTAAAGAAACCGGATTTTAACAACTTCAACCGGAAATTCTGGGGAGGAACCCCCCTAATCTGGAGCCCTATTATATGTTGTTTAGATGCAAAAGATAAAGCTAAAAAGCACATTGCCATGAAAAGAGGAGTGTCCAACAAATGTATTTCCGCACAATCTCCAAATCTATGTTGTTATGATGCTAAATTGGCATGACACCTAAAAAAGAGTTTTGTCTCAACATATGATGATATGCAAAGTAAGTATTGTGCACCTTATAGTTGCTACGATGCTAAATTGGCATGACACCTAGAAAGGAGTTTTGTCTCAACTAAATTGTGATCTACAAAAGATGAACAATCACATGTAAAGCCCACCAACGGTGGACAATTTACTAGTATTGAATATTTTTTTGTTTATGGGAGACTCTTTTTTTTTTTTTTTGTTTTTGGGGTTCGAAATCTAGAAAGCTAAAATAAGATAGACAAATATCTATGGAATGGAACTACATATAGTGCCACTCGACGTGGTCTCGAATGCAAGACATAGTTGTTCTAGGACTCATGTGTCACCACTAGACTAAATGCACAAATGTGGTGGTATGCCACATGTCATCCCATGCATATGCCAAAAACAAACCTTGAAAACCAAGCCCCAAAAAAGCATTTTTTGCTTTATGGCTTTGTTGGCAAAAAAAAAAATCGAAAAGATCATTTCCAAACCTTAGTCTGCAGTTAAGGGCATGAAGAAAATTGAACCATAAGACAACTCGCTACCAGCTGCATCCGCTATGGCTTTGCTTAGTTAGAAAAGGAAGAGGCAATTAGATGTTAGCAACAGCAGTCGGGTTGAGCAAAAAGTAGAGCCTAACTCTGATCCGTCGGCTATGATGAAAGGAGTGACGGCTATGTTCAGTGGTTCATATCCATAAATCCATATAAATCCATCTATCGATGCCATCTAAATCCATATCAAAATCCATCGATACCATAAAAAACAATTTTAATACAGATCCAAATCTAGATCCGTCTGTCCAGATTCAGATCTAGTTCCGTCCTCTTTCTTCTCTAAAAACACGCAGACCATATCTAGTTCCGTCCTCTTTCTTCTCTAAAAAAAAACGCAGACCATATCGGAGTTCCGTCCGTTTGGATCAAGCATTCACGGCCATTGATTCATGCCCTGTGATAGGGCATAACAGGTAATCAAAACTTCTCGGGAGGGACAGCTGGCAATGCTGCGGTTGGACGGGGCAAAGCGGACTTACGGGAGGGACATCCCAATCGATCACGGGCGGCCCGAACCTCGATAATCAGCCTCCCACCTCTGATACCCATCGGCCTCCCAAACCTCACGATGCAGAACCTCGATAATCCAATACGCGGGTTAAAGGGATAAACACCCTGCTTCGCCCATTACCTCGGATAAAGCGGCTCGCCCCTCCGGGGCCGCCCGGTTTCTCAGGTAATGGGCTCTCGGGTCTTTATCCCCCCATCGATGCCCTAAAACCAATTTCGTGCTCTACCTTTTCTTAAAGAAACTCAGACCAAAGAATTTAACCTAATAATAATAAACATGGTCCACAACGCCCCATTTCTTAATTAACCTTGTCTTCCCACACACGCGCGCGCGCCCGCCCTGGGGGGTGTTTGCAAAAGGAAATAGCTACTCAAAATTCCTGCACTTCTGCTGCTGGGCAACCTAAATGGGTTCAATTGTTTGGAAGATTGATGTCACTTAAGAATAAATTTTGTGCCATGTTTGCTCCTGCTTTTCAAATCCGACAAGAAATTGCAACAAAAAGGCTTAAGCATATGCAAAATGTCTCCATTTGCAGATCGAAGTTGAATCTGCCAAAATCGGGCTTGAATCAGATGAATCTGTGGCAACAATGGTGGCCTTGAATCTGAGACCTGAACTTGTGAAACAGGAATTCACGATTTTTTCACTACAGTGTTGATCACTATAGATAGGATGTGGCCAACACATTGTGCCAAAGCTATTATTTTAGACCCAACAGCTGGGATCTAAATTCCCATGGAAAGGTATAAAAAAGCATACTAATAAAATTATTTTATTTCATTTCTGGTCTCACAAAAGCATTTCCAAAACAGTTGCCAGTTTGAAATAGCATATTTCACATAGACATGTTATGTGCGTAGGAAGAGCAAAAGAAAAGAACTTGTGTAATTATTCATGTAAAATAAAAAATTTGATCTTTTTGATGCCGAGTTCTTTGACGAGATTGTTTTCTACCAATACAAGATAGTTTGTTTGTGCCGCAGTAAAAGCACTTTGTACGAGCAAAGGAAAATGCCAATTTCTATTTTTGGCACTTCGATTTATCTAGTCCCATCAACTATTATACAGATACATCTGCGCTCAGAAGTACAACAGGTGACATGGGGTCATAAAATGAAAGTAAATTCTCAGCCCGACCACATTTCAACATTGAAATACATAATTCCAACATTTGGCCACAATTATGCTCAAACTTCACTTGCATTTCGAACAACATGGTACTGGGCAGTGAGAATTCAGGTTGACAAACAAAATTCTCCTCAACGTACCAGGACACAGAGCCCACTAAATATTTACATGCGGCCAAAACATGCGGTTTACTCCATACCTTAGATGTTGCCTCGATCGGTGATGAGAATGACTTTCTACGAACCCTTCTTTGCATGCCCACTCTTCACTTGCTTCAACTCCTTCATGAACATCCTTGGCGCAATTGCCATCGACATAAGTTCTTGAAATAGGAGCTTGCATGCATAGGGAATATGAACCTGCAACCAAACCCCAGTCAAAGAGAAAAATGAAGAAGCATAACGAAAATCCCCAATTCCTAAAAAAACCAACCTGCACAATTTCTGTTTTATTTTTGCAACCTCTGCATTCAAAAGTACTTTTCTTCAGATTGGCTATAGCAATGAGACCACATAGTTCACAGACATGGACCCGATAGGCATCACTCTGGTCAAATAATCTCTCTTTAAGAAAATGCGCAGCCCCATGCGCTATCATACAATCTCGTTCCATCTCCCCAAAACGGAGGCCTCCATCCCTTGAACGACCTTCTGCAGGTTGCCGGGTTAATATCTGAACTGGGCCACGACCCCTAGAGTGAATTTTATCATCCACCATGTGCTTCAAACGTTGATAATATGTTGGACCGAGAAAAATCATGGCACTCAATGGACGACCTGTATGCCCATTATACATTCTTTCAAAGCCTCTCATTTGATACCCACATTTGTGCAAAGCTCTGCTGATATTATCCACCTAAAGAAAGTCAATGTAGCAGTTAGAACTTCAATACATGAAGAGCCTAACAATGAAACCCATGAGGGAACAAGCAGGAACTTACAGTGACATCTGTAAATGGAGTGGCATCGCCTTCTTTGCCCATGTGAGCGGCTACTTTACCCATGATACACTCAATCAACTGTCCAATGGTCATCCGAGATGGAATAGCATGAGGGTTCACAATGATGTCAGGTGTAATACCCTCCATTGTCCATGGCATGTCCTCTTGTGTATATGTCATGCCAACGGTCCCTTTCTGCCCGTGTCGACTACTAAACTTATCCCCTATTTGAGGAATTCGTATAGAACGAACTCTCGTCTTAACAAACCGCAATCCATCGGCATTTGTAGTTAGCAAGACCTTAAGAAAAACAAGAAAATAACATTTTATGAGACAAGTAAATGAATGATCGCCAACAAACAGATTATTTTCATACTTGATCAATCATGCCACTTTCACTATGTCGTAATGGTGTACTTTGATCCCTCTTTGTATATCGTTGAGCTTGTGTCCCAGTCTCATCCTGAGGCAATGGTACAGTCTTGCCTATGATAACATCCTCCCCTGAAACCCTCGTACCCTAAATACAAACAAAATCAATTATAATGAAGTCATCAAGTACACAAATGTAACCATAAAAGGAGTAAAATAAACTTACAGGAGGAGCTAGACCGTCATCATCAAGCTTATCATATGAACCATGCCGCATTCCCTGTTCATTCGTGAATAGCAAACAGATAAGCTTTATGTTATTCTAGCATTCTAAGCATTTGGACCTTACCAAAGTATTTTCCCTGTTTGGGCGTTCAAATTCCTCCTTCACCAAACTTCCTTGTTTTTTCTCTTCTTCTCTGCAATGACACACTTGATCGCTCAAACAAGTCCTTGCAAACAGAGCAAGAAGCGCTTTACAAACCTATAGGAGCGGTAAAAGATGGAACGGAAGAACCCACGGTCAATGGAAGACTGGTTCATAATAACCGAGTCTTCCTGATTATATCCTGAATAACAGGAAATAGCTACTATGGCATTCTGAAAAAAACAAAGAAAACTATTTTAAACCGAGTAGGTGGCAGAGCAACTTTCAATGTTCATGGCAACTGCGACTTACAATTCCAGCTGGCAGTTGCCGGAAGTGCAAGTGTTCCATAGCACGAGTAGTTACTAGTGGCTTCTGAGGATAGTAGAGTACGTACGCCAGCGTATCCTGACAAATGCACAAAGACATGATGTTAGTTATAGCTTGAATAAGCAAGAAAAAAACTTGTAAAGCGACAAGTTTCTTACCATTCGAAGCTGATAATTTGTCACATATATACCCATTGCCTGCTTCCCCATTGCCGATTGGTAAGTATTACGTGGAGACTACAGCAACCAGAAAGTAATCATGTCAAAAAAAAATTCCAATAAGCAAATAAGACAACAGAACTGAGTGTGAGAGGTCAATAAAATTAAGAAGTCGTCAAAATAATTAAGACATAAAACCTGATTGTGGTCAGGAAAAGGAATGATGGAGCCACAGACACCCAAAATCATTGATGGGTGAATTTCACAGTGAGTGTAGGTCTCTGAATATGCTTCTTCTGGATTGTTTCTTGCATTAACAAGATCCTACAGTATGGAATATCCTGCATTAGAGAAACAAAAATAACCCAAAATACCATGCCCGTATACTGACCGAAATAGTCATGGAAATCATTGTAGTTTCTTCTTCTTCAGTATCAACATACTCAATAAACCCTTTTTGCACAAGATCATACCAACCATTCTCTGAAGACTCCTGCAAAGGAAACAGGCATTGCTTGACACTGATGGACTTCACTCACTATTCGTGACAAAACAGCACTGACCTTCTGTTGCAAAGATCGAATATCTTTTTTCTTAATGAGTAGGCGTTGCTTCTCAACAATGAAAAGAGGCCGACTGCAACGCCCATAATCTGTGTACAGCCGAAGTTCTTTAAGACGAATATCCCTGACAACCCCCACTTCAGTATTCACATCCACCTGCACCAAGAAAATAAATATGATCTCTCAAATTAAATTGCACATTTTTTTTAAAAATGAGTCGAAAAAGCTTGCCTGACGTCGCAACTGCCTGAGTGTCTTCACCAAATGCTCTGGATCGCGATGAATTCCAACCCAGCAACCATTTACAAATATTTTTGTTGACTGAGGTATCACAGCTGGAGAAATTTCCTGTAGTTTACATAGGCATATTTAAACACCAGCTATGATTAAAGATGGCCATCAGAATTTAAACAAGCACACACCTCAAAGTTCTCTGTGCTCCACTCCTCAAGAAAGACTAATATAGGATTGGCAGCTGAACCTACGGTAATATATGCCATTAAGGCAAGATTCTTCACCAATCCGCATGCCTGAAAAAAAGCATAAATAGCCCAAATTAGACCAATCAAAGCTACCAATTACTTTGATAAAAAAACATAGAAGACAGCAGGAAATACTTGTCCTTCTGGCGTCTCTGCTGGACACATCATTCCCCAATGTGAATTATGAAGTTGACGAGGCTTTGCAAGTTTACCTGCCCATTTATAGAACATATGCCTTATCAGCACCACTTTTCAAGTCATACACGTATCAATTTAGTACCATACCTTCTCGACCAATAGGAGAGTTCAGTCGTCTTAAATGTGAGAGTGTGGATGCATAAGTCAGACGATTAAGCACCTGCAGCAATGGAAAGTTAGAAACTATGGAATTCAAACAATACCTATGTTGCTATATACCTGAGACACCCCAGCTCGAGTTCCTGCTGTATTTGCTTGCCCCCAGTTTCCAGTAGCAAGTGAATACTTCAAACCACTTGTTATTGTCTTTGCTTTGACAGCATATGCAAGGTTTATCTCTTTACCATTGTCAACACACTGTTCATCCAGCAAATTTCACTCAGACGCTCTTTAACTTTGCAAAAGAGAGGAAAACAATGATTGGATTTTTATGACCTTTTGCAGGTAGCCACGAACATCTTTGGTTAGCTTTCTAAAAAGCTGCAAAATAAACTCAAAATTAAAAACGTTTCATCACTAACAGACTTCATCTCTAATCTTATTACCATTCTAAAAAGACCACCAAGCAAAGGTCCAGCAAGATCAAGTCTCTTATTGCCATAATGATCTCTATCATCTTCAGCTCGTCGCCCCAAGGCACATAACAAGAGTCTATGGATAATATACCTGATCCAATGCCACATAAGTACCTATCACTCCAAAACGCAACCAATTCAACAAAATTATTACCCGAAGTAGTATGCTTTTTTTGTTTCACAATATTCTTCCACGCCGACATGAGGCAGCATTTCCTTTTGAAGTATTTCTTTTGCATACCTAAGAAACCCAAACACATTAGAATGCTGCATTTGGGCAAATCTTGAAGCGTAAAAGGTCGCCATGGTTTCAACTATACTACAGTATTCTTGAGCAACAAAAGATGAGATTGGGCTAATAGAATACTTGATGCGTTTCTCTCTGGTGACCCCAACTGTAGATCCTCTCTTGCCAATGTAGTCAAGTGCAACCTGCATAAAATTCATGTAAGATTTCTATGATCCTTCTCTATTTACGCAAGGAGTTACCTGTTGATTTTGGATCACAAACGCTTCTTCCAAGGAGGGCCTCAATAGCTCCATCATGGCTGTATCATTAAAATCATAACAGATGTGCTCTAAAATATCCTTGTCCGCGACAAATCCAAGTGCACGAAATACTACAATTATGGGAATTTCAATTCTTATGTAAGGTAAAGTGGCCCGAATGTATTGACCAGATGAACCCTGCCACAAACAATTCAGTAGGCCACCAAAGTTAGTGAGCGCCTAGTTGCAGCAAATACAATCTTATCTTACAATCCACAAATGCATCCTTCCAAGCAACTAAGAACAAAAAGCAAGCAGTTACCCCTTTAGCTCCAGCTCTTGAAAGCATTCGTACAAACATGCTACTGGCAGGCCTGTTTTGATTTTCTGCCATGGACCGAACCTCAGCAACATATGCATATTTATTGGGTTGTCTCTTCTTAAACACGTATACATGGTTTGTGCTCATTTTTTCTTGTGCAATTAAAACCTTCTCGCTTCCATTGATGATGAAATACCCGCCCTGGTCATAGGGGCACTCTCCCAGCTCAGTAAGATCTTTGTCAGAATTTTGAAACAATGTGCAATAACTTGATCGAAGCATGATGGGAACCTGAAAGAATAAAACAACCGTTTTAGGAAATAATAGATGTTGACGTGAAAAATAATCATACCCTTCCAATAAAAACTTTGGGCAGCTCTTCTGTTTCCGTGTCTTCATCTCCATCATCTCCCTTTCGAATCACGTATTTTGTAATGTCCGCATACAAGGGAGCAGAATAGGTAAGATTTCGTAGTCTCGCGGCCTTAGGAAACAGTGTTGCAGTTTCTCCATCCGATTCCGTCATCATAGGTTTGCTAAGATAAATTTGTCCGAATTTTATTTTGTACGTGGTCTGAGCACAGAGTGGGCATTGCAGGGTATTAAAACCATAGTTCCCCAAATGGAAGAAGACTAAGATTGTCTAGATATCTATAGAAACAAACCCCAAACAAAGGACGCAAAACAAGAAATACACCATTCTTTATATGATTGAAAAGGCTTGCAGAAGAGGATAGAAATACAAACCTCCCCTGTTATTTCCATGGTGTTTCGTCCAGGATTATGCTGGGACTCAGGCCTGATCTCAATTTCAGCCGATTCATCAACAATTTCCTGCATAGTGTTCTGAATGAATTCATCAAAAGAATCCAACTGCTGCCGCACAAGCCCTTTCTGCTCAAAATATGCACTGATAACTGCCCAGGCATCTTCCTGGGTAATCTCCTCATCTTCATCGAGATATTCATCTTCTTCGGCACCATACATACTGACCGAATCCGATCAAATAGAATAGAAGGAAGATCAACACGAAAATGGAGCTGCGCCTAATGCTAAGAGATGGGTTAAATGTTTTTGTTGGGTTAGGGTTTATGTTTTAGTTCGCCGGAATGAGGTCGCCTGCTTCGCATTGGCGTGGCCTCAATCAAAATGGATAAAATAACAAGCTATCACTACCTATATAAAGCAGTCTATTTTTATTTTTATTTTAAAAAATTGGATGTGTAATATTTCTGGGCTGAGAAGAGCCCATAGCTTGACACGTTCATTATTTTCGGTTTTCGGTTTCCCTAAATTCAGAAAAGGAAAATTCTTTACTTCCACACGTGTGGTCTTCCTCTGCAAGCAATCCTCGAATTTCTTCATCGGCAATAAGCTGGATCTCATCTGGGAAGGCTCCTCATCCTCCTCCTCTGCCCCCGCCCTTGGCTAGATCCATGTTCCTTCAATATATATTGCTCTACAAAGATTCAGCAATTCAATTCTATGCACAGCCAACAAAATTGAATTTTGTTCTATAAACAAAGTTTTATGAGTATTTGTTTCATTTTATTTTATTCTGACCAATTCGTGTTTCAATCCTGCTATCTTTAATTCGAACAAAGTGTGTTTCTTCGGTTGAATTAGTCTTATTTTATCATTTGGGTTTCTTCGGTTCCAGGAATATTACCAGTTCCTATCCATTTGAGAGAATGTCTCCAGTTATAAGTAGAGATTTCGAATTGGATAACCCAGAAACGTCTGCATGGGATAATACTTCCTGCATAGGATTGAGGACATTTGCATTCTGAAGAGCTCTGTTCTAGCAATCTGCCGCCATAGCCAGGCTCTGAGCTCATCCCTCAATTTCAAACCTCGAATCCAACATAAACCATGGCCTAAATCTATGGATCCGGCATCACAAAGAGCCAGCGGACCTGCCAAGCTAAATCCGGACACTCCAAGACCAAACCCCAATTCCGTGTCAACGTCTTCAATGCAGATTGAAGCCCCAATCACATCTTTTGCAAAATCGTGCCTTGCGGCCGATGTGTTATGCCGAATCCGGGATTGTATTATGCTAAAAAGGGTTCATAAGGGTTTTTTCCTCTTGAATTTTCATGTCATACATTTTGGTGGATGCTTCGCCAGATCTGCATATTGCTATATTATAAAGCTCGCTATACCCTATTGTTCGCAAGTGGCTCATTCTTAGCAAGACTAAATTATTCTCTACCTCATTCTCATTGCCCATTGCTTCCCTCTTCCGTACCCTTTTTGCTTCCCTTTGCTTACCTTGCCTGATCCTTTCCAGCCTCTTCCCAAAGTAGCTCATGCCACTGTCTCCTTTCGATTCCTCGTTGACGCTTCCTCTATATGCTACATGCTACTTGCGTGGATGCATGGGATTTTTTTCTATGCTACATGCTACTTGCGCAGATGTAGGTATGAGCTTGTCCATCTTGCAGGCCTCTGCACAGTGGATTCGTCGGGTTTCTTGGCTTCTACACTTCGAGTTTTCTTTTCACCCCTGCTTCACTTGTTTCCAATGATGACTTGTTTCCCAATTTTCGGGCTGGATCAAACCCTTGTTTTTGTTTGTTATTTTAGGCTCTTTTTCTCTGAACAGATTTACAGATCGGCCCATCTCGCTTCAGAAGGTGATTCTTTCAAATCGGACCCATCTGATTTTGGAGTTTGATTCTTCCAGGGTCTGCATCCTGCTTCTGTGCTCCATCAATCCTAGATAGACAGGTCCATGCCGATTTCCACTATAGTGCTTTATATTTTGCATAATTTCCTTGATTCGGCTACTTCGTCCTTGGATTTTTGAATTTTTGTGCATCCCTGGCTTATTCTGTGATTTGCATCCCGGTGAGCTTCCTTGTACAGACTCGACTCCAGACTGGCCTGCACAGATTCGAGTGGTGTCAAACGAGCTTTGGTTGCTTTTGCTGTTCTTGCGTCATAACTGCTCATTTCTTGAGCTCATCATTCAGCTCAGAATTTGCATGCATCCTCATCTGAAAAAAGCTAGCCGGTTTACATTTCTTTCTCTATATTTAATGTTTTGATGCTATTGGAATTGGTTCTTTATCTTGGATTTTTCCTCCAAGGTTTGCTCACGCTGCTCACATTGTTGAAAATCGGAGGATTGGAGCCATATTTACCGATCTTTACTCTGGAGGCCATGATTCACATCTTCTTTGTTATTAAGATGCAGGTTTTGTGCATTTCATTTGTGCAGGATGGAGTTACAATTTTTAGAATTCAAAGCTTCCTTTATTTCTGGCCAATTTGTTCTGGAGCACATGCATTCAAGATTCTAGTTGCCTTCTCTTTGGTTTTTTGGTTGCATCAAACATGGGCGATATTGCGCATTTTTCTGATTGTTGGAGTCGCGTTCCCAGATAATTAGAGGTAGCATCTACGTTAATGTCAGCGAGGGTGCAGCTGTCTTATAAAATTTCAGTGTGGCTTTCCATGTTTCCATTGATTAGTCTAGGAATCCAGCATTACATGTAAGAATGATATTCCAGGCAATTCTTGAAATCGAAATGCATAGCTGCATGCATGATATGGATCACAGATTAATGGAACCCTTCATAATTTGATGCTACTAGAAGTTTTGCATCACTTAAACTCAAGGCTTCTGGTTCAATCTCATTAACATCTTGCAATAATACGAGAGAGCCCATCATAATCGCTGTGCTCGTGGATTTTGCTGCCCTGCACAGGTATCTAGTTTGTCCTAGTCAGGCTCATATAACTAGGCAATGAATGTTTTGTGCATTATATATTCATGCTTTATGCCTCTGTCTCTGGATTTGGTATGTTCTTTGTGCAGATATTGTGATCTTTAGAACCTACACGGCATATCGTGAAGCAGAGCTGTTAAATTATGACTAGTTTTCAGGCTTTTGCTTGCTAGAAGGCCCTGTTACATTTGGGCAAGATCTCCGAGCAGTTTATCCGATTCAGTGGCAACCAATTCCGGAGCTTCTCCTTCCAACGAATCTGCTGCTCCTAACACAATTTGCCTCGTCCTCAGTGAATCTGCTTCGATATTTCCTCCTTTTTCCATTCGATGCCCTTTTCCAATCACCTGCACACCCCAGCCTGGGGTTACATTTCCCATCTTTCTTTTACTTCCTTGGCTTTTAGCTCAAGAAAAAATTCAATATGGGAATATGGTCCACGATCATTCATTTTGACCTTCTCACTGACATTATGTTAGGCATGTACTACCAGGGGATGATCTAACCTTTGACTTATGCAAAAAATCTTCAGATAAGCTTCCAGAATTTTGCATTTCTTTAGGTTAAGCTTGGAATAAGGTTAAGTGATGTTGCTTATGGGTTTCCCTTGTTGAGCAATTTATAGGGTGATATATATATTTCTCGACTCATTTTAATTGTCATTTGTCGCTTGTTCAATTTGTCTAGATGCATTTTTACAATCTTTTCTACATTCACTTCAAGGCCGCATTTGGAGCTTCTGCATTTGGCTTTGGCACATCTTTTAGGAATGTTACACTTCATATATTGGCATGCATTATATTGTCCATTAAGCTCATGCAAGTATATCTATCTAACTTTTTCACCTGCACGTTCGATTATTCTCTATTTTACTTGTTCTTTTGTTCTTGCATCATAGGGAGAAGTGTTTTGTAACTATCTGAGGTGTTTGACATTTTGCACTTGGATTTAAGATTAACATGGACTTGATTTGCTTTGTGAAAGTTACATTTAGGGCATTGGTGGATCCCCTATTTACACACTTCTTCACATCAAATGTTAGACTGTGATTGTTGAGGATATTCCTGGCAATCCCTCAACCTCAATGGTGTAGAACCTCCAGGTTGCTATAGGCAACCGCTCTGTGAGAGAATACTGCAGTAAAATTGCTCAAACAACCAAGATAGTTTAGTTTCCCTAAACAAAAAAAAGTCTGTCACAGCAAAACACCTCTCTTATATGGTTCCTTGGGCTTTTCTCCATGCAATCAATTCTATTGGACACTAGATAGGGTGCTTGATTTGTCTATGAAAGCCTGCTGAGAAATCCTTAGGGTAACTATGAGCATTTGATCATAATGACTGGGTCAATTTTGGGTCAATATCACAACCCGAGAGCTACTTTTTGCCAGTATATGAACAGAGTGTCTTTTCAAGTTTTGTCAATTGGAATACTTTCTGATGGCTCTGCAAACTAGGTGCATAAACCTCTTTTTTGAGATCTGGTCCTTCCTCTTTTGTTATGAAGATTTTTTGGCAACTTTAACTTCTGAGACAAGTGAATGGATTATTCCTAAAGAAAACACAACACCACAATGTTTTATTTTTCTGCTACTATTTAGTTCTCAAGACATACATTTACTTATGGGCTTGTTAAACGAATTGAGATTACTGATTTGCTTCTAAGTTATGCTTTTAGTTATCAAATGAAGACAATGCTTACCAAGTTCGAATTTTCTTTCATTGAAACATCACAGAATAGGAACATAAATTTCCAAGCTCAGAGTCTTGGGCACAGGATCGAAAGTAATCAGATGAAGGTACACATTCAAGTAATTTGCATCAAATATTCAGGTATTTCATGCAAGGCAGATCATTCTCCGCTCATATTCTGCAAATCCGCTCCACATACAGTCACAGAGGTCGAATCTTTCGCACAGAAGCCGGCCCTTGTTTCCAAATAATTTCCCCTTTCTATCTTCTCTTTTCCGGCATCTTCTTGGCATTTTGAGTTTGTTTGGCTTTAGCTTATGCGTGCTGTGGTGTTTCTTGGAGCATAAGGAGACAGAAAGGAGGTTAAAGTTCGTGATTAATAGGCCAGATCCCTCAGAGAGATCGGATCTTGGCCTGACCCTTTTAAGTCAGAGAGTTTTCACTGAAGAACAATATCCCACAGGCATTCGATGAAAAATAATGCTTGGGTAGCGTGGCGCGCTGTGATTGGGTGAAATAATGCTAAGGCAAAGGGGTGCATAAGAAAATATTGTGTTTGCAATTTTCAAACATTGGGCACACCTCCCTAGGAGCCAAGTTTTAGGGCAAGATCATAATCTACTAGGGAATCTTTTTGTGCTGCAAGGAATCTTTTTGATACTCCAACCCATGGGAGATTTCTTAGGAAAAGATTTTATTGCACATATTTTTTCTTTTCGAATGGCATGTACTTGGAGTTTAGACATGGGGTGAGTATGAGGTACATGTAGGCAATCCAAGGATGATGTGGCATAGGATGACGTGGCATGTGGTGACTTGGCAAAACTTTTCCCCTAATCAAAAACTTTGTGAGATGAAAAAATGATGTGTGATGAGGTGGACAACTTTGGTGAGGTGGATGATGATGTGGCATGGCAAGTTCATCAAATGTGAATTTGAGCAATGGTTTAAACCATGTTTTTGAGCTCATTTTTTGTCCATGCAATTTGACATTGAAGATGTGAGCTCTTTCTCTCTCTTCTTGACTTAGAGAGAGAATATGCCACTTTGACTAATGGTAGGTCAATTTTATACGGATTTTTCGTGTTTCAAGTAAATGGAGGGTGTTTTAAGGATGTGTGAGAAGTTCTTGACTAGGGAAAGAGTTTGAACCATAGTGGGGTATGTATAGGGGTGGAGGCAAGTGAAATGAAGGAGATAGAGGTAAAGGGTGCTTCCAACATGATTAATGCCCAAGAATTTGAACTTGAATCAACATCTTACTTCTCAAAGGGGTCTTCTTATCTTGATATTGTCATAAAGCTTCCGTGAGTTGACCTTGCCTTCCTCCTTGTATGACTTTGACCTTTTCACCTTACATCCTTTCTTGTGATGCTTCAAATGAAAGTCCTTGCTTGGTTCTTCAGCTTGAGCTCTTGAGTTGACTTGGTCCATGCACATATTTCATCAAATCATTAGCCATTGATATGAAATGCCATTTGCTCTTCTATGCTGCCAAATCATGGCAGCATTGATGTATAGTTTTTCATCATGGTACTATGTGTACAAAATTTCCTTGGGTGTCCTATATTGTTAGGGTCTCCTCATTTGAGAGATGATGGTCCTTGCGATATTGTTTGACAACACCATGTCCCCCATTTTTCTATATTCCTATCATAAAGTCGGCTCTCCCTTGCTACTTCATTTTGCCTAGGGTCAATTTTTATCCGATATGAGGTGATGGGTCCCCACTCTGGGCTTTGAGGGGGCCAATTGCGGGTTCAATTTGTCATCATTTTACCCCAACCATACTTGGGTTGCCCTCGACTTCGGTCGGGACTTCGATTAATTCCTGTGTGTTTTCCACCCTATCAGCCATCTTGACCTTTCTCTCGACCTTCATTACTTTTTGAGAGTGCCTTTACTTCTCGTTTTAGTAAGCTATGGCTTTGTAGCACTCTTCATTCAACTTAGCCTTGCTTTTGATGTCGGTTTAGCGTCCACTCCAACCGATTGATCATGGCTTCCACCTTAATTTGCATTGTTGACCCTCTTTGTTCGAGCGTCGCCACCTTGCCCATTCCTTAGACTCATCCTTGCTTCATTGCATGTGGCTCATCTGCAGTGACAGCACGTGCTTTTCACAACTTGACTCTAGCTACACATGCATATGTTTTTTCATCTCGAATTTGTCTACAACTAACACCTCAGCTCTCTCTTTTTTACTAGCTAACTCTTTCCATTTGCTTTCCTATTCACATGTGATTGATGCGCATGCGTGCGGCATGATGTTTGTATGGTGCCTTGGGGGTTCTAAATTCATAGATGGAGTCTCTTCCATAAGTTGGATTGGAATCTATTTAGGATGATGGGGACGCCTTTATTCTTGACATGTGAGGTACCTTTGCATGGTTCTAGATTTCTTATTGTTTTTCCATGAGGCGTGTTTTGGACATATAAGGGGATCATTCAAGAGAAACAATGCATCTGCCGTAGTCACATATATTTTACGTCTCGAATTTGTCTATACCTAACACCTCAACTCTCTCCTCATAGTTACAGATTTTGCTGCTTGCAACTTTGAGCTATTGTTCTTTGTTGGAACATGACCTTGATCAACATTTATTTAATTCATGGCTGTCTCCCTGTATGAAGTTGATCTTGACCTTGACCAACCTTTGTCCTTCACCTTGACCTTAGCTTATACACGGGTAGCATACTTATGAGTGATTCTTTTCTTGTCTTATATTGATTTTTTCTGAGAGTGATTTTTAGGAAGCTATATCGATATACTGGCCAATTATAGATTGATTGTCTTCACTTTGTGGACATGCATGGTGTGCCTTATGGACATCGAGTTTTGAGTATCAAGGGGGAGCATGCATTATTTTCCTTTGATGAGCTTCATTGAATATTTAATAGTTCCTTGCTCGCCTAGTTCTTTGTTTCCTGTATTTGGATCTAATATTGCTTCTCTCCAGTGATCTATATTTGGCTTTTTCACATGTTGCATTGTATGCTTCTTTTACATAATTTCTATAGGTTTACGGTCATTGGCTCTATCTCCAGTTTGTTTCCACGCCAATTTTCCATATATACATGTATTGAGTTGTCGATTTTTGCATCTTGATTGCAAGTGGATTTGTCTAGTACCAGGTTTCCAATTTGGTGTGCATATTAATCATATATCTTTTTAGTTTAAATACATCATTTGAGTTTAGATACTTCCTTTTATCTATATCTTGTGCATCTTTATGTTTATATGGATTTGGAATCACTTGGCATGGGTATAGGTATGTCGTATCATCTTTTCCTATGACATCTCATTTCTGTCACAAGCATTTCCTTTGTTGTCCTGGTACTCCCCACCTCTTGATCTGTTATGTTATGTATTTGTCGTCTCTAGATATGCGTTACCGTTACTTGCTAAGGGTAAGCTCTTTACATGTTTGTCACGAGTTGTCTTATTTTGTATCTAGATTTGACAGGAGATAATTTTCCACATAACAACACGTAGTTATTGTGTTTCCATTACCCATTTTCATCACTTGGTTATTGGATTCACCTCATTACTCCTACCCGAACCTTGGCACTCTCGACCTCCATCTCCTCTATACTTTTATCTTTGACTTGGATGTTACATTTTGACCTCCTCCATTCCAGCATCGCCATCTTACCATTCCCTTGACTTGGATCTCGTTTCACTATATCCATGATGTCTTTTGGTAACTAGCAGCACGAGGGATCCTGCATGATGTCGCTCGTACCCCATGGTTGATGGGGGCCTTCATCTTGGTGCCTTCACACTTTCTTCCATTTTACCATCCTCCTCTTAGTTATTCTTTTTAGATGCTTGTTACACTATTATTTTGGCAATACAGTTAATGGGTGTTGTTTTAACTTTATCACATCATCGTCTTTTTTAGGTCATTTCGTGCGCTAGAGGTTCTTCTTGTTCTTTGTTCACAATTATCCTTTATTTGGCAAGTCCTTTTTTGCCCATCGAGTTTGTTATCAGCGGCCTGATGTTTCTTAGCGGCTTGGCTTATAGCTAAGAAAGTCCTCTGGTGGTTGGCCGGTTTTTGTGTTCCTTGCGAGTCCTTCAGAATAGCATTGATCCGAGCCCTCGGATCGCCATTCTAGGAAGGGACGAGCCATTATATAAGTACACTCCATATTCGAGGCCGGTTCTCGGCGTGTTCTCACAGCAGCACTTCTCTCATTGCCCATTGCTTCCCTCCCTTCCCGCCCCGATTTGCTTAGGCGCTTGTTTATTGTTTTTCACATGTGTTTCTGTTCATGCATACCTTATTGTTGTCCACCCCCCGGGTGTTGCTATAATCATGTTTTTGCACCTACATGGTGCTGCCTTGTTCTCCACCTGTGGGTGATGCTATTTATTTCCACCCTAAGGGTGACACAAATTTCTTTTTTATCATGTTCTTTTTTCCACCCGCTGGATCATGCTTTTTTTCTCCACCCTCCGGGTGATGCTATCTTCTCTTCTGCCATGTATTGTTGTATTTCTCCTCATTACTAATCACTCACATCAGTTTTTTGGGTGTTTGTTGTTGTGTAGCTTGCCGCTTCACCGTCATGCACGTTCTTGTTCTCCTTAATTGTTAATGGGTGCCTTCTATATGTTCCATTTCTTTTGCAGGTATTATACCGTCTCGTGGGTTCACTCCCTCTTGCGTACGCCATCGCCCCATCTCCTCCGATTCTCCAGGCAACCATCCAAGGTTGTTGGCGACCATTTCTCATTAGGGTTTTCCTCGAAAACCCGAAAGGGCGGGGTTTTTCATCCCGATGAGAAGTTGTCGCCACTATCCTTATGTACTGCCTATGCACACTTTCTTCCTTATGGGGTAGCTCGACCATTGTTCCTATGGTCAGCTCCCCATCTATATTATTCAAACATTGTATACTGCTGCTATGATGAATGACAAGCCTATCTATCCAGTTTTTGTGTTCCTTGCGAGTCCCTTACCAGAATTATAAGAATTCGCATCTTGACGAGATCTTTTTCCTTTACAAAATCATCCAAGAGAAACACTTTTGAGATAAATTCCAGACAGAGGAAAAATGACCATATTCGCATGTGAAAAGAAACCTACCCCTTTTTGCAAATGTCGAACCTAGATTATGCTGCACAACATAAACAGACTTGAAAAATCCAAACATCTGGGGCTCGCGACTTTCACAATTATTTGGTTCTAGCTGGCTTCAAACAAATATGAAAATGGCAATACTACGACATATCCATAGATTGACCACACAATTATTGTTCTTCAAAATTCCTTAGAAAAAAATAAAAAATACAAAAATTGGGGGGCATGCCTAGCGTAAGAGGTAGGGGGTTTTGCCACTACTTGGGGTAAACCGGAAAGAATTTGCCTTTCAAGGTCAATCCCTTGGCTATAAGTGAACCCCAAAGATTAACATCCTATATATACAAACGGAACAAATCAATCTAGAATAGTACCTTTTTCCCAAAGCCGAAGTAATTTAACATGAAGACCATTATCTAGTCACCAAAGTCATAAGAAATAAGAAGTCATAAGAAATAAGAAGTTAGCATCTGCTACAGTCATCAACTTGAATTATGTGCAATTACATAGACTATGAATTCTATATACTATTATTTAAAGATTATGCCTAGAACTTGGCTTTAGCTTATACAACTGTTAAGCTATACAAATATAGATATAACTTAGCCAAATGGACCATGCCATATGTATCAGTTATCCAAATTAATTGTGTTACTAAATCACTCCATTATACAAACCATTGTAGCCCATTTCCAATGAACAAATAGATCCGAACTCCAAGTGGCATTGCGCCATGTCCTTTTTTCGAATATTTCACATCCTTCAAGCTAAAGGCGACTCTAATAGCAAAATAAATACAATTGGAGGAGAGAAGGCATACCTGCACCAATCATGCAAATGTTAGCAATAATCCTGGTAATGATGCAAGGGCCAAAAGATACATTGGGTCTCTCAGTTTATCACTGATCACCAATTGTATCCTTTTGTCCTGAGCAAACATTAACAAGAAAATAAATGGAATCATAGCATCAAATTTTTCATAGTATAAAATCAGGTTTATAACATAAATACAAGATAAAATAATAAGCCTTATAGCTTAATTCCATGTATGTTTTATATTTTGACACAACTATCATTTGGCAATTTTAGGCTGAGATTCCACTCGCACAGTTATGGGCGTGTCAATTAACTGAACACCAATCCTTTGATGGCATTAAGCTTGGATGATGATTCCACTACCGCAGTTAGCAGTTAGCAAAACACTGCCCTCAAAACTGAAAACTCTCACATCTAATTGCAAAACACTCGGTTAACTATCAGGGGAGCACCGCCGTTACTTTGAGATTATGATAATTGTCGTGGGCTGGATTTCTGCCAAGTAGAGAGCAGATGCTGTAGATTTTCGCCAAGTTTGATTTTTTTAAATTCTTGAACGAATTGCCGCTGCCGTGTGTGGAATCATCGCCTATCTTAGATCACAGAAGGAAGCTGCAGTTAAGATTTTGCTCCCAGCATGCCAAAAGCAATAGAAATACTTCGTACGGATAGTCTAAGATAATGTTTGAATATTTTTGTCCCTAGTAGAATACACTCGAATAAAGTGCTATATCAAAGCTTGAAGCTCATTTTGTCTTCAAAATTCCAGAATCAAATTACTGTCTAGGATGGCATTAAGTCCTTTCATAACATCCGACTAGTAATAATATAAATAATCATATAATAGCAAAGTGAATCTGAACACTTAGCATTGAGAAAGCATATAGCTACAACGCAAATACCCTGAAACAACATGTGCATTTACTGTCTAGATATAGAATCGTAGGCAAATAACGTAGATTTTCTATCTCGATTTAGAATTATAAGCAGACCTGTTTGGTAGAAGTCGTTCCATTCCTTCCAGCCTTTTGTGGAACCAAATGCCCATTTCCTTCTTGCAATTGGGACAAATCCCATTTTTCTTTTCTATCCATCCAGCATCCACTTTGCATCAGATGCACAAGATTAGAGAAATATTATGCCTAACCTTATTATATAGCCAGGTCTATCATTAAACTTGAGAAACAGGCTATTCATGTTTACTCTGTTAAGAATAAAAGCCATACATAAAAGAATCCATGGTTAATAGAGTTGCAACATCACCTAATAATAGGTCGATCTGCTAGCCTAGAGACATGTGCATTGATTATTTTCTTGAATAAAGATCAATAATCGGATACTGTTATAGATGCCCAAGACATGCCATATCCAACCGAAAATTTTTTGTTGGCTTTGAAGTGTCTGCCTATTGGTATCTCAAAGCAAATCGACCATCTGTATCTATTTCTAGGATGCTTTTACCACATCCGATCCATGCCTATTTTTTTGCCTTTTCCATATTCAGGCAAATCCAGCTACAAGCACAGAGTCGGAAAACCATATCAGAGTGGCTACAGATCGTTTTGGCGCCCACAAGCATGCCATCGTAACAGATAAAAGATAAAAGGGTTGCAAAACCCTAAGGGTGAGATTCCACTGGAGTCAATCGATGCCTGGAAGTTAGAAGCTGACCAATCCAGTTGAACGATTTAAAACTTCCGTTGTTTTCTGTGATTCCACTAACAGCGGCAATTAAGCATCGGGTTTTGCTTCGGAAGATGATGTGTACGCTATAAAAATTTGCTTAACTGTCAGGGGAATCCCCCCGACCTTTTGCACCAGAAACAATTACCCCTCTTCAGATCTTGACACGAATCAGACTAATGGAAGAGATTTTTCTTGGAACAACTGCCTTTGCCGTAGTGGAACCATATACATCTGGCTATCGTTGTTTAGATTTACGACATTTGATGCCACAGAGTTAACTATCGCTTCCAGCAGTGGAATCTCAGCCTAAATTGATTTCTGAACGAGGAAACGAAAAAATATGCGGCTAGCGCAGAGCGGCTAGGGCTTTGGGAGGGCTCGTCCAGCCCTTCTTCACGGCAAAACCGCTCCATGGCACTGCCGCAGCCGCAAAGACCTCCTTCAATGATTCTGGTGGCCAGGCGAGGGAATTTCTGCCGCTTTGATTCAGAGCCTTTTGTCACATTTTTTGCATATCTGGTGGTAAGATTCCTTCATCCTTTTCTCACTTCCTACTGGCGGTTGTATCTGGAATAAGCAGATTAAGCAACAAGAAGTTTCGATTCTTCTGGTAGTTATGCAGATTGATTGCCATTTTTTTGTTCTGGATTATAAAGCTAGAAGCTTTTGACAATTTATATTTTTAAACCGGGCTTTAGAGAATAGTCTGGTCAGTTGGCTTGTCTTAAGCTTAACCAGATTTACGGTAATTGCATGAGGCTTCGATGATGCTAGTTTCCAGGAATTGAAGTTTAGGTTTGATCAGTTTGTGTAGCACTTAAGGAGGTGGCAGCTTTGCATGAATAGAGTGGCAGTCTATTCGATATATTGGTGTTCTTCATCTGACTATTTTAGATATTTGTGAGATATCTTCATTATTCTCAGTAGTTCTGGGCAATTTTTTTGGATGAGAGATAGGGAATTGAGAAGCGGGAGATCTTGGTTCTACATTTGAATGAAGGTTTGTATGGATAAATGATTGTTCAGAGAAGCATAATACATGTATGATGACCTAGAGGTGTTCTCCGACAATGCACCGAGTTTCAGATCTCAAATTTTTCTGAAGTCTAGTTTGAGCTTCCTGAACTACAGAGCATTTTGATTCATGGCGAGCTAGGAGGCTCATTTGCCTTTATGATGGGAATACATTGTTATTTGCTATTTTTGGACAGCATTTTATTTGTACACTCTTCTTGGATTTTCTGGATTTCTCTTCCATTATGATTGTTCAGAGATTGCTAAGAAGATTGGAGATAACATTTTTGCTCTACAATTGTATATCTGGCCATCAAGGGTAACAACGATTGCGACAGCAGCATATGTACACTTTATTTGTTCATCTGCTACTATAGCAGTTCTTTGTTTTTCCTGATCATTCAGGGTTGTTTTTATGTGCTTATTTTCTTATCTGATCGTTGAGCGATCAAGAAGCTGTAATATTTCCTATCTGAAATACAAAATCTGCCTTAACTTCAAAAAAAAAATAAAAAATAAAAAAAAATGATTTCTATAAAAGCTCTTAGAAAATTCACCACGGTCTTATGTTCAGCATATTTTTAAGCTTTAGAATGATCCCTAGAAATCATATGACAAAACATATGCCTCATAACAAAATCAATTTGTAATATATGTGCCGAAGAGATCTCTGGATCCTTAGTCTATCCAAATAAAATTGCTTAATTGAAGCAAAATAGCATCAAAAACAATCTCTAAATCATTATTGATTATGGAAGCTTAATTGCTTCATTGAAGAAAAATAGCTCAATCAAAAAAAAAAAAAAAAAAAAAAACCTCTACGAAACATGTCAAATTATTTCTTGCAAGAGTGCTGCGGACAAAAATATCTTACGTGTCAAGTTCATAGTAAGGAATGAATTAGTAATATGCCAAAAATATCGTCCTACAATATATATTTGCAAAAGGTTGATTGTACTCTAGCGACTTTCCGTAAAGCGGAGTTTGGTTTCTTTGGGGTCGTAGTGGAAGAGTCGACGGATAAGTTACCTTTACTGTCACTCCATAAAACCGTACGTGAGATTTTCACCTCATGTAGAAACAATAACTTAGTTTGAAGAATAAACAAAAAGACTATCATAGCTTAGTTATAAACCGATAAAAATAAAAATAAAAAATATAACATTGCACTTTTTGAATAGGATTTTAGGTTGTAATTTTAAAAATAATTTTTTCCCAGTCTACCCTTGAGAAAATAATTATAAAATCTCTTGATTTAGAGGTCACGCTGGGCAAATTTGGTCTTTTTAGAAAGTTGGAGTTGACAACCTTCCAATGGAATGCTTTTCGAGCAAAGTGGTTCAATTTAACATAAGTTATGGCCATGTTATAGATTAGCATCACACTTCTAAATACCAATTTTGCAAATTTAATTTCAAAAATTAGTTTGGCGATAGTGCTCCATTGAGACTTTTCTTGGATTTTTTGGTCGAAAATCATGTTTTAGTCTATTTTGGTTTCGTTGCAAAAAATGAGATTCTGACCAATTTTATAGAAAAAGCTTTACTGAAATTCTAGTGGAGTCTAGCAATGTCTGGTCTACTTCCCATTTTGGTAACTTTACTAATGATCTCAACTTGACTAACAACCATTAGTAACTCCATGAGAAGCTCCACTAAACGTCTGTGCCCAAGGTGCAAAAGCTAATGCCTCTGATAGTAGTGAAACACATCCAAGCCCATATACATGGCATGAACCACGTGAATGAGAAGAAGGTGTGTTTGGTGCCGATAATATTTAAAAGAGAAACATGTGTAAGCTAGACATATGAACGAGTAACGAGAATTAAACCATCTTACCCTCAAAGTATGCCAATGTACGCTCTAGCTTACAGGTAAGATAGTACCTAGATAATGAGTTTGAATACTAGGCCTACATGCTTTTCCTAAGACAGGCATACTTACTGATTGGTTGGCAAGTTATAAGCAATAAGAATAAGGTACCACTTTCGTCTACCCCTCTCCCAAGCCCTATGAGGATAGGATCAACCATGAACACCGGAGGTGGGACTAGAACTTGGGGACCACAACACATGTAGAAGATCCTATAATACTACCTTCAGTAATCCAAGGGCTCACCAAGGCGTACTCCCTGATGACCCAACTAAGTAATGACTTGAGCGTCAGCTAGCAAAACTATGGATTGGTGTCATGCGAACTGAAGCCTGACCATGATTTCCAAGGGATGGAGAATGAGCTTATCTACCAGACTCTCCTCATCAGAAAAACATCCATCCCTCTCCTTCATCACATCCCCAACTGGCGAGCCGATCTCCTCGATGCTTAGTTGAACTAGATCATGCTAACGCTGCTACTCAGCTTGTGGCAGGCCTCCAATAAGATTACAGGTGCAGTTAGTTAACTTGGAGCTGAGATAGGTTCAAGGCCTCTACAACTGGGAGCACACTAATAAGTGCATATTAATACTTAGGGATTTATCTATAAGAGAAAGTTCCTTTCCATGATATGCAATGTGTGCAAGCTTAAGATCATTCATCAGGATCATCATAGATCAAATATATAACACGACTATACTTAGAGATCATTTGAAAAACTCAATATAGTTCAATACCCACAAAGAGGACTCGTAGAAAATTAATCATGGGGGAGATTGACTAACCGTGTGGCGTCCATAGCTTTGCAGTTGGAGCTCAAGTGTAATTGGTATAGTCGAGGAGCAAATGGCGTATCCATGGATTCAGGCAAGATTGAAGTAATAGAGAAGTGGCGATGCAAGTTGGTCAAATACTACTCGCTCATATAGCAACCCCATTAACAAGAAAGCAAAGAAGAACACAAGAAATGGGATGGTACTTGAGCAGAGAAGTGCAATAGTGCATTTGTGGAATTGAAGGTAGCACATACAATAGCACTGGTGTTGGCACTTCCTGTCTTGGAAAAGCTTTATGAGATAATCACGGACGGTTGCAATAAAGGAGCAAGGCAATATTGGTGCAAAGCTGAGTCATTGCTACTCAAAGAAGTTCACTGGACCAGTCTAGGTACCCGACACATGAGAAAGAAATGTCGGCCATAGTAAGGTCCTTCAAGACATAGAGGTATTACCTTTTGAATACCCCATTCTGCATCTTCACAGACCATAAGGGATTGGAACACCTTCTCACACAACTAATCTTAAGCATGAGGCAACGAATATGATTGGAGATGATGCAACCATATTTTCATGATCTACAAACCTGGCAAGTTGAATGTCATTTGCCAATGCTCGTGAATTTAATCCAATGGGATGTTTGGCATTGATGATAATCCCTGATGACACATTGAACGACATCAAAGAAAAAGTAGGGCAGATGATTCTTTGAAGGGAATACATAATAAGCACCACAATGGCCAAAAGACTTAACTGTTCGCTACAAGCTAGAGGAAGAACACCCGTACTAGAAGGGTAGGTTGTGAATACCCAATGTGAAGGATATCAAGGATCACTTGTGAAGGGTAGGTTGATCAAATATACATGGCCTTGGAATGATGTTACTTCTGGTCGAGTATGAAGGAATACATTACTAAGTATATCTAGCGGTGTGTATCATGCCAACGTGTGAAAAGAACCTTTGACACTCATGTTTTGCATAAAGCATTAATAATGATTAAGTATTACTTTTCTTTAGATAAATAGTTTTAGTTGATCTTGTTAGATTAACGGCAATGATGGTGAGGACGACGTTCATCCCCCCTCCCCCAAGGCCAGCACACCCACAACCCTTCTTTTGGGGGGATTGGGGGTTTAACACTCCTTGTGTTGTTACATCATCATCTTGCTTATATCGCATGTCCAACCATCCACCATGTCACGAATACCCCATATCACCCATGTTGGAAGGATACTAGGGCATGATATTGCCATTAAAGTTACTTTCACCTAAAGTAACTTCAACGTTACACTTTAATGTTCTTACTCCATTATATACCTTGATCTAACTCTATATAAACCCCTCATTTGTTGCTACACCTTTTTGGCTACTATTCCTTCGATATAGCGCCTCAGCTTCATCACCTCCTCCTTGAAGATTTTGCCATCCTACCATGATTGAACCACCAAAATCCCAGCAATTTCTATGGATGATTTTGATGCATGATCTTGCTCTTAAACTTCCATTCATTGGATATCATGGAGAGGAATTCTTAACTACAGTTAAATCCTTGGCCTAAAGGAATAATAATGCATTTGTGAGTATACCCCTGATTCTAGAGGCTTTGAACCCATTCAGCTCTCAAGTCAAGCCCACCTATGATCTTCATGGACCGAGGGATTTCTTCCTCTAAGCTGAGTTGCAGTGCAAGCGAGGTCTAGTTCAACCAACACTGATGAGCTGATCTCGCTAGTTTGGGGGATATTAAGAAGGAATAAATATATTCGTCCCTCTGGTGAGCTAGAATTCAGAAGTAAGGTTCGCTCCCTTAAGATTTGATGCGCATGGACAATTGGTCTAGTGGTAATACACTAGTCCTACAATAAATATGTCTCAAGTTCGAGGCCACTCAAAGTCGCATTCAATGCAATGAGGCATCATATAACCGAGGGGTTTTGCCAAGTGGGCGGAAATTGTTAACGTCATAATATAACGAGGGGTTTAGCCAGTGGCATAAGAAATGTTAGCATATGTCCTAAGGGATGTTGACATAGAAATTGTTGTGAGGGGTTTCGCCAAGTGGCATGACGTAGAAATTGTTGCGTCATATGTCCTAAGGGATGTTGACATAGAAATTGTTGTGTTACATGTGCATCATATAACCCAAGGGGTTTCGCCAAGTGGCATGACGTAGAAATTGTTGCGTCATATGTCCTAAGGGATGTTGCCAAGTGGCATGATGTAATAAAAAACGTAGAAATTGTTGTGTGTCATTGTTGCGTCATATGTCCTAAGGGATGTTGCTGTCATTGTTGCGTCATATGTCCTAAGGGATGTTGCCAAGTGGCATGATGTAATAAAAAACGTAGAAATTGTTGTGTGTCCTAAGGGGTGCTGCCAAGTGGCATGACATGGCATGAGAAAAAACGAGAAATTGTTGTGTCATATGTCCTAAAGGGTGCTGCCAAGTAGCATGACATAAGAACTTCTTCTGTTGTATCATATGTCCTAAGGGATGTTGCTAAGTGGCATGGCGTAATAAAAAACGTAGAAATTGTTGTGTGTCCTAAAGAGTGTTGCCAAGCGACATGACATGGCATGACGTAATAAAAAACGTAGAAACTGTTGTGTCATATGTCCAAAAGGGTGCTGCCAAGTGGCATGGCATAAGAACTTCTTCTGTTGTATCATATGTCCTAAGAGGTGCTGCCAAGTGGCATGACGTAAAAACTTCTTCTTCTTCTTCTCGTCATATGTCTCAAGAGATGCTTCCAAGATGTTGTCAAGTGGCATGACATAATAGAAAACCTAGAAATTGTTGTGTCATATGTCCTAAAGGGTGATGCCAAGTGGCATGACGTAAAAACTACTTCTTCTTGTGGTCATATGTCCTAATGGATGCTGCCAAGTGGCATGACGTAAAAATAACTCCTCCTCCTCCTCTGAATGTGCTGCCAAGTGGCATGACGTAGAAACTTCTTCTTCTTCTGTTACATCATATGTCCTAAGGGGTGCTGCCAAGTGGCATGATGTAAAAACAACTTCTCCTCCTCTAAATGTTTTCACATAAATAACTACCATATTTGTGTTAAAAAACAACAAATACGGTTTCATTCAAAGCAAAAACATCAAATCCCATTAGTGATAAACCTTCGGCAATGGGCTTGGACATATATAAGGCTGAAAATTTGCTCCCAAAACCAAAACCATTTTAAATACTACAAACTATTCCAACTATAATGTTAATTGAATAGAACAAATAGAAACAAATAAAACATCATTGATCCAATCTGATTTTCTGTTATTCCAGCACCAAAATAAATCTAGCAATCTATTTTAATATTTCCAATTATTCCATTTCATGTCATATATAATATACAATCACAGTTTTCAGCATATCAAATCAGAGTGATCTCACCAATAGAAGTTCACATGTTTTCGTGATTATCATTTGTAACAATTCTTTGTATGTTGCATCCTTATGCAGCTAAGAAACAATGACAAAACTCCAAGGAGAAAATATCTTGGTTACTTGCACCCAAACAATGTCAATATTAGCATGCAAGCTGGTAATAAGACAAGGGGCAACATGAAAGTTATAAAACATCTTGTCTTTTTGCCCTTCACCTCAGAAATATTATCAAGAACACTTATAATTAATCCCATTTTAAGGAAACAACATCTTTGCTGCTTGCCACATTCTTGTATCATAATATGTAGGTTATTTATGGAGAAAACATTTGATTATTCCCATTTTACACATATTTTCAGCATATACCCACCTTAATAGGACTAGATTTGTACCTAAATCTTACCTTTTTTAATGTGCAAAAGCACATTGCTCTACCTTCTATGTACTATAAAATACCTTGTTAATGTACCATTTCAATTAAAGCTTCAAATACGTCACATCACATCATTTCCCATCTATACCTAGCCTTATCATAATTCTACGGGCATATTAATTCATAGAAAGCTTCAGAATGTCACATTAGCTTTTTTACTTTCCAGATTGTTTTCCTAAGAAATAACAGCATACCACAGCTTAACCATCGCCATAGAAAGCAAGGGAAAACCCAGTAAGCAAATCCAACATTAGAACAAAAATAGGGTTTTGTAGAAGCAATCTAAACCTTAGCGAGAAAAAAGAAATTCCAAATGACACAATTTTCCAAAAACTTTTCTATCAACAAAATGGATTGACTAAATATATAGCTTCCACGTTATATTAAGAGTATATAAAATGACACTCAACAGTATTCAAAAAATTTTGTTTTAAAGGCAAAATTTAGAAAAATGCCCATGTATTTTAAGGGATATTTCTTGGAATGTCCATAATTTTACTTCTAAATGTCCCTAATTTAGGCATAAACGTTTTTTCTGCTTATCATCTAGAGAAGCCTATTGTTGATGAACAAATCACTACACTACATAAGAAAAAAGGAAGTTTGATCATCTTGGTAATGACGTCGTCCAATTGGGCGGGTAGGTTCTGAGCCCAAGGAGAAGAGCATTTTTATGTCCACCTAAGACAGATGTTCTACGAGATGCACGTACTACACCAACATTTATCCTCCATGTATTCACCTTAAGTTGCAATTTCCATGAAGCTTAGCACGACTTTTAACATTTTAGGGGCATTTCCATGTGTTCCTCTCCAATATATGGGCCCTTGGACTTTGAAATTGATCATATTGCTTGGAATATTTTAGGACTAATGGCATGCTTCTCAAGCTTTGAGCTTAGATCCTGTAGCTGGTTAGTATGTTGCTCTAGCTTTTGCATTGTGTATGCAAATCCTGCTGTAATATGTAGCACAATAACAAGGGGTTCCAAGGGGATTTGATATGGACGTAAAAATGACAATTTCAGAAACCATAGACCATATATCCCTAAAATAATTGAATGGGTTGTTATAAAAAAAAAACATAGATTCAAGATAGAAAATACTCACATTAGCTCACGGAATATATTGGTTAAAGTAGTCTTATTAAGACATTGAGTTATTTTGGTAGAGGTTCGAGCCTCCGTATTGCATATTCTAAAATCTTAGGCAAAGCCGTATTTTGAGCATACTGTTTGGAATCTTTTAGGACTAATGGCATGCTTCCCATGTTGCTCTGGTTTTTGCATTGCGGATGCTAATCCTACTGCTAAAGAAGGCATGTTCCTTTTCTCGCCTCAAAAGCCAAAATTCTATTTAGGAGTTAAAAAAATGGGACTCTTGGAAAGGGGAAGATGCAAAGCTATCATAAAACAGAAGACGTTCACCAATCAATTGCATAAATAAAATAGATGATCGTTCACTAATCAATTGAATAAATAAAAAAATAATAGCATAGAAAATACAATACCTATGAAGGATGTCGAGACCTTAGCTAACCTCTTAGTTATCCAACAAAAGTCACCATCCTAAAGACAGAAAACTAGTTTATAGCTAATCCTAACCCTTGGATCTTGAAGAAAAACTAGGTTTACAGGTCATCCTGACCCTTGGATCTTGAATGACCAACTCATGTGTCTTCCAACTACATGTCTCCAACTACATATTAGGCCCGAACAATTTGCTTTACTAGGCAATGCTTCAAATATACTGGGCTCACATCAAGCTTGAATTTTGCTTTATCGTAAAGACCTATGAATCACTTGTCAGAAGAATTAATTCACAATTAATTCACCTGAAAAGGGAGAAATTTCATCCATCCAAGTTTCCTATGTTACTTGGCACTTTTATAACTTCCACATTCCACTTGTGGCAATGTGACCCATACGTTTTGTGGATTGGTTTTCTCACATTGTGAAGTCTGTACATTCTATTAGTTGGCCACTTTCATACTCCTAACATTAGCTAGAGAATCGACCCCATCTGCCATGCTTGCAACAGGTACCTAGCGTTTTTCCACCGCATTCTACAAAGGTATAAACCCTTCATGGAAGGGAAGGTTGAGTACCTAATTTCAAGCCATAAAAAAAACCGTGTTGAGACTCTTCAAGAAAATGTAAAGCACGCATTATGAGTTGGGGACCTGGTGAATTCATCCCCTCTAGAACACTCCAATGAGCCTTTCTTAAACAAGTGCACCTTCTTCATTGCCTCCCCATGCTTAACACACCCTCAAATAAACGAGCAACAAAAGAACATGTGTAAGGCCATGGAGTGATCTTTTGCTCGTGATGGTGAAATTACAAATCATTTTTATCTTCGGAGATTTGAAGTTCCTATATGTACAGTTTGGATGCCCACTTTTAGTGGACAGAAGAATCATCACAGCCAGTTACAAATAAGCTTCACCCTACAAGTACAATGATGCTGCAAACACAATATCTCTCTTAATCTTTACAACTGTATCCTGGAATTTTGCCTCCATATCCTGATCACCAATTGATTTCGTGACTACTATCAGCTCCTGCAACAACTCTTCCAACCGTCTTAATGCACGAACAAGGCTGCCTTCAAATACTTCTGCCATCTTCATTATTTCCAGAAATGAAGAACCTTTGCACCAGGCATAAACCAACTCCATTATATCAGGCCGGAAAGAGTTCACATATTCTTCGATGTCTGTTGAAATCTGCACACGATTGGCTCAGATAATTAGTGCAACCAAAATCAGTCATTAAAATGTATACAATACCTTATACCTTGCACTCATCTTGAACTTTCCCAATCTTTCTTGCCGTATCTTTGAGTTGAGAATACAAGCCAGAGAGTTCCTCTGAAAGTTTTTTTGATCCTTTTACCTTTTCTTGCCAGACAAAACAAGATAATAAGGCAGCCAGCTGTTCTGTTGATGCTTCCTTCAAAACTCCACTAAAAAACAGCTCCGTGATAACCAACTCATCAGCACTAGTTATTTCACAGGCAATCCGCCCTTTTAGCTCTACAATATCATCACTTGTTGTATACCTGAAAACAACTTCTATGGGTTATCCAACAGAACTGTGCCACTGAACAATGTAGTTTCAATCAATAACTCACTGCAGTCTTCTTAGAACTCTTTTCCGGGCCTTCAGTTCCTCTTTGAAGGCCAAAGCAGATGCTGAACGTATGCTTCCACGAGCAGCACGAATTGAAGCAGTTAAGGCTTTCTTTTTATCAAGCGCTTTCAGACGGTAGTTAAGTGTTGGTGATGAGGACAACGGATGCTTCTCAAGAAGAGCTTCCAAAGACTCCAACCGACGTGTATATTTCTCATAGCTGTTACTCTGAATCTGATAACAGAGATTTGCATGTTGCTTCAAACCAGAAGAAAATAACTAATCTACAAATATCTATAGTACCTTCATATCATCAATAGGATCCAACATCTGAGGACACCTCCGGAGAGCCTCATCAGCAGCTTTAATCATTCTCTCCCGTTGTTCAATTGGACGAAGGTCCTTTGGAATTAGCACCCGAACAGCACTAAGGCTTTGCAACTACATCAACATTAAAAATTAGAATTGCGCTGTATATAATATCCAAATAAACGTGTTTATTCATAATGATATTGAAAAAACAATAAAAAAATATTCATAAAATCCACGTAATTGGCTTCTGGCACTCATGCCAGAGGTTCGAACCTGTGTGAGAGGAAGAGCTGTCACAATGGGTTCTCCAGGCTCTTTGAATGAAACTATCTTGACAACCTTCCGATTATTGTTCTTGTCCGGTAAACATTGTACTAAAACATCCACTTTGAACTGTTGCACCTTCTTGTCATTATCCTCTGCAACAACAAAAATAAAATTGATCCATGTACTTCAAACTAAAAAATAGAACACATACGCATACCTTCCTCAACTGCTTCTGACACTTTTTCAAAATTCACAATGACTCCCCAGATGGCAGGTTCATGCTCAAGTAACTTCTGATACTCTTCATCCCCATTACAAGACTGCATAATACGAACCAGACGTCCAGGTTGAAAAAAGGGGATACAATGACGAGGAGAAAATACAATATTTCGAATATCAGACTTCAACTCTTGTATCTGCTTAAGCATTTTATTGTATTCCACAACTTTTTCCTCATCTTCAATACTTATAGAATCCCGTTCTTCCTCAAGGTCTTTAATTCGTTCCTGCATCAAGAATGTCATACATTTACAACATCCATTAGCTTACCCTTCCTTTCCAAAGCCAGAAAAAAGTTCTATCCTTTAGCGTAATTGTGTGACCAATACCTTCAACGTTGGGAGGCCACGGTCACACTGAAATTGGTAAAATGACTGTTTCAACAAATTTTCAGGGTTGCTCTCCTCACAACGCATCTGGTTCAATATCATGTTGTAACTCAGGTGGAAAGCACTGCAAAGGACAAAGGCATCAACATTATCAGAATCAAATAAATTAACCCATTTAGTTATTAAAAACTCTATCCTTATGCATCACCTGTTTAGTGGATCAGCAGCTCCCTTAACAATTGATTTTGCTGCTGCAGGCTCTAGCTTCTCGTCGACCATAAGAATGCAAGTACCTATGGCATCGAGGCCTCGACGTCCAGCACGACCACTCATTTGTATGTATTCTCCACTAGTTATCACTCTGAACTTGGTGCCATCAAATTTGCGGACACTGGTAAATACAACTGTCTTTGCAGGCATGTTTAACCCAATACTGAAAGTCTCTGTAGCAAACAAGCACTGGAAAATATAAACATTTTAGCTTATCACTCAACACTATAGCACACCCAGATACACACAGACATCATGAATGCCTTTGTGTTTCAAGGCTCTTTGTGCTGATGCTTGTTCTTGTAATATGGGGTTAAGTTATACTTTTAAAGACTTCAGAATATAAAGTAGATTGACCTTAATAAGCCCCTCTTGAAAAAGTATTTCTATAACCTCCTTCAGGATAGGCAAGAGACCAGAATGATGTACCCCTATTCCTCGCTTCAAATGAGGTAGGAGCTGGCTAACCTGTACCAAACAAAGAAAAGGGAAGTATTATTATGCATTGCACTGCAGGCTTGAGGCAATAGGGCTCCACGTGATTTTTAAACTTTTCATCTTAATGCAGACTACACTCAAACCTGTGGAAGTTTTTTGTCATCGTCTGAAAGTGAATCCATAGCATTCCAAAAAATACCTTCTACTAGCTCCTTCTCATTCTCATCATTCAAGTCGAGCTTCAACATCTTCAGTAACAAATATATCCTAAATTAGTCTCCCAATAAGAATGCACAAGAATGTGAGTGAGTTACCTGCACTGCCAAATTCTCGCAATCTCGTTTACTAAAACTAAACACAATTGCAGGAGAATAATTGTTCTGCATAATCATTTGAACAATTTTAAAGATATCACTTGATTCCCCATTTTTAATATTAAGACCCCTCCGCCATTTTCCATTGTCTCTTTTACCAGTATGATCAGCCACGTTGACAGAGACTGCATTCATTGCTTTCTGAAAATTATCATCTCGAAATGTTCCCTTTTCATCTACCACTACATACAGGCCATCAGCTCCAGAAGGAAAGATCAAGTGCTGAAGGGGAGTAGGTCGAAAATCAGTGTAAACTATGTGGCATGGTTGTTGATGGACCTGCAGATGATTTATATGAACATCAAACAGCTTTAAATACATATGAAGCAATTGGATCACTACCTTTGCAACCCAATCTGCAAATTCCTTTGCATTTGGGACAGTTGCAGATAGAAACACGAAACGTGCATTTTTTGGAGCCATCACAATGCTCTCTTCCCATACTACCCCACGCTCACGGTCACGCATGTAATGTACCTCATCAAATATGATCCATGCCACCTCCCTCATAATTTCTGAACCACGATACTGCATACTCCGCAGAATCTCTGTTGTCATTACCTTTCAAAAGCAAAAGACTAAGTTTGGTAACCCGAACAATAATTCCTTCTCTAAAACATAGCCGGTAGATAAATTTCAAGTTGTCACACACAGGCATGCTTATTTACATTTACTAACAGAGATTACCATACCAGGCATGATGCATTTGGAGATATAGTTACGTCCCCTGTCATTAGACCAACGTCGGAGAATTCTTCAGCCAGCTCACGGAACTTCTGATTACTCAGGGCTTTAATTGGTGAAGTATAGACCACTCTTTGATTGTTCTTCAAAGACATCGCAATGGCATATTCAGCGATGACAGTCTTTCCTGCCGACGTATGAGCTGAAACCTGCATTTCGACTTCTAAAAATTCTGCAAAACAAAAGCTAGCAAGCAAATTGGACAGATTCAACTCACCAGAACTGACTCTCCTGCCTCCAAACACCGGACTGCTTCTTGTTGGAACGGGTCCAATGTGAATGGGTACTCCCTGGCCGGTTTGGGGGATGACCATACAAGCTGGTTAGGCTGTGCTTGATAATTTTCTGGATAAGATACGTCGTGGACACAACTCGCACCTTGGACATTGGATAGACGATTGATGGGTTCCTGCTCCAGAGGCGAGGCTGGTCCTGGAGAAGTGGAACGAGGCTTTTTGGAATGCTCTTTTATTGCCTCTGCTGCTGTCGGACTTGGAGGGCTTCGCCTCTTGGGGGTCGCCATAGCCCGATGCTAGGGTTTAACCAAGGAAACAAACAAGGTTAAACAAGGTACTGGTTTCCATTACCCTAGGCGGAGAAAAAGGCTTGCCTAACCCGAGGTGCACTTTTGCTGCAATTCTAATGTGTCCACGTGGAAAGCCACATCAGTAATACTGAATAGGAGCCATTAGATCTATTAATTTTAAATCTGACGGTTCTAAAAAATAGAACCCCTTCTTCGACCATAACTATGGCGAAGCCTTCCCCTTTTTGCAGATTTGATTTTCAGAAATCTTGCTAGCATCTTTTGGTCGATTGATTTTCTCAGACTTTCTGCAGAGTTCGTGGCCAGCATTTCTTTGCAATTTCATTGCTGAGGCTCACAAAAGCTCTGGAGATGGGCTCGAGTTCGTGGTCGGCATTACTTGGGCGTTAATTCAGAGAAGCGTTTGCCTGTAATTGCCGCTTAAGTCGTAATTCTTCACATGTTATTTTTGCCCATTTAGATCTGCTAACTATGGATGCAGAGGTTGTTGGCTTCTAAGCCTGCTAGGCAAACTAAGCACATCCAGACATTTCCTATCTACCTATTCTCGCTCCTAAATCGGTTTTGCACTTTTACTCTATTTTGTTGGCCCCCAAACTGCATTTTAGTATTCGTCTGTTCTACCTTCATTGTGGACCAGTAAGGTACCTGCTCATGCGGAGTTTCCCTATCCCAGAAGAGTATTAACTCACGGAGGCCAACAAAGCGAAGATACCAGATTAGGTAAAACCACTCACGAAAGTCCATTATGTTGATAACAAGGTAACGACTGTTTAAAAGTCATGTTCTTGCCAGTTCCACTATGATCAGTTGCCGCTAAGTTCTTGAAGTTGCACAAGCTTAAAACACAGGAGTCTGCGGTTGAAATTGAATTCAATCCAAATGAGAAGTACCTCAATTTCAAATGAGAAGTACCTCAATTTCAAATGAGAAGTACCTTTCTGCATGCAGAACAAACTCTTATTTGGAATTTGCAGCCAAAGTTGAAAGGCTAACATTGGGGTCTTCTGAGTTCAAGTGAGGTAGAATTATTTGATATAATGCATGCGATTCGACACCGTCGGATCGCCATTTTGGAGAGAGACGAGGCTATATAAACATTGTTAGGCTCTTTCTTCATTATCGACGTCTTCTCACAGCAGTTTTTTGGTCTCAGTTTCACTTTCATTCCTCTTGTTCGTTGGAGATTTGCCATGTTAGTTACCTTGTATGCTTTTCTCGTTATGGCGCTCGATGCTTCTCTTGGTGTGGTAGTAGCACTTAGTCTTTTGAGTTCATTCTTTTCTCTGGGTGTTCAGCAATGCCTCTTAATTTTTTTCTATCTCTAACATGTTTTTTATCTCGCATGAGAAATCTTTGGTTGGCAATTGTGGGCTGCTGCTTCCGTTGGTTGTGTCAAGCATCGCTTGCTGCTTCTTGTTCTATAGCTATTTTGATTGCATCACCATAGCATCTTCATATTCGTTATTGTAGGGCTTTTCATTCTTTATCCTGTTGTTCAATTAGGGTTGTATGTTTTCTCGAATTTGACACTGGGTTTATCATCGTGAATCTAAACCCAAATCAAAATTTCGTTATCTCATATGCTTTGATCAGATCATCATCTCCTTCTTTCTCTGTAATTGTAATATAGCTATGTCCTGACTGCTTGTAGGCCTGTTTTTTCATGTTTTTTCACGTTTTTCCCCATTGTATCCCACGTTTGTACTGGTGCGTGCTTCCTGGCATCAAACTTCTTCCTCTTAAACACATCCGATTCTAATCGTCAATCCTCGCTTGTTCGCCATTATATTTTTTCAATTGTTTTTCCCTGTTTTCCCTTTCGCATGCTTCTTTGCATGCTTCGCTTCTTTGCATGCTCCGCTTCTTTGCATGCATACTTCTTTGCATGCTTCTTTGCATGCTCCGCTTCTTTGCATCCTCCGCTACTTGAATAACATATATAGAACATAAACTATTTATTATTAATGCTTATGGGTAGTAGTGGTTAGCAGGCAATGCTCTTTAACTTGTGGTGACGGGTTCAAATTCATGTGTTGACATGGGTTCAAATTCATGTGTTGACATAGTTTATTTTCTTTTAGGTACATTTTCTATTTCCTTTCGAATATGTTTTCTTTTCGAGTATATTTGTTTCTATTTTCCTTTTCTTTTTGAATACATTTGTTTCTATTCTTTTGAATATATTTTTCTAATGTACCTTGTCTTTTCTGCGCCATGGACGTTTGTTACCAACTAAGGATATTGTGTTTTATTGGTTTATACGTTTTTTCTAGTAACGTGATATTTTTCACCCATATATGCTTAACACCATCACATTTAGATATTGTTTCTTACTATTGTTGGTTTATACTAGTTGATACTAGTTGGTTTTTACTATCGAAGCCGCCTTAAATAGTCTACTTAGATTGTTATAGTCTATTATGTTTATAACACCTCAAATTTGGTTTTTCCCGGAACTTATATTGGTAGCACCTAAGCCTAGTGTTGACTTTTTTAGCATTTTTAATCTTGATGAATTGTTGTCTTTATTCCCTTTCCTTAATGTATTTAACTCTTCTTTTCTTCCTTTTTAGATCCACCTTACTAGTTGTTCGACACCATCTTCCTTTTGTGCCAATATTGACTTGATATCCCTGTCTCATCACCCTAGGCTTTGACATGGAAGTTCTCTTTTGATCGGCTGGTTTTCCCCCTCCAGACGAGTCTCTCACCAAAATGCATGCGATTCGACACCGTCGGATCGCCATTTTGGGGAGACGAGGCTATATATACATTGTTAGGCTCTTTCTCCATTATCGGCGTCTTATCACAGCTGTTTTTTGGTCTCAATTCCCTCCCTTCCCACCCTAAATTGTTTACATTCATATTTTTTTCATTTTTTGTGATTCTATGTCGCGTGGCTCGCGTGGCCAGCCCCTCTGTATTTGAGAGGTTATGTTGTTTTTATGATGTTATGTCGCGTGACTCGCGTGACCAGCCCTTTTTTATTCTTGAAGTATTTATCATTTCTCATGTGGCACGCGTGTATAGCCCCTCTGTGTTTGAGAGGTTATGTGGTTTTGCTATATGATGTTATATCGCGTGGCTCGCGTGACCAGCCCCTTCTATTATTGAAGAATTGTGATTTGTTATGGACCAGCCTCCGTGGGGGGTTTCGCCGAGCCGGCGTGATGGCTTATATTTTTGAGTTACGTGCTTCTTTTTACGTTGTTTCTTTTCAGGCCATCTCATCCAACTGTGGGGAACTCGAACTTTTTTGAGTTACTTCCATCTTATTCTATTCTAATGTCTAATGCATTTTGTTCATTTTCTTTAAGTTTTTCAGGTGATCATGGCCATTTGTTTCTTTCTTATGGCTCTCGTGTTGGGTTCGAGAGGAATCGTCTTATTTGCGACCTTTATCTTGTGCTTCCTCGACTTTTTCATCAATGATCTCCACTTTGATGGCCCGGGCTTTTCCGTTGGAACCATCGGGCGAAGGTTTATCATTAGGGTTTTCCTCGAAAACCCGAAAGGGCGGGGTTTTTCATCCCGATGATAAACTTTCGCACGTTGCCTCCTATTTGCCTTTCTTATTTTACGCCATCTTAAAGGGGCTTGGGTTGTTCCTATGGCAGGTCCCTTTATTATTATTAGTTAGTCAGACCAAATTGGTGTGGTCGACTAGCCCTTTAGATATTTTTCAAAATGTTCATATACTGCTGTGATGAAAGATATGCCTATCTATCTATCTATTGCCGGTTTTCCCCCTCCAGACGAGTCTCTCACCAAAATGAAAGTTTTTGGAACCATATCAAGAATATTTATAGCTCTGCTTAATAACAAGGACATGCGGAAGATGTCAGAATTATTAAAGTTAGTTAATGACTACACTTACACAACCCATTTTCAGATGATATTTGCGATCACTTTAAGACTCCTGATCTTCAAGAGTTTTAAATGGTGAGGGCTGCAGGGACTTAAGTTCTTGATCTATGTCTTCACAAGTGGATAGGAGGTCCCTTTGGTCTAAACAAAGAATGGGTAATAGATAGCACGTGTGAGTTAGAGTTGACCAGATTCATGTTCCTATTCTTACTATAGAATGTGATAAAGAAACTGCCCAAGTGTTATAAGGCCGAACACAGAGCTAAAATCTACACTTTAAAATTCTCTGCAAAGACCCATCGGACTCACATCAGATAAGCTACATGATTCTAAAGACACGATCTCTTGCCTAAGTTTCACAAGGTATTAAGCAGTTTCTCTTTGTTGCCTTGTGTACATTCTTTTTGCAATTTGGAAAGGTCAACTATATAGGTAAAACCAGGTGTCTGCTCTTAGTTTATGAACTAGAAGATTTTCTGCTAAAGAATGTTTTATTTGCGCATTGCTTATTTTTGAAGTCTTGTTAGCATAACAAAGATGATTTCATCTAAAACACCTTGGACAATGAACAGGTTACATCCAAATAAAAGCGTTCTGATGTTTAATAAAATCTAGTTTGTTGACTTTTTTCTGATCTGACGTCGGACATTACAGCATTCTTAGGCCAACTCCTAAATCCAACGATTCATTATGATAATGTGCTGCAGTCAAACTTACAGATACTCCTTTTGACAAATGCCACTTTGTGCTTGATGCCTCAATATTAGTACACCGTAAGCAATGTATGTGAAAGGAATTATACTCAGAGATGTATTTCATTTAGTTTATGTGCAATATATGGGTTTCTTGCAAGGGAAGATTCATTAGGTACAACCTGGAAGATGCCTGATCACTGGAGCATTGGTCCTTTAAGACTTATCGCATGCATATTAAGGTATAATTTAAGTGCCAGAAGAAAATCTGTGAAGCCACAATGCAACATTAAAGATACCATTCATTGTGAAGCCTTCCCCTTTTCGCATATTTGATTTTCAGAAATCTTGCTAGCATCTTTTGGTCGATTGATTTTCTCAGGCTTTCTGCAGAGTTCGTGGCCAGCAATTCTTTGCAATTTCATTGCTGAAGCTCACAAAAACTCTGGAGATGGGCTCGAGTTCGTGGGCGGCATTACTTGGGCGTTAATTCAGAGAAGCGTTTGCCTGTAGTTATCGCTTAAGTCGTAATTCTTCACATGTTATTTTTGCCATACATCCAAATAAAAGCATTCTGATATTTAACAAAATCTAGTTTGTCGACTTTCTTCTGCTCGGACGTTACAGCATTCTTAGGCCAACTCCTAAATCCAACGATTCATTATGATAATGTGCTGCAGTCAAAGTTACAGATATTCCTTTTGACAAATGCCACTTTGTGCTTGATGCCTCAATACTAGTACACAGTAAGCAACATATGTGAAAGGAATTATACTCAGAGATGTATTTCATTTAGCTTATGTGCAATATATGGGTTTCTTGCAAGGGAAGATTCATTAGGTACAATCTGGAAGATGCCTGATCGCTGTCATTGGTCCTTTAAGACTTATGGCATGCACATTAAGGTATAGTTTAAGTGCCAGAAGAAGTATACACATCATCCTGTCTGTGAAGCCATAATGCAACATTAAAGACACCATTCTGATCTGCGAGAAGATGCCGATAACCGGCCTCGAATATGGAGTGTACTTATATAATGGCTCGTCCCTTCCCAGAATGGCGATCCGAGGGCTCAGATCGATGCTATTATTGATATTTCTGTTAACCTTTTGCTTTTACCCTTCCTGCTAATTTTACTTCTTATGCAGGAGAGTGTGATTTACTTGCACATTGGCTCTTCATTAACTTGTAGGCTATAGCTTAGAATTGAAAAGCATTCATCTGACTTGCTTGCTGAGCAAAATGGCTTGTTAATGTATGATATATTTCTGTGTGAGGTTTGAGGTATGGTTGCGATTCAATGCATTTGACTTTATTTTTCCTTAAAAGAGGTATTTGAAAATCATAATTGTGGTATTTGTAATCCATTTGATTCATGTTCAAACAATGAAGTGGCATTTAGAACTTATATTCTAGTTCAAAGTATTCCAATGACTTGATTTCACTATAATATACAATGAATTTCAAGAATAATCCAAGCGATTGATCCAAAGGAATATTTTTTTAAGTGCTCAATGGCATGTGCACTTAGTTTCAAATGGAAGATTATGTCAATTGCACAGAGAGAGAGAGAGAGAGAGAGAGAGAGAGAGAGAGAGAGAGAGAGAGAGAGAGAGAGAGAGAGAGAGAGAGAGAGAGAGAGAGAGAGAGAGAGAGAGAGAGAGAGAGAGAGAGAGAGAGAGAGAGAGAGAGAGAGAGAGAGAGAGAGACCATGTGAAATGAAAAAAAAAATATCGTCTCACAGACCACCAGGTCTATGTGACGCTCAACCATACACTTACAGATTGTAAAATATATCCTCTAGCGCATCCTCTGAAAGAAATGCACTAGACCCCTCTAACTCATCCTCTTGTATCTCTTGAATGTTAAGTTTCCTCAACATTATATCTCTATGCTCCAAAATTTTAACAATATAGTCACCGATTGTGCTACTGGGCATATCAAAGAAAGCTATCAAGTTACGCTTTTGTATTGTGGACACTGTAGAAGCACATGCATTTCATCCTCGACCACTCCCATCTTACATAGCTTGCAGAGTCTCAGCTCATGGGGAATATTGCTCCAACGTCCAACTTCAACGCCAAGATGATGTGAGCTAAGTCTCATTCTGCCAATTGTATGCCTTAATTTTAATGACACACCTTCTGTCAAATATCTTGGAACCTGAAGCTGTGGACTGATATGCTGCCTGTAATATTCCTTCTTGACTTCTGGCACTCTCCATGATTTCTCCACAACATGATCCATTACCCACTCTCTAATATCCGCATGATGTTCGGCCAATCCAGATATATCTAAATCCCACTTTCTCATCCAATTTTGTATATCGGCATACCATCCCTTACATTTTGTTGCCTCTAAGGCCAATCGTGGTAGACTAGATGCTGGCATTTCCTGTACTTTGCATACATACTTAAGCGTTCGGCACAAAGCTTTTGATTGCAATGATGTCATCCCACACTCGGCCAATAGCATGTCATACGGTGTCTGCGACTTAACACCAAGCTCTGTTCTGAGAAACTTCTTCTGTACCTTTTCTATTTTCCTCAAAGTCTCCTCAGCCAACCCTGGAGCCCATACCTCACAGCCATACAACAATACTGTCTGCACTAGGACCCCATATAACTGTTTTTTCAATTGGAAGTTCCATATCTCATTTTTTCTACGCTGCGCTGCATGCTATATAATGCTTTCAGCCCACCATTTATCCTCTGCTCTACCGCATAGTTCCAACTCGGACTCTTATCAACCTGTATCCCTAGATATTTATATGAACCCACCAATTCTACCGGTTCCCCTTTGTAGAAAAGGTGTATGTGATCCACTTTGTTTGCCCCAAACACAATTATTTTAGTCTTTTCCATGTTCACTTTCATACTAATCCATCTAGATGTTTCTGTATTCCAGTAATTGACCTTGACAAAAGTACTACATCATCCGCATATAGAAGTAAGAACACCACAAACCTCTCTAGAGCCATACCATCTCCTCCGTTCTGCATTATCCAATCTTCTAATTGGTCTATGAACAACCCAAAAAGAGTGGGGGACATGGGACACCCCTGCTTTACACCTATGTTGCTGACTACTGGTTCCTGGCCTTCTTTAAAATAAGGAAATGATAACTGCACAAGTACCTTCTCGTATAGTATTTTGACTGCTTGCTTTAGCTCGTTTGGCACTCCCAGTTTTTCCATGCGTTCCCATAAATTGTCTCTGTCCACCATGTCGAAAGCTTTTGTGAAATCTACAAATAGCATATAAAGTGGTTTCCTTGTTCCTGTAACTGTGTCCATCATCGCTCTCAAAGTAACCAAGTGATCTGTAGTGGACCGTTTGGGTCTAAAACCCGCTTGTCCCACAGCCCGTACACCCATGTCCTCTGCCCACCTGCTTAGTTTGCTATTAACCATAGTAGCAAAAAGCTTAGCATATAGGCTGCTGATCATGATCATCCTATAGTTGCTGGGATCCGACTTATCACCCGCTTTATGCAAGGGAACAACCCTGTTCATTTGCCATTCCCGTGGGAAGCCTTCTCTCAATACCATATTCATTAATTTCAGCAATGTTCTGTGTATCTCCTCTCCTGCCCACTTAAACATTTCCGCAACCAGCCCCAAGTTATCTGCAGCCTTCCCATTTGCCAACGTTTCTAGCCCCCCCTGTACATCCTCCATTGTGAATTCCCATTCTACATTGCGATCTGCTAGAACAGTGTCTTTTACGCCTAATACATTGTATATTTTATTAACTTGGCTAATTAATAGCTCCACCTCAAGCAACTCACCCTGTTCCATTTTTGGCTTAAGCCTTGCCCAAAATTTTTTAGGCTCTACCAGCAGGTCTTCAATCATTCGCATGTGTTTTTGGTATAGAAACTTTTTCTTTTTCGCTTTCACTAGTCGCATATATTCCCTCTTAGCCATGATTTTCTCCTCCCCCCTTGCATGCTTAAATTTCTGTCGTTTTGCTTTGCATTCCACATCAAACCAATTTGTTTACACGGGAGCCCTTTTAGCCCACGCTTTGGGAAACAAAACACTTCTTTGTTTGCCTCTATTACCAATTCACTAAGGCTCATATATAGATAGCTCTTCCACCTTTTATCGGGCCAATCCTTTATATAGAGAGAGAGAGAGAGAGAGAGAGAGAGAGAGAGAGAGAGAGAGAGAGAGAGAGAGAGAGAGAGAGAGAGAGAGAGAGAGAGAGAGAGAGAGAGAGAGAGAGAGAGAGAGAGAGAGAGAGAGAGAGAGAGAGAGAGAGAGAGAGAGAGAGCAGTAGATTTGGCTATAAAGTTTGCACAATCCTTTGTATATTGTGGAAGGGTATTCTTGTAGTGGTTGGGCATAAGAAGGTTGTATTGTATGTTTGGTCGTATAAATACCAAAATTCAGGTGCTTACACCTATTGTTTGAGCTGCTTAATATCTTGAGGTTTTAGAGTTGGTTTCGTGTAAGTAGTCGAGGGATGGGATTTGCTCGGACCAGAAGTAGAAACTGCTCGGGTGTCGACACGAGCTTCCAGCATTGACATAAATGGTGACAATCCAGGGGTTCTAAATTGACCATAAAAACATGAAGCATAAAGAAAGCGATGCTAATATATCTTCGAATTTTAAAGTATAGGCTTGTAGGTAAAGATGACCAGGAAATGTTATTGCACACTAAATGGAATAACCTTTGGCTCTGAGGTGACTTGCATATTAAAGTATTAATCAAATGCTTCCTTTATATAGATTAAAATATTGGCAAGCAAGGTATTTGTTTTTTCCGTTGGCAATGCTTATACATCTTTTGCCTGGTAAATTTGTTCAATGACACAAAAAAAAAGCCGAAGAAATGACTTCAACAAAGGCGACATATAATGTACTATAGGACATGAGGCCATGACACTTGGTTTCATGATGATTCTTCTAGCGTGAAATGGTCACATAGACATTGTGGACCCATGCATTATTAATGTGGGGCATAAAAGCTAGTTGAAAACGTCAGTTATTGACCTTAGATTCTGGAAGAGTATAGAAGGTATATATTCGCTTAAAGAATATATATTAGGCATATTCTACAACATATGGAAGTTCAAATTCTTCATCAGCATTATAATTAATTCAACTTTCATATATGCTGCAAACCCAATGTTTGATATAAATAGATAGATCGATAGATAGGTAGGCCTTTTTTTTTTTTTTTTTTTTGCTTCTTCTTCTGAAGGAACGAGATGATTTTCTTATTAATTAAGGAAAAACATACAAGTCTGTTTGACAGCCTTCAAAAATAGGCATGCCACATCAAAGCAAAATTTAAGAAGTTTTAAATATCCAAAATATCGTAACCAGGTCTTCAGAGCACAAAAGAAGTAGAGGTGACTGTATCTATCTTGCAAAATTAGTCTTCAAATGCTATATAAGACAATAATATCTGAGTAGAACCAAGATCTTTGGCACCACCAAAGTTTTGAAGAAACAAGGCCTTACTACAACACAACAGGAGGAAAATCCCATATCCATATGTTGTCCCACAAAAATCTGAAATTGCTAAAGAACCTGCAAAACCAAAAGATCTCATTGCATCCAGTATGAGGCTTTGCTATCAATCCGAGCTCAAGAGATGGTAGGGATCAACGAGGTTTATGGAAGAGGAGAACAATTGGTTATAGTTGTAAATGAAACTGTCAACAGTTCCCATAAGGTAAGAATCCGCCATCCACATTTGATCTCTTATCAATCTGTAAAAATCCTGTTGGACCATAAGTAAAAGGAGCGTGCCATAGGTATCAGCTATCATTCTGTGAGTATAATATAACTGCATGTATCTAGCAAACCGTTTTTCAGTAAAATCTTGATGATGCTTATATATGAACCAGTACATATAAGCCATCTGAAAAACTTCTCTAGTAAAGACCGCAGCCTAGATCCTTTTTATTGCCATACATACTTCATTATCCATGATCATTAGTCCACTGGTTATGAGGAGGATATTTGACCTGATGTTCATGTGGCCTTTCCTCACCATACATCTTAACTTCATATATACTTGTTCCTCTGTCAAACTTTCTTTGTTGATGCCCTCGACATTCTCCATGTATCCTATGAGAATGAATTTCTTAGTATCCTTTAAAAGATAATTTTGATTTAAACAAGTTGAAATACCCCTCATATGAATTAAATCGATCCCAACAACTATCATAATTGTCAGAAACAATATTTCTATGGGTTGTAGCACATAATTCAAAGTCATATATGAAATGGATTTTGATCCATGTTACTAAGAATCTCCTGTGACCATATAAGCATCTATTCCTTGACTTCCATATATTCCATAAGGAAAGAAAAACGATAGTGTTATTAAATGTATTATTGGTTTGCCCGAATTTAATAATAGAGCTTCTATCATGAGTACCAAAATAATGATCAAATCATTTCAAAAAAGGCTCAAGCTTTAGGATAGAAAAATATATGATCCATGTTTTTAGTGTCATTAAGGGGGCATAATGAGGACAACGTATGATCTCTCTTGGAATAATTGAGAAGACAAAGGACACTTTTGTTAGCAATCAGCCAAATGAAGAAGGAAATCTTCTTGGAGGAGTTTCACACATTAGTAATAAGAGATTTTGAAGCCTCTGAATCAAGATTCCAGCAAGATGAAGATTTAGCCGGGTTTGCCTTTTGATTGAGAAAATCATAAATGATATTGACCTTATAGGAGGGCTTATTTTTTAGCTGCCAGTAAAAAACAGAGGCAGGAGTAGGAGATGGCACATAATTGCCAACCACCTGCTTAATATGATAGAAGATCCAGTGCCTCTTGCTTTTCTTCTTAAATTAGACCAGGTAATCCATCTATCAGTATTCCAGAGACCACCAATAGAATTTAAACCATAAGACTTCCATCTTTTATAAACTTGAAGATGCTTGATGGCCAGCTCATATTTTGCATGATCACTAAAGATAGGGGACCAAAAAATAAGCATTGCAAGATGGACATGAGCGATATAGGGATAGGAAAAAGCAAGATAAATATTGTTCCAAGCTCTTATGATGTTCTCATCAAAGAAGACATATTTGCAGCAGGTTTAAGATCATAGAAAGCAGAATTTGGGAGCATATGAGAGATCGAAGGATGACCAGCAAGATTACTTGAAGATAACCAAAAATTTATAAAAAGAGGAACAACACTTGATGATCCCCTCAGGGCTTTCCAAATGAATTTACCATCTAGAGCTTGTGCTTGCTTATGCCGATCTTTGCAATTTAGGCCACCTTCTTTCTTTTTCCTAGCAATAATATCCTAATTTACTATGTTATTGACATTCCAAATGAATTTCCTTATGATTCTCTCAATTTGCTTGTAGACAGAAGCTGGAGCAACCAAAGCAGAGGAAAAATAAATATGGAAACTAGCAAGGACAGTATTGGCAATGCCAATTCTGCCTGCAAGAGAGAGACTATTTTTGTAAACATGAAGTTTGGCACGAATCTTATCAACAATTGGGGCCCAAAAACCAGTAAGATTGACATTTAGGGACGAAGGCATTCCTAAAAGTTTAGAAGCTTGGGAGGTGCTAGCGACATTAATACCTGTAATTTGATTATCAGAAATATCCCTAATAATAGTACATTTATCAAGATTCAGATAAATACTAGAAGCAACATTGAAATCACTAATAATACTCAGGAAGTTGGAGATATTTGTAAGATCATTTTTTAGGAAAGAGAGAGTATCATCAACATATTGGAGGATGCGAATAGAATTTGGACTATTAGGAATTCAGAGCCCATTGATATATCCATTGATTTGATGGTGCATAACAGCTCTAGTCAGCAATTCAGTAACCATAATGAAGAGATAAGGTGCAAGAGGGCAACCTTGTCTCACACCTTTAGCAAGAGGAAAGAAGGAATCAGGGGAATTATTGATAAGAACAGCAAAGTTGGCCCTTTGATTTAAACCCATAATCAGCTGAATAAGGAATGGCTAAAAGCCAAGCTTATCCATTGCATAGGCAATAAAATTCCATCTAATAGTATCAAAGGCCTTTTTTAAAATCTAGCTTAAGAAGGATGCACTCTTGATTAGAAAGTTTGTTCCAATGTAACCCTTCAATGGCTGCAATATAGTTTTCAAGAATGAATCTGTTAGGGAGAAAGATAGATTGATTCAAACTAATGCATTTTTGCAAATGATCTTTAATTCTTAAGGCAATAATTTTGGCACAAATTTTATTAGTGGAATTTGTTAAAGAAATCGGCCTCCAATCAGAGATATTAACAGGCTTTTCAACCTTAGGGATCAGGGTAATAAAGCCACTAGCTATGGAAGGGTAGAGGTGATTAGAGGTCCAGAAGCCTTTAATGAAAGCCATGAAATCTTGCTTCATAATGCCCCAAAAGTGCAAATAGAATTCAGATGGAAAACCATCAAGGCCATTTGGGCACATAGTATACTTCTTCTAAAGAAAATATATTAATCAAGTTATTGTCCATTTTAGGAAGCTCATTGGGGATGATTATATCAATGAGCTTTTTGAAATTGATGGCCTTAGTAGTTTCAGAGGCATCCTAGGAAGATTATCAACAAAAAATTTGGAATAACTTGAGGAATCAGTAGGTTTCTTTAGGATGTTATTAGAATTATCCTTGACTTCAGTAATAGAATATAATTTCTTATCTGCCTAGATTTAGCAACCCTGAAGAAGAATTTTGTACAACCTGAGTCCATATCATTAGTATATTTAATTTTGCATCTAATGCCAGCACCTTTAGCCTCAATTTCCTCAATGAGCTCAATCTGTCTCTCAATATCCTCCTCTCTGAGATGAAGAGAAGATTTCAAACGATTAATTTGTAAGCTATATCTTTATGCCACTGGGAGGACATTTATCCAAGCTTTGGAAGTTTTGATATTGAAATAAAAGCATTTCATAGAGTTATGGTCCTAACTCGAGGCAAATTGGAGAAATATTCTCTGAATTGATCACTAAAAGGTACAGAGTTCAAAAGATTAGTTTTGAATTTGTAGGGAATATTTTCAGCATGAGAGATAGAAGTTTGGTGATTGGTACAAAGAAATTGGTGTTGGTGATCAGAGATGGAGATAGATTCGTCACTAACCACAAAAGCATTATCCCAAAAATTAGAATCATAAACATTGAGATAAAATCTATCAAGAGCACAATAGACTCTGGCATCATCTTTTCTTCTGTTAGACCCCAAGTATATTTGGCAGTAAAAGAGGGAATAGGGATGAAAGAATTATCATCAATCATGTTATGCCGGTGACTCGAAGAGGAAAATGAAGTGACCTCTATGAGGTGACTTTAATTTTTATTGCTATTTTCTAATTTGGTTAACTTTTTAGTTTTTGCTAAAGTGACCTCAATGAGATGACTTTAATTTTTAGTGTTATTTTCTATTTTGGTTAACTTTTTAGTTTTTGTTAACTTAACTAAATACAATGCGAAGACAAATTTAGTTAGTGTTTGTGGTTAAAAAAGTAACTGATTCTCAACAAATATTCTTAACTATGTGCTAACTTGACTAGTGGTGCAAATGTAAACTCCATTAAAAACCGCTAGTGCGAATGTACTGTTATCTTGCTACGTTACTTAGGGCATGGGCGGAGTTGTAGTCCATGAATGGAAGTTGGGACCTCACGAATTTGGTGCGGTGATGATTCAAGAGCTTCTTTGCTGCAAAGATCATATTCCACCGGAAATCTCGGTTCGGATTTCTTCCACAATGAGATGCAGGGCAAATGACAACCTAGGGCAAATGACAACCTAGGGCTCACAAATCTTAAAAATTTTATCCATAACTGCAAGCCTAATCATTCACAAGATCAGAATCTAATAGATACTTGCGAAAAGAGAATAAGTTCTTCAATGCACTTCAAATATAATACATCTTGTTGAGAGAGAACTTTTTTGAGCAGTTATTTGGAAACCCTGTTAGAGCATCAAGGTAGACCTTAAAGAGATAAAATTCGTTGATATAGATTTCAAGGTTGAACTAGAGTTTCAACGATCCATTTTGAGAATCTGAATTCCCAGGTCCAAAATTTGGTCAAACCCCGTGCCAAAATGAGGTAAGGTTGCAAAGGAACAGCCAGACTTGGAATGGTCGTACCCTTACAAAACTACATGGACTGGAGGCAGGCTCTCTTTTCTTAGACATAGTTTTTACTGCATAACCAGTGTGAGAGTTCTCGACATTCCAATTGTGTTTGCTTCTTATTCATAAACTAAGCCAAAGGAACAATCAAAGAATGATAAATGTGAATTGCACTTCATCAAGCCCTCTACCACAAGAATGCAAATCACCCAAATGCCCCAGCAACTGATTCATCATTTTGATTCCAAGGCATCCATCCCTGATCCTTGTCAAGCGAATGGGGCTGACGAGATAATTTCACATCGAAAAAATTGCAAATGGGGTTTGCCAAAGTGAATATGATTTTGACGAACTGCAACTTAGGGTCAGAGGTTCACCCATTTGAATGGATCTAGTGCCTCCCCATTTTTCCGTACTGCAAAAAATATGTAGTGATCAAAAACTGACAACCTTTACTAAACACATGCTATTCATTCCTTACAAACCTTCAAAGTGAAGATGTGGTCCAGTTGACCGTCCTGTCGACCCTACATATCCAAGTTGTTGGCCCCTCAAAACTTGCTGTACACAACAAAGTAGATGGTGAGATACTGGAGTAAATAGTCATGTCCAGTTGCACCAAGCATACCTGCCCCACTCGTGCATGTATAGCGCAGCAGTGTGCATATCTTGTTACAAAACCACCTTCATGTTGCACGGCTACCAAATAACCATATCTGTACAACAATCATTTCAGATCCTGAACATATAAAATTCCACAAATACTCACATTATAAATACAATTCTTTTCACGTATACAATTCCATAAATACATCTATTCTTTTTTTAATCACGTAGTGAAGTCTAGAGAGAACAAGCTTATGTTACCCACCCACCACTCCAACCAGCAAATGTAACAGTTCCTCGGTCAGAGGCAAGCACAGGAGTTCCTTGGTCTGCTGCGAGATCGACACCCTGAAGAATAGTCCTAAAGCTCAGCAAGTTGTGAACGTATCCCATTCAAACTTAAATCATAGCATTAGAATACTTGGAGATTACCTCATGAAAGGCACCCCAACGCCATCCAAATGGACTACTTATAAATCTGTGAAAGCAATGCAGCAAGACGTTTGAAAGAGATGTATCTTGATTAAGTGAAATTTAAAATAATGCTTTTGCTTTACCCATCATTCAAAGGAGATGTAAAACGCAGCCACTTGTCTCTGGGTTGCTGGAAGCCTTTCTTTTTACTTTTCCATCGTCCTGGAGAAACAGATAAAGCAATTGATATCATGTTGACCTCCTAGCAGCTTTTACATTTCAAGCTCTATCAGCATGCATACCTTCAAGCTTTATGCCACCTGTTGCGACTCGGGCCTTCAAAGTTAGAGAAGGTCCACCAACTGGCAAACCATTTTGCCTTGACGGCCCATGTCGTGCAAATAAAGGACGGGTAGTCCTCCTCCTACCAGGTCGGACATCCACCAGCTCTGACTTAGTCTCACCTTATTACAAATGGCAACAAACAACGGATAAGTAACAAAATACCTACTCATTATGAAAGTGATTATTGTTTTATATTGCATATGTAAATTATGAAAAAAAGAAGTGGACATGATAACTAAGAAACTTAAAACAATAATGCTTACCTATTGCCACTGCAAGGACATCTCCCTCAAAGATAGCATCATCCCGTAGATTATTCAGCTTTTGCAACTCCCTTATACTCAAACTACAAATACAGAAAGGTATACCTTCAGGTCAAAGAGTCATGTTCCAAATGGCCAATACCTATGAGGATTTTCTCATACCCATTCTCATAAGCAATGTCAGCTAGGGTATCTCCATATTTGACCTTAACAGTTTTCAATGATGGAGGCCTCGGCTTGTGAGTAGAATTTCCAATACGAACTCTCAACGATGATCCAGATATGGGTACCTTTACTGGCAGTGGCGTGTCAACAATAGGTTCTTCGGCATTTCTTTCTTTATAGCCAGCTTTCTTACCATAGTAGTGCAGATCCTTTTTGTAGGATCCTGCACGGTCTATCTTCAATAAACTACAGTTTACAAGATAATAATAATTTTTAGAATCTCTTTTCCATCTATATACATTTCAAGAACATATCTCTACTAAGTACTGTCCTCTAGATACAACAATAAAAGCCTAACTAGTTGTTTTAGCAGCTTGCCTTCCAGCATAAATGATGTCATCATGAAGGTTGTTCAATTTTCGGAGCGAAGAAACAGTGGTGCCATATTTTGCAGCCAACCACTCTAAGGTGTCACCCTCAATCACCCTGTGTACCCTATCTTTCCACAAAATTTGGCTTAAAATTACAAAAGCCTTGCTCACTGTCAAATTTTCCATATGGCTAGTGAATGATGAGGTGGGCTTTGAGATATCACTGTTTTCCCTTGCAGGTTGCCAGGCTGTGGCTGGAGGAATGCATCTTCTGTTTGAATCTTGGGGAATTCTTATTTTGCAGCCAACAGGAAGTCGATCAGGGTCAATCAAACCAGGATTTGCGTTTAACAAGGACCTGCAATGTAAGTGGTATAATTAGTTCAAATTCTAAGGTGGAAGAATCAGACATGCAACAGACTTTCACATGGTTATTGATGTGCAAGAATGCAGCATAATACTACTGCACAACCCCCCTCACCCCAAAAAGGCATGTCAAAATCTACCTGAGATCTACATTATGTCGACGACCGATGTCATAAAGCCAATCACCTCGCTGTACTTCATGCTCTGTGAACTGTGCTGCCACTGGAGCTGTAGCAAATGCAGCTGAGCCTACATCAAATGAATCACTAGTTAAACTGTTGCCTCTCAGCGGACGTCCTGGCTCAGATGAGATGGGCAATGAAGTACTAGACAAATTTTCCTGCAAAAAAAGTTATGTTGGTACCTTCCCTTAACGTCAGCCTGTCAAAATATCGCTATGAAAAAATAGAACATACCTTGGCATTTTGTTGAGATGGAGGCCTGACACTAATCCATTCCAGAATCATTGTATCGTTTGGGCAAGGGGATGCAAAAGCATCCCTACTTACTTCAATTTTAAAACCAATCCATCTTCTTCTATTGATCCTCTCATGCGATCTCAATCTCCAGCTAAGGGTTTCAATAACAAGTTCTCTGCCACAAATTGATAGCAAGTTTGCTTCCTACTCTTCTTCTAGATTTACAAAACATGGATTTCCCTTTCATAAGGCTTGCCCGAGTACTTCCCAGAAAACGGCAAAATGAAGCGGAGTACTGATCAACTTCGATCTGCACCCAGGACTAGCAGGAACAAGGCAATGCGAATGTCAACAATCTTGCTTTACCTGAATTACAAGCAAAACAACTAAAGAATGTTCAAAATGGGGCAGCAAAAAGCGCGGCAGCTAATATAGGGGTAAAGGAACAGAAATAACTAGAACCGACTTCAGAAAAAAACTCAAAACAAGAAGCCCAATATAGCGCCGGACTCAGATTAACGGAATGAAAAGGAACAGAGATAAAATAAAAACAGGGTGTGGGTTGCCTGCCTGCAATGGGGCCGTTATGGGGATTTAGGTCACGTAGAACGAATCTGGACGGAAAAAGTTGGGTGGGATCTTTTTTCACCAGAAATGAAATTAAACATACTGCTGATTCTTGGCATTACCTTGGATCAGGACCAGCTGCCTGGTGCCCCATCCAGGACGAAATGGGCGATCGAATTGGCATATGCAGGACGAAAAGAGCCCCTCTGCCGCTTCCTTTTCTGGGTATTTTTTTTTACATTGAACTGAACTGGCAAGCAAGAAAAATGGAGAAAAGTTGTAGTTTTAAAACTAGGAGGGGTTTGCTTTTTAGTTGTAGGCACATGCATTGCCAAATAGGAACACAGAGAAAAGAATCCCAAGATAATGCTTTTGCACAAGATAATGCTTTTGGTGCTGGACTACTCAGTTGGGCCCATTCTCCTCACTTTTATGCCACCCTTCAACCATACATCAAACTCCACACTTGTTTGGCACTGCATGCACAAAAATCTTCTTGTGATAAACTTGTCCACGTCCTCGTCCTCGCTCTACCTTGAAAAGGTTGAATGATATATGATTACCTCCACCTTGTTACGCCAATCAGATCCAGTTCCATTGGAAAGTGATCCAGTTCTATGGGAAAGTGTTGTCTTGCAGGAAAGCGTTGTCTTGCAAATCCTTGCAAATCCTGACACCCAGATTCCGGTTCAATTCAAAGAAGAAACCCTTGTCATCTTGCTTCAAGGTTTAACACGTTACTGCATCTCAACGTTTGCTTTACGTTTCGAAGTCATATAAGAAAGGTAGTTGTTCCGTTTAATGATACGCATAGGTAAGTCAGGCCTACAAGTGTGACGGAGTAGATTATTGGCCTATTACATATTGCATGAAGAAGGTCAAGATGCTCATGGATCAATATTATAGGCGTAGAATGAGTGTCCAAATATTTTAGTATGTAACATGGACACTTCTTGTCAAACCAACAAATTGTACTCTTTCCACATTCTAATAATAGTAACAATATTTTGGCCTTGTTCATATTTACGAGCAAGCTTTTGTAAAATGAAGTTATTATATAGTTGGTACATATGTTCATGTATATATAAACCAATTGTATTTGTTTGCCTTTTTCCTTCTTTAAATCGACAAATTCATGGATGCAACACATCGTCAAAACTTTTTTTTTTTTTTGGATGGAAGGGAACTTTTAATTACTCAATAAAAAGGAATTAAGATTAACATACCTTCGTATTTTATTGTTCTTGCTATATGGTATATCGCAACTTGTGGAAGCATACCCCATAAATTATCTATGTCCTGGAAGTTGGCACAACTCGCAAATATATCTATCCAATGGTTCTCGATGTCTGGAAGTGCCCCTCATGTGAATTTGTGCCCAGACAACAGGGTATCTTAGGAAGGAAGGAAGGAAGGAAGGTACTTTTATTGTCCACGGAGACCAATTGGTCTATGGGACCCAATACAAAAACGCGCAAAGCGGATTCTTTGCCGGGTTAAAAACCCCCGCCAGAAGGGTTTTCGAGGAAAAACGTGGCGACAATCGGCCTGTTGACAAACCACCCCCTAACATATAAAATGCGAAACACCCAAATATATCTGATCATGCACCACAACGGTAGTGCCTAATTAGCTGGGCTGACGGCCGGGGCAAAGGTGACCTCGCAGGTCGATTACCTCCTGAATGTCACGACCCACGGAGACGCGTCTTGGCCCGGTGTGTTCATCGGCAAATGCAAAGGCAAGTTGGCCGTACTAAGGGGCGTGCATTCGCCCGGACCGGTGAAACGCCGGCAACTCGGAAAGTGTGAGCTCATCCTCAATGGCACCCGTTTGACAAAGACCGACAGAAGCTCGCCCTGGCGGGGCTCCCCCAATCCACCCGCTTGTCTGCCGATCGCGAAGATGGTGGGCACAATGCGAATGGAGGCAATGAGTCTGCGCTTTTGGGTATTCGGGAACGCAGGTAGAATTTGTGGGCCCCGGGCTAACACGGGGTTGATGTGCTCCTTGTAATGGGCCATTTTGACTGTTCTAGAGCGGGGTCCCGAGAGCTTGCCAAGGAAACAAGCTGCGTCTAGGTACTCCCCATGGCCAAGCCACGATCGGCAGCATTGTGCCCACCATGCGCATGCATGTGCTCTGGGCGTTCCATCCGGCGAACCAGCGATCTCTCTTACCCTCCAACAGGCCCTAAGCAGCACGGACCCATGGCCACAATGTAAGCCGGTGCGGGAGCCGAGCATCACCCATAGTAACCACTTTCTCAAAAATGACGATGTGTCTATCAAGGGCCGTGGCGGCAAGAATCCAGTTTCTGCGGCAGAGAATCGATAGGGGGTGAAGGTTTCACCCCAAGTGCCCGTGCCAAAAATGCCTTCTCGCACCTGCTCCAAGTCATTCCAGGTCGCCAAAAGGCGACCGGGCCCCAAACCTCGACCCGTGCATGAAGGACGGGCTCGACCGGTGCGAGCAGATGTGACCGATGGCCCCAATCATAGAGCTACGCACGGTGGTGTTGTTACGCATGGCATAAAAGCTTTCCGTCTTTGTCACCACATAGCGGATAGACGCCTCAACAGAGTGAGGAGGGAACTCCACCCTAGGTACTTGTAGGTGGGTGTGACGCCACAGTCATCCCCAGATATGTGAGCGGGGAGGCATGGGGTGGCGTGAAGAGGATATGAGAACCACCCGGTCTTGGCGGATTGACGCGCATGTCGTAGCGACAAAATGTGTCTAGGGCATCAGGTGAGGCGCATAACGGGGTGTGGGCGGCCAGGCCAACATCGTCGCATAGATGGTGGCGGATGACACAGTGCAAAAGGCGTATGCCATCCCCCCATGCTTTCAGTAAGCGGGGCTCTAACCGATCAATGTAGAGGCCAAAAGTGTTGGCGAGAGGGGCAACCTGGGACCCCGATAGTACTGGTGAATGCTTGGCCGTGTCGGTGCGCATCTGCCAAAACAACTCTCATACAACCGTATATGGCATTACGCACGGGCGTGAGCCCCGGTTGGCCTTGATCTAGCCCTACGGCTTTTCGGGGAAGTATCAAAAGCCTTAGCGAAGTCCACAAGCGGCAATACAAGTCCTGCTTAGATGATTAATTTTGTCTTCAATCGATTGCCGGATGTAAAGATATGGTCAATTGTTGAGTGGCGGGGTCTAAAAGCACACTTTGTGTGAGGGCTCGCACATCTAACGCCTCTGCCGTGGGTCAATTCTGCTTTCGAGAATGCCCGATAGCGGTTTGTAAAATCTTGGAAGCCCGACCATGATCGTCGTGGTGGCGGACCGGCAGGGGTCGCCCGCCTTTGTGAATGGGAACAACCACGCTTGTGGTCCATTGTCGGGGAGACCTTCACGCAATGCTACGTTGAGCGAGGGGTAGTGAGGACGGCACAAGTTGCCCTCGCCCATTTGAGTAACTTCGGCACGCATACCATCGAGGTTTTGCCTTCCCATTAGCCGGCCGTTCGCGGGCCCTCCTCAACATCCTCGTCCCACGAGAACCAATGGGGGGCCATCGTGGGGGTATGGGCGTGCAGCGTCCTGGCGGGTCATAGAGCTGCTTTGCAAATCGCATTCCCCTTTGCACGGGTGTGATGTCCCCTCAATTTTGGGTTGGCCTTGAAGCACTCTGCGCCAAAGGTTCGAGGATGAGTGTCCGGCAAGGCCGAACATCTCCCCACGGTGCGGCAAATCTGGCGCCTTTGTGTCCTTGGGATGGGATGCGTATCAGTATTGCAAGCGGGTACACGGATCGAATGTGGCCGGGCTGCCGCTGCGTTCTTTACACTCGCATCAAACCATCGGTTACGCCGGGAATATTCTTGACCCGAGCGGCCCGGGGGGAGGGTCGCCCAAAGCACTGTCCGTGCATCAGTAATAGCGAAGTCGGTAGTGCATGCAACGCTCTAGTGTGGAAGTCTGCGAAATTGCGGGAGGCGTCCATGAGCATCTCGGCGTAGTCCTCACGCACGCTCATAATCTAGTCTCAGGCGAGGGAGGGCTGGCATAGTGGGGGGTTACGGCGGCTTGCCAAACCAGGTCCAAATAAAGTGGGAGGTGATCTCGAGTGGCCTCCTCCTCATCCCAGCTATGCGTGCCCACCCGGAAGCGGGGATGAGATGCATATCTTGTGCAACTTCTGAGCACATAGTCCACCACACTAGACCCTAAGCCCTGATTGTCACATGCGCGTGCACTTGAGAATCGGGCCCTTTGTGAAAGGCCATTGCAAATTATCAAGTCAAAATGCCACATAGCAGGGAACAATGCGCATGGCGAGTGACTGGCGTCATCCGACCCTCGTGGCGAGGGGTTGCTTCTGCGGTAGGCTACGAGGACATCGTCGTGAGGGGTCAAGTCGCGCATGGGCTCTACTCTGTCAGTGCATTGAAATCTCAAGAAGGGCGACCCTACCTAAGCTGGCTGGTGCTCTTGTATGTCATCATATAGATCGACATAAAGGTCCATCCTATCCGCGCATCGGGGTGGTCTGCGATAGAAGGTCTTTGTCTGGCGTGAGGGAAATAATGGCTGACGGAAAAAAGAGGGTTGCCAGCGGTATTATGCACCACGAACCCACAAGTACCGGTTGTGTGCTGTGCATCTTACGGAGGGTAACCAGATGTGCCAAGGTTGTCCGGTAGTAGCAAGCCACTCCACCATGACCCCTCACGTCACAATACCCGGTATTGAAGGCAGAAATGTTGGTAACGTGGCAGATCAGTGCTTTTGCCCGGCATGCTCCCATGTCTCCATGAAAGATGAGATCCATATCGGTACGCCCGCGGAGTTCGAGTGTCCCATACGCCAAAGGGAAGCCTCGACAATTCCATGAGACCACGGGAGACACAATTCTATTTGTCGGCGAGGGATGGTATCGCGACTGAAGTTGGGGAGGGGCCGGGCGGCATGAGGAGTGAGAAGTAGATGGGCGTGCGACATGTGGCGAGAGGGCGTGGGTCGTGAGGGCAGGGAGTAGGGCGGGGAGAAGGGGAGGCCCGTGGTAGAAAGCGAAGGGGGCAGCGTCGCGGTTCGCGGTTGGGGGCTGCGAAGTGCTGCTGGCGATAGCTTAATTCCGGAAAAATGTGCATCTGCCTCGAACCAATCTGCGGGCACCCGGTGGCGAATGCCTCGACCACGACCAGCTCTATCTGCGTGCCTCTGTTGCGGGTGTGAGGTCCGGTCCGCGTCTGAGGATGTCCCCTTGACGCTCGGCCCGGCGCAATATGGCATCGCTTTTGTGCATCATAGCAACCGTGAATATGACAATGCGGTCCGACGACGGTATTTGAGCCCCATGACGGGCTGCTTTCGAGAAATGTGGCCAGCCGGGAATGTCATCCGTCGAGAATGTGTGTTGGATGTTGTGAAGCGAACTCTCCCCTATTTGTTACGGCATGCCTCGAACTACGATTCACCGCGACCCGATTTTTTGGTCCACATTTGTTTTTGGTTATGCGGAAGTGTTGTTTTATGCCAAAACAACACCAAAATAACCCCAAAAGTCCACGTGGCCTGTTTATCGGATTTGCACAAAGAGGCGGTGGTTTTTGTAAAATTTTCCTCACGGTGGTTTTTGGCAGAAAATTTCACGCGTAGAAAAAGTTGACATAGTTTTTGTGATTTGTTTGTCAACGTGTATTTTTTTAGTGGAACCATGCATTGTTTATCTTCAAAATTACATGCGTAGGTCTCGATAATACCACATGTGAAAAGCTAAATTACAACATTAGTACAATGTTAGTTTCAATACTAGTACATGTGGAAAACTGAAAAAAGACAGTTCTTTTTTCCCTTTTCAATGTGTGTTATTTTTTTCTTCTCTACTTGTAGTTTTTTAAGTTGATATTGTTTTCCAAAAAAAGGATACATAATATTCAAGAAACCCACATGTATTATTTTAAAATAGTTGTTGTTTTTAAAATATTTCCACCTTTCTATGTGTTGATATGTTTTCCTCCAACATGTAGTTCTAAAGGGTGCTATTGTTTTTTATGCTACTAACTATTGTTTTCTTAAAATAAGGACATGTAAAAAAACATTATTATAACACGTAGAAAAAAGTGGTGTTGTTTTCTAATGTGTCTTTTAACCAATGAAGTTTTAACACGTGGCATACTTTTAACCAATGAATTTTTAACCGTGGCATACTAATATGCATTTTAACTAATAAAATGTTGCCCGTGGCATGCTTTTAAATAAACAAACCATTAATATAACACTCAAAAACAAGGTGTTGTTTTGTAGCATTGAAGGCATTACATATTTTAACAAAAATCCAGCACTCTTTTGCGTGTATTCTATTCTACTTCTAACTTAAACCACTTCCTCATCTGCTATTAAAAATTTAAATTTACATTTATAATAGCTCATTGTTAAGTTATTGAAATAAAGAGTAAAAAGCAAAAACAAAAAATTTTGTTTATGAATCTAGGTTTCACCATTGAATAAAAATACAAAAAGACAAGTTGTTTTATTAATCAAGTTTGAGAAATAGTAACAAATAAATTAAATTAAATGAGATCATAACGATCCTCCAAAGCTTGTTTCCTTGTTCATGCTATCTGTTTTCAGAGTTTAACCTTGTCTACAAAATGAAAAGGAAGCTTCAATAAAAATTAAAGGATCAACATTTGCATTGAAAGATCCATGTCCCAAATGGAGAGAAGCTTGGAGCTTGTGGCGGGGTTTTGTACCAAAACAACGTGCTTGTGCACTTGAGGCGATATCGGATGGACATATACGGGTTCACAAATCAATCCTCCGGGGAAAAACTTTCTTTGATTCTGTAGGCCCTGTATGCACAACAAACAACATCAAATTACTTTCATTGAATTTCTGAATTAACAACAAATTTTAAGGAAAACCTCGAACTTACCTTTGCTTTTTAGTATTCTTCAAAATGAAGAATTTGTCATCGTGTATTTGTGAGCACATTATTGATGCAAGCGGGGCCTCATCCGACAATATCGAAAGATATCTACGTTATTCACCATCACGTAGATGTAGATATCTACGATTCACCATCCGCGAGCGGCATTTGTTTCGACCAAAAGGCTTTTATCAACTTCCTCAAGTGCGCAAGAAACCACGACAAGAAAAGAAGCGTCATATACATATAACAGGGCCGAAATACTATTACTGCGCTCCCAAAGAAACACAATCCATGAATACCTTCTCTAGAAGGCGAACATCGACCAGTTTTGTCATCAAAGCGCCATGAGGGCATCTGCAGTGCATTTTACAAGCTCTGCGCGGTGTTTTAGGCCTAAATTGTTTAAAAAGTAGAGCGACATCGGCCAAATGTTACCAAGATTACGGGTAGATGCTAAGGGATTTCAAAGCTGTGTTGCTCCCAAAATCCCACGTGGCTATTAGCCGCCATAGCCGGAAGCGAGGGAAGCGAGGCCATGGGGGCGAGAGGTCGTGGGCATGCATGGAAGGGAGCGATGGCCCGAGTGCCATAGCTGAAGTGGAAGCGGGCAGCCGTCATGCCATAGCGGGCGCCATAGCCCGGGCGCCATAGCGAGCCGCCAAAGGCAGAATGGTGACCACTTTCGGCCATAGTTGAAAGCGAGTAGTCAAAATGTCAATTCAAAGCGGGAAACACAGGCCAATAGGAGGAGAGGACACGGATCGAAATCCGGGCCGTTCATCTTAGCCCATCACGGGTCATTGATAAGATGCATTTTTAAAAATATAATATAGTTGTGGCTTTTTTCCCACAAATCCAATGTACTAGGGAAAGTTTCAATTCTAGAAAATCCACCAGCGAATTTCCTTGAGGCGGGCCGCAAGACGGGTGGCACCCAAGCGGCAAAGCCGCAGCACTGTGAGGGAATATTCCTAATATTCTGAGACATGGAACTTTCCCTTACGTTATATACACTTGCTGAAATTACAAGCGAGAGGCGGGGGCGGCTATGGCTATGGATATGGCTCGTCGGTTCTTTTCTTTCAAAGAAGGAGGCGTCGTGGTGGGGTGGAGCCATGCCTTCTCATACTTTCGGAAAATAGAGCGCCTTGCGAGAAAAACAATCGTCCCTTTTGTCATCCCAATCCATACCTACACATATTTAGAAAATAGAGTTGGGCTATGGCAGGGTAGTACTTCCCTATTCAGCTATAGGATGAGCTGCTCTGTGTAAGATATTATGTCGCCAATAATATCTTATATTTAATTTGCCCAATAAAATTTAACACCAGTCTCTAGATCTAAAGCAATTCATGTCAATCCAATAAGTTCTTCAAATTCACACATTAAATATTTAGTGAGTTAGCAATGTAGAATACAACTTCATTGTCAAATAGCAATATCATAATAACCAATGAACTTTAGACCTTAGCAACCAAAACCTTTTAAGAATGAAACTTCGAAAAATGAAGAACTTCGAGCGAGCAAACTGAATACCCTCTCTATACATCTTAGGGTTGAAATAAGATCGATTTCGGCCCTGTTGCGGACCGATCTCTGCTCTGGTTTGTCAAGGTCTAATAAGATCGACAAATTTGAACGAAAATGGCTCCAAGTTCTTGGGCGACTTCCATATATTTAGAATTTCTATAAATGAATGTTTCGATGGTTTTATTTACAATGTAACCATCTTATTGTCAATATTTACAACCATTGCATTTCCAATGTATTTACAACCATATGGATATGACTCCTTTCTCATGTAAACAAGTGTTCACGGTACCACACAGGTCAACTTAACTCTGTCAATTTTCACCATCACAAGTTGTTCATGTAATTTCTTTTGTCACCAGCACAGTAATGGATTCAACTCAATCCCTTGAAACTGCCTAGGCAGATCTTCATGTTTTTAACACCTTGATCACAACATTTTATCTCCAACATTTTTATAAGATTATGATATGAACCAAATTCTAACACTCTGGCTGTGGCCCAATAATCCATTTTGGATTTGCCTTTGCAAGCAAAAAAGAAATTGACAAAGGGAAAACGAGGGGGACTACTCGTTTCTTTCAAGCGATGGTTTGAAGTGGGCATCGAATGCGAGGGCTCAACAAGCTGCCAGCGTGGCGGCAATATTTGCTATAGATAGCGAGGGCATATTATTCGTTATAAAATGTACATAAATATCTGATAATTTTAAGCAAGTGTATCACATAGTTGTTTCACACAAACATTCCCCTAAATTGAACATGGAACATGTATTACTATTGGGAGGAGGAGAGCATTCTTAACTTCCACTCGAGACTACTCGACGGTTCTGTGTATAGCAGTGCAGGACATTGAATACTTTCTATAACAAGGCCTCTCGAAAGTTCTCTGAATAAATATTATGGAGGATGAACATATGGTGGGTTGTTTAAGAAGATTTGCAACCTAAGTATTTGCAAAGGTGGCTCAAACATTCCACATGGACTCCAACATGCCACCTATAAGGCTCTGACATGCCAAGGTGGCTCCAACATGCCACCTAGGCTCCAACATGCCAAGGTGGCTCAAACATGACACATGGGCTCCAACATGCCAGCTAGGCTCGAACATGCCAAGGTGGCTCCAACATGCCACCTAAGATCTAACATGCCAAGGTGGCCCAGACATGCCACATGGGCTCCAATGCCACCTAGGCTCTAACATGCCAAGGTGACTCCAACATGCCATCGAGGGCTCTAACATGCCAAGGTGGCTCAACCATACCACGTGGGCTCCAACATGCCACCTAGGCTCCTAACATGCCAAGGTGGCTCCAACATTTCCAAGGTGGTTCAAACATGCCATCTTTGGCTCCAACATGCCACCTAGGCTCCGAATATGCCAAGGTAGCTCCGACATGCCACCTAGGCTCCAACATGCCAAGGTGGTTCAAACATGCCACGTGGGCTACAACATGCCACCTAGGCACTAACATGCCAAGGTGGCTCCAATATGCCACCAAGGCTCTACATGCCACCTAGGGCTCAAACATGCCCGTGTGCTCCAATGTGCCACCTAGGCTCAAACATGCCACATGTGCTCCAATGTGCCACCTATGCTCTAACATGCCAAGGTGGCTCAAACATGCCACGTGGGCTCCAACATGCCACCTAGGCTCTAACATGCCACCTAGGCTCAAACATGCCAAGGTGGCTCCAACATGCCACCTAGGCTCTAACATGCCAAGGTGGCTCCCATGCATCACCTCCTAGGCTTTAACATGCCAAGGTTGCTCAAACATGCCACATGGGCTCCAATATGCCACATAGGCTCTAACATGCCAAGGTTGCTCAAACATGCCAAGGTGGCTCAAACATGCCATGTGGGCTCCAACATGCCACCTAGGCTCAAACATGCCAAGGTGGCTCAAACATGCCACGTGTGCTCCAATGTGCAACCTAGGCTCTAACATGCCAAGGTGGCTCCAACATGCCAAGGTGGCTCAAACATGCCCGTGGGCTCCAACATGCCACCCTAGGCTCTAACATGCCAAGGTGGCTCCAACATGCCACCTAGGTTTTGACATGCCAAAGGTGGCTCAAACATGCTGCGTGGGCTCCAACATGCTAAGTTGGCTCCAGCGTGCCACCTGGGGCTCAAACACGCCAAGGTGCCTTAGCAAATAAAGTACTCGTCTACTACTATAAAGACATGTGACATGGAAGCATCTGAGATGTAGAGAATCAAGTATTCTTTCCTACTTCTATAAAGACATGTGACAATAGAAGTATTAAAAGAAAGAAGACCACCCTGCTAGGGCGCCAAAGTAGCTCATGTCCAACACGTTAAGGTAGTGAATTGGCCTTAGCGGATGGTGTGGAATCTTGCCATGTAGAGGGTTAGTGTTTCTTTTTTTGGTCAAAAATGTATGTAACTTGGTCCAGGTCTGATCAAAAACCAATTCTGGGGTTTTCAATATACCAATTATCAAATCTCCGGTCGGAGCCTTTCTCTTTGGGGGCGACAAAACAGTTGGGTCCCCACCAAAAGGCATTGGGCCAGGCCCAAACATCAAGGGGGTCAAATATGCCAAGGGGCTCAAACATCTTGAAAACATGCCACCTCGGCTCAAACATGAATGGAAAATTCAGCATGGGATAGTCAGGCTCATGTCCGGGATCTTTGCAATGGCTCCTGCCGGGGCTCAAACATCTTGCCAGTAGGAAAGCTCCAACATGCAAAATCAAACCAATTTGCCAAGGTGGCTATGTGCATGCTTGTTTTTCCACCTAGGCTTCTCGACCATGTCTCAAAGTGCAGGGTGGCTGAATAAACTTCGACCTCCATATAAACCCTACAAACAACCTGTGGGCTCCAACATGCCGGGGGTTTTTCGTTTTGGAGGGTGGCTGTACATGCCACCATTGGCTCGGGATCTTGCACAACATGCCATGAGGTAACATGCCTCGGGCGTTGGCTCGGATAAAATGCCATGGAACCCTAAAACCTTCAAAGGAACCAGTTAGGTCTTAAAAGGTCCTCCGGAGGCTCAAACATGGCCATGGGCTCCATAGCCACTTTGAGCCCACCCATGGGCTAGGTGTCATGCTGAAGGTAGCGGACTTCTCACCTAGGCTCTGACATGCCACCTAGGCACCAAAGATTTTGGCATGTCAAACTGGCTCCATAGTTTTGACTCCGGTTTGAAAAAAGATATCTTTCTTTTCTCAGCTTTCATGCGGGAACCCCATTAAACTTGTAGGGTGACCATGGCTAGATGTTGGTGGACCCCAGGATTATTACTTTATGCAAGAAACCAATTAAGCTTTCAATTTTTGTAGAGAAGTTTGGGGTCAAACAGCCATGTTTGACCCCATCTTTGTCAATGCGGATCAGTCAAAAACCATCAGTGGTTTCAACCATCAAATTATACATGGTCATTGATGCATAGGAAAACTCCATGCAAAGGCACGGATGTGTTGCTCCCCATCTTAGGCACCAACATAAAGGCTCAAACATGCCAGGGTTTGATCCATGCCAAAAGGTGGGCTAATACCACCTAGGCTCCAACACAAAAAGGTGGCTCAAACATGTTGGCTACCCTCATGCCATCTGGGGCTCCAACATGCCCAATGATGCCATACCTTGCGGGGAGTGGCAGCCCCTTTCCATCTTTTCTTGCGGGGGGATTCGACCCCATCTCGGGCATGGTCCCCGAGGCATGATAAAGAACTCCATGCAAAGTTTGGGATGTGTGAGTCTCCAGATCTTTTCGAGATGTAAACCTAGCAAACCCTAGGGTTTGATAGGGTTTACATTATGGGGATACCAGATGACCTAGGATCGGCGTCCTACCGTCTTTGGATTACCCTCATATTGTCAGCCACCCTGGCGGTCACATGCCTTTGGGACTCCCTTCACAAGCCCCTTTCGGGGTGAAGGTATCTTGGAAAAAGCTAGTTTAGCGAGGGGATTGGACCCCATCAGGGGCATGGTCCCGAGCATACACGAGAGAACTCCATACCTGGGGTTTGGGATGTGTTAGTCTCGAAGTCTTGGCCTCTCGAGATGTAAACCCTACCAAACCTAGGGTTTGGTGGGATTGGGGAATACCTCCTAAGTGATTGATCCAAGAGGGTAGTGGAACTTGTCCCCTAGGGTAATTTCGGCGTTCGGATGACATGGAGGTCGGATCGCCAATCCGAGGCCTCCTCCATGCCCCAAAAATAAAAAACGTGGTCTAAACCCTCTCGGTAGGGCCAGCGGTGGCCATCCCAATAAAAAATCGAGGGTCTAAAGCTCGCCCTAAAAATACCGGGGATTTTCATGCGCTCGGGCCACTTGGCAAAGCCAGCTGGCTGAAAACCAGGATTTTTCCCGCCCCATGCATTAATTATGAATTTCGGATCATAAACACAAAAAAAAACCCAGGATAAAATCGGGTCTCGAAAAAAGGTGAAATCTTGGCGGGATATGCAACATGGGTGGCACCGCGCCAAGAAAATGTACCCGCAATAGAAGCACAAAGGAAGGCATGAGATGAGCTTAGAGCCAACCCCTTCACGGAGGCCCGAGATTGGTAGCGTCCCTACTGAGGCGGTGGAGCTGGCTTTTCTTCTCCGTGGTCACATGTATACCACCTAGCAGGTCCTAGTGCTCCTATTGTCACTTCAATCTTCTACCCGGGGCCTCGGGGTGAACCCCAAGTATCTTGTTCTTGAGGCTAATCCAAGGAGGTGAGGGCGGGCTGGACCCCACCGGGAGCAGAAGCTGGCTCCGCCAATGGACCCGGGAACATCCCCATTACCTAGGGGACCAAGTTTAGGTGAAGACCACCCCTCTCAAGAAAAGCCAAAGTAGGTGGTTTACTACACACTTGTAGTCAATTGGCATGGAGGTGGATCTTTGAATACCTCCTAGTGGGGGTAAGTGATTGATCCCAGGGAAGGCGGTAGTGGAACTTGTCCTCTAGGGTAATTTCCCGTGGAGGCGATGTGGAAGGTCGGATCGCCAATCAGGGGCCTCCTCCATGCCCCAAAATCGAAAGCGTGGTCTAAACCTGTATAGGGGCCAGCGGTGGCCATCCCAATCAAAAATCGGGGTCTAAAACTCATCAGAAAATCTAGGGGATTTTTCTATACTCTTGGGGCCACTTGGCAAGCCAGCTGGCTGAAAACCAGGATTTTTCCCGCCCCCATGCATTAATTATGAATTTCGGACATAAACACAAAAAAAAAGCCGGAGATAAAATCGGGTCTCGAAAAAAGGTGAAATCTTGCAGGGGGATGCAACATGGCTACTGCATAAGAAGAAAATGCCGGCAACAATAGAAGCAAGCGAGGCATGAGGCGAGCTTAAGAGCCAACCCCTTCAGAAGACCAGGGATTGGTAGCGTCCTACTAGGTAGTGGAGCTAGCTTTGCTTCTCGTGGTCACATGTATACCACCTAGCAGTCCTAGTGCTGCTATTCTCACTTCAATCTTCTACGGGGCCTGGGGTGAACCCCAAGTATCTTGTTCTTACCAGGCTAATCAAAGGCAATTTGAGAGGATGGGCTGGACCCACTCAGGAACCGGCGGCTCCGCCAATGGACCCGGAACATCCCCATTACCTAGGGGACCAAGTTTCATTGAAGACCACCCCTCTCAAAAGAAGCCAAAGTAGGTGGGTTTACTACACACTTGTAGTCAATTGGCATGGAGGTGGATCTTTGAATACCTCTAGTGGGGGTAAGTGATTGATCCCACAGGAAAACTTGAAGTGGAACTTGTCCCCTAGGGTAATTTCGCCGTTAGGACGATGTGGAAGGTCGGATCGCCAATCAGGGGCCTCCTCCATGCCCCAAAATCGGCGTGGTCTAAACCACAGCCGGGGCCAGCGGTGGCCATCCCAATAAAAAATCGAGGGTCTAAAACTCATCCGAATACGAGGGATTTTCCCTATACTCTCGGGGCCACTTGGCAAGCCAGCTGGCTGAAAACCAGGATTTTCCCTGCCCCATGCATTAATTATGAATTCCAGGACATAAACACAAAGAAAAGCCGCGGATAAAATCCGGGTCTCGAAAAAAGGTGAAATCTTGGCGGGATGTGCGGCATGGCATACGCAGAAGAAAATGCACCGGCATATATACCTTTGAGGGAACTCCCAGCCTCAAGAAAGGGCAGTCGAGGTGCTAGGTGTTTTGCGGCACATCAGGTCCATGTCACCATCATCTAGCCATGTCACCTAAAATTTGCCAACATCACCCAATGAAAAGACCAAAGATGGACATCTTTGGTTTTAACCATCAAAACTTGACCTTGCTTACTTGGCATGCCATGTCACCACTTGGGGTGCCTGGGTGGCATGCTTGAGACTAGGTGGCATTTTGAAGCCACCTTGGCATGTTGGAACTGCATGGCATGTTGGAACCACCTTGGCATGTTTGAGCCTGGGTGGCATGTTTGGACCGAACCTTGGCATGTTTGTGGCATTACGGAGTCCACATGGCATGTTTGAGCCACCTTGGCATGTTGGGAGCCTGGGTGGCATGTTTTAACCCACCTTGGCATGTTTGAGCCACGGCATGTTTGAGCATGGGTGGCATGTTGGAGCCCTAGATGGCATGTTTGAGCCACCTAGGAATGTTGGAACCCTAGGTGGCATGTTGGACCCCGTGGCATATTTGAGCCACCTTGGCAGTGTTGGAGCATAGGTGGTATGTTGGAGCCCGTGGCATGTTTGAACGCGTTGGAGCCCTGGGTGGCGTGTTTGAGCAATTTTGTCATGTTGCGGCCTAGGTGGCATGTTTGAGCCACCTTGACATGTTTGAGCCTAGGTGGCATGTTGGACCACCTTGGCATGTGGGAACCACCTTGGCATGTTTGAGCCTAGGTGGCATGTTTGAACCACCTTGGCATGTTGGAGCCCATTGGCATGTTTGAGCCACCTTGGCATGTTTGAGCCGCGTTGGAGCCTAGGTGGCATGTCACCTTGGCATGTTGGAGCCACCTTGGCATGTTGGGCCTAGGTGGCATGTTGGAACCGCGTGGCATGTTTGAGCCACCTTGCCATGTTAGAGCCCTGCGTGGCATGTTGGAACTGTGTGGCATGCTTGAGCCACCTTGGCATGTTGGAGCCCGTGGCATATTTGAGCCACCTTGGCAAGTTGGACATAGGTGGCATGTTAGAGCCGGCGTGGCATGTTTGAGCATGTTGGAGCCTAGGTGGCATGTTGGAGCCACCTTGGCGCCATGGCATGTTAGCCCCGTGGCATGTTTGAGCCTAGGTGGCGGGGTTAGAGCCCGCGGTGGCATGTTGGAGCCTAGGTGGCATGTTTGAGCCAACTTGGCATATTTAAGCCTAGGTGGCATGTTGTGAGCCACCTTGGCATGTTGGGGCTAGGTGGCATGGTGGAGCCCACGTGGCATGTTTGAGCCACCTTGGCATGTTTGAGCCTAGGTGGCATGTTGGAGCCTAGGTGGCATGTTTGAGCCACCTTGGCATGTTTGAGCCACGGCATGTTTGAGCCTAGGTGGCATGTTGGGAACCCTAGGTGGCATGTTTGAGCCACCTTGGCATGTTGAGCCTAGGTGGCATGTTGGAGCCACCTTGGCATGTTGGAACCCTAAGTGAGCATGCATGGCATGTTTGAGCCTATGTGGCATGTTTGAGCCACCTAGGAATGTTGGAGCCTAGGTGGCATGTTTGAACCGCGTGGCATATTTGAGCCACCTTGGCAGAGTTGGAGCATAGGTGGCATGTTGGGAACTGCATTGGCATGTTTGAACGCGTTGGAGCCTAGGTGGCATGTTTGAGCCATTTTGTCATGTTGGAGCCTGGGTGGCATGTTGGAGCCACCTTGGCATGTTTGAACCCTAGGTGGCATGTTAGAGCCACCTTGGCATGTTGGTGCCCGTTATGCAAAAATAGGTGTTAAATAATGGTGAAGTAGTTGAAGTAACTTGTGTTACATGGAATACTAGTATAAGAACATGTGATCATGCCGTGCATCACATGTAGCAAATCAAGTACTCTGTCCTACCACTATAAGACTGTGATATGGAAGGATAGGACATGTAGAGAATCAAGTACTCTTTTTCCTACTTCTATAAAGACATGTGAGAATAGAAGTATTACATATATAAGTAATTCATGTATTCTTTCCTACAATGCCTTAGCAAATAAAGTACTCGTCCTACTACTATAAAGACATGTGACATGGAAGCATATGACATGTAGAGAATCAAAGTATTCTTTAGGCTTCTATAAAGACATGTGACAATAGAAGTATTACATCAATCGTAATTCATGTATTCTTTCCTACAATGCCTTAGCAAATAAAGTACTCTGTCCATACTACTATAAAGACATGTGAATGGAAGTATAGGACATGTAGAGAATCAAATATTCTTTCCTACATCTATAAAGACATGTGACAATAGAATTATTAGACATGTAGAAATTCAAGTACTCTTTCCTACGATTGGATTGTATTATAAAATGACATGTCACAATAGAAGAAACTACAAAACAGCGATTGGATGTTTTAGTCCCTTTGAAAAAGAACACCATTATCAGAACAAAACCATACCTTCACAAATCCACATGTAGGATTCTTTGAAAGCGGGACATGTAGACCTACCAAAGCCCGATGTTTTCAACGATTGGACCAAAAGCAGGGGTGAGTGTGATTGTGGCCTCTCGCTGCGCTCACGGAGTTTAGCGACTGCTGCGGGTCAAAAGGTGGGGCGGCGGATCTGTCTTTGGGGTGGGTGGTGGTGGGGCGGGATGGTGTGGAGTGGCTAAAGATGGGCTGGGATGGCGTGGAGTGGGCTGGAGGCGAGGGCTTGGCGGTCTTGAGCGTGGGCTGGCGTGGGCTGTGGCGGGGAGTAGCGGTGCAGGCGCGTTCACCGACCATGTGAGTCGGAACCGCGGCTCTTGCGAGGCTTTCTTCTTTGCTTGGCCATCTCCACTTTACTGCTTCTTTGCAGTGACTATGAACCTCGGTAGGAGACCACGGCTCAATGCGTGGATGGTTGCGACCCGGAGCTCCGGGCTCACAGTGGCGGGGCGTGCTCGAGCCCGGCCCGCAGGCGATGAGGGCGGGCTGGCACATTCGATCTTATACGAAGATCCGAGCGTAATGTGTATGCTGTCAGAAGCGGCCTCGCTCCAGTACCATGGTGGTGTTGCCTTCCCTCGGCCGGCAGGGAACTTGTGACCATCGTCTCGTTTAGCTCCCCTCTCGTGTCATGGTGTCAGTGATGAACCACCCGAGTCTAAGCGAACCCCATGTCGGCGACCTCTGCTTTGGCTTTTTGTTGCTTTCGAAGTGTGCAAGGCCAAGGCCATCTTCCACATGCGGCGTCGCGGGTCTCCAGCCACGTGATGCGGTTCTTCTCGACCGATTTGCCTTTTTGAGCACATGGGATGGGGACTCCATCTCCTTTGCCATGTCGGCCCGGTGAACCGCTGTTAGCCTCAATCTGACACCTTGTTAGCCTCCCCGGCTTTTGGCGTGGCTCCAATTCTCCGAAGAAGGGGAGTTCCTATGGTGCGAGCAATCAATCCCTTAGGGCTGGCCTCGTGAGGGCCTTAGCCAGCAGCAGAGCCTCCTTCTTCATGGAGGATGACTCTCCCTATCTATGATGGCTGATCGGGACCCGTTTGCAAAGGCGACCCCTTGGGTTTGGTAGCCCATCTTACGTGGCCATGACTTCAAAGTTTGAGGGGTCTCTGGCTGCCTCAAGGGTGCTTAGAATCCAATTTGGGGACTCGGAAAGTGAGGCGAGAACACCTTTGGGGGTTTGGGGTTTTGGGGTGCCAAAGTCTGAGGGTCTCTGGCTGCCTCAAGGGTGCTTAGAATCCAATTTGGGGACTCGAGAAAGGCGGGAGCACCTTTTGGGGGGTTTGGGGGTTTTAGGGGTGCCAAAGTTTAAAGGGTCTGGCTGCCTCAAAGGGTGCTTAGAATCAATTTGGGGACTCGAGAAAGCTGAGGCGAGGCACCTTTTGGGGGTTTGGGGGTTTGGGGTCTAGAGATTGTAAACCCTAGAGAGAAAGCGAGAAAGGGGGCAAATCAAGGGGGTCTATGCAAGGGGAGTGAGGCTAGAGAGAGACCTTAGGGCAGGGGCCCTGGAAGCTGGGGAGAAGAGTGATTTAATCTTGATCCACAATAGGGTATTTGAACAATTCTTACCAGTTATAGATAGACCTAATTTCATATGGAGATGTTCATGGCCCAATTTTTTACAAGAAAAGATTTAACTTCAAATATTGAAGGTTGTGTTTTAATATATGGTTTGTGCTAAAGGTGTTGCATATTTCTCTTGAATTGAAGGGTTCTTATATTGAACAATAACCCATTAACATTGAGAATCGTAACCAAGCATGTGATTGCAAGTTGAAGAGACTCCATGCAATGCAGAACAATTGTTTGCGAGTAGAGGTTCACATGGTCATAGAAAACCCATTTGTTTCGGGCATTGGTAGAGTCTATTTTATTGTATGATTCTAAAGTGTGGCGGCACCCCATTAGTTGCTTGGGAGAGCTTGGAACAGATGCAAATAATGTTTTTCCCTTATAGCCTATAAGTGAAAACTATGGTGCCATATGTTGTGAGACAGATTTTTGGCCTCTTGAAACATTCTGCCATGGATCGACATATACATTATACAAAATAGGTGCACCGCATGGAAGATGTTAAGTGCTCTTCTCTAGCGCGTGTCATGGTTGAACCTCTTTGGCATTTGAAACGGCATTGGAAATAGCATTGTAGTGCATGGTCCCGATGGTCTATGCAATTGGAACAATGCATGGTGTTTGCAAGTTCTAGCCCCAAGCTTTTAGAACAACATCTAGATGGTCATTTTTGTTCAAATGATATGGGATACACATGTCTTGGCCCAAGTTAAAACTGATCATTGTCATGGACATAGAAATGCACCTGGATCACAAGCCTATTTGCTTGTTTCTTTACCCAGAAAAGATCTTGTAACTTTTGCATCAATTTCTTCAAGATCGCTACGAATTGAAGCAGGTAGGTGGGAGTGGTTGTAGTTTCTAGGAGATCTGAGATTATGTACATGTTGCCAGTTACAAGTTATCGAAGATGAAAATCATACAATTCTAATATACCTTGCTTTTGTGATGATCATGAATTGTTATTTGACATTAGCAGTAAATTTCACCCTTCCACAACTTCTCAAAGCACCATCTGTGCATGGCTTGACATTATACATTCTTGAGGTGCTTGATGCACGTCTTCATTGTCAGAGTCACCATGCCCTTTTTGTGCATAATGATTTATTATTGATTATCTAGTATCATATTACTGCAAGAATTTTTCCTTGAAAAACTTTCGAGATAGGAAATTTTTTATCATATTTATATAATGGTTGTAATAATCCATTGCATGGTTCTCATGACTTATTGGTCTTTATGGATATTAATAAATCTATTTTATTTAGTTCTATACTCTGTAATGGGATGACTTTTGCCCTATCCATGCCTTAGAAGAGCTAATTCATCCGAACAAATCTAGTTTCTTTATCCATTATCCAGAACTGGCATGTGTGGATCTACCTAGAGATAGCAAAATCAAATCCGCCAAAGACTGGAGGCCATCCAGCTTGCATGCCCGAAGGCAACTTCTGTGTATTTGCGATAAGAATGCTATCTTTTCATCAACCATAGCTAGAATTGGCAATGAGCTCATGAACCTGCACATGTTTTATGGAGCTCTTTAGCATCTACCAAAGAGCAGCTTGATCCTAGGACATGTTGTTGTCTAATCAGATAAGAAAAAATAAAGAAGGCCTCAAATATGAACAAATGATCAAAAATGCACTTCCAACTCAATCAACAGTTCTAGTAAGAATTGGAATTTCCAATCTGACATGTAATAAAGAGTTTGTATGCATGTTCCTTCAGCATTACTAACTTTATATCGTTTAATCGCAGGCTTCATCCGCTAGTCTTTTGTCTTCTGCTCCTTTATCTGCTTCTTCTACTTCCTCTTCCCTTTCTATTGACTCCGTGTCTCTTCCTACTCCTTGAACCTCTGTGGATATAGTTGTTCATGTCTCATGTGCATGTTTTGGTGATTGAATTAAAGTTTCAGCATATTTAAAGGAGCTACAGACTGCAGGAGACTAGGTGGACATTCAACTTCCTTATAATAATGTCTTTTATGAGGTGCAAGAGTGTCGTAATGCCTTTGTTTGGGCTGCAGTTCTAGTCGTTGAAATCGTCATGGTGCACATTCACGGTGTGTTGAAAATCTAGTCTTTCATGCTATTGTCTGTCACTTCATTGGTCAATTTCTTAATCTCAAAAGGATGGATTTTTTGCTGAAATAGCACTTTCAAAAATTGGAATTTGTGGCGACCATACAGATATTCGTATCATACGAATATTATATTCGTATGTATAAAAGATGGAACTTGCAATTGCAAGTTACACACCTTTGCCAAGTGCACTACCAATACTTGTTGAAGATATTCCCTCATATCTTTCTCATATGCAGGGTTGTTTCCAGGAAGTTCTAGAATATTATAGAACCTACATGCATGCGCCACACTTAGCCTGATCTCATCAATTGGAGTGGCGCGATGCTGACCGTTTGACCTAGATATATAAAGAGGCACCTCCTTCTTGTCGAATCATTTTGGTTCAACGCCAGTCTTGAGCCTTCTAGATATCTGTATCGTGTCCTGCTTGCCTTCGGGCCATTATATTCCTGATTCTTGTTTATATATTAGATTCTTCGCCGATCTTGGCATGTTTCCCTCGTATTTCTTGCGTATTTTCCAAGTATTTTTCTTATTTTCGCATAGGTTCATGACAGTTTGAACTGGAATCCCTTACCGGTTCTTGCCTGCTCTGACCCTAAGCATTTTTTTTGCTCATATTTGGTGATTTTATATCTATGGAGAAGGTTTCGACTTTATTATAGCAGGTCAAGCGGCTTCTTCAAGTATGCCAGCAGTTGCAGATGGACAATAAAGAGCTTAAGGATTGTGTTGCTTCATATGATATGGCCTTGTTGGAGTCTGTTCGGGCATCTCTACCCTTCGATCTATTGGCTCAAGTATATTTTCATACATTGGCTCTAGATCATCTTCTCAGCAAATGTGATCGGACTATGATCGATTTGAGGTCCGAGATGGACTTCTGTTTCGTGATGAGCTTCTGTATGTGCCAGATGGTGCTTCAAGGCTTCGAGTTCTCCAGGCTTGCCAGGATTCACCTATGGCCGGATACCTTAGAGAAACCAAGACTTTTGAACTTATTAGTCGAGAGTATTGGTGGCCTGGGCTTTGTCGCTCTATTGAAGCTTTTATTCGATCCTGTGACATCTGCTGTCAAGCGAAGGTTCTGAGCCATCTTCAGCCATTGCTAGTTCCCGATGGACCTTGGAAGAGTATTTCTATAGACTTTATTTCAGAGCTGCCACTCTCTCAGGGTTATGATGCCATCATGGTTGTTGTTGACCATTTCTCTAAGATGGCTCATTTTATTCCCTGCAACATCACCATCACCAGTGAGGGAAAAGCTGGCCTTCTTCTTTGTGACGTAGTCAGACTTCATGGATTGCCAGATACTATCGTCAATGATCGCGGACCTCAGTTCGACGCAGGTTTTTGGAAGCGGCTTTTGGAGTTATTGCATATTGACCGCTCATTGACATCCAGTCATTATCCAGAAAGTAATATGCAGGCAGAGTGCATTAATCAAACACTGGAGCTATATTTAAGGTGCTTTATCAGTTGTCAGCAGGATGATTGGGTCGATTATCTTCCATTAGCTGAGTTTGTCTATAATAACTCAGTACACGCTTCTATGGCTAGACTCCGTTCTTTCTGAACTCTGATCAGCATCCTCGTTGGTCTCTTGGTGTCGCTGGCAGTGACTCTGTCAATCCTAGTGCCGAGTCTCGACTTGAGAAACTCTAGGCTCCTCAATAAGATCTCCAGCATCATCTTCACCGAGTATAGGAACGCTATCGGCATTATGCTGATTTGCATCGGCATGAAGCTTCTAAATTTTACGTTGGTGATCTTGTCTGTCTTCTTCGTAAGGACCTCCCTACCTCAGATTAGCGACGTGGCATTCTGGCTCTAGTTCCCTCAGTTGTTCGTCTCCATCCAATATTTCATGTTTTTCTATTGGAGCCCTATACAGTTAATACTTTCCCGAATCACGTTCCTCCACAACCACCACCACCAGTGGAAATTGATGATCATGAGGAGTTCGAGATTCGAGAGATTCTAAACTCCAAGTTTCTTCGTCAACGATTGTATTACTTTGTCGATTGGGAAGGTTACTCACCAAGTGATAGAACCTGGGAGCCTGCCTAGAACCTGACTAATGCTCCTGATAAATTTGCGAAGTTTCACCGACGTTATCTGGATAAGCCAAGTTTGAGTACTCCAGCCCCAGCTCGATGGTCGTCACACAAATGCAAAAAGGTAGTTGCACAAGACAAGATTTGAACTTGCAAACTTCTAGCTGCAAGTCACACACCTTTGCCAAGTGCACAAACAATATTTATTAAAAGATATTTTCTCATGTCTTTCTCATCTGCTTCTCATGTGATCTCATCCATTGGAGTGGCACGATCATGACCGTTGGTCTAGATAAATAAGGAGGCACCTCCTTCTTCTCGAACCATTTTAGTTCAATGTCAGTCTTGACCCTTCTAGGCATCTGTCTCGTGTCCCTGCTTGCCTTCGGGCCATTGTACTCCTGATTCTTGTTTATATATTAGATTCTTCGTTGATCTTGACATATTTCCTTCGTATTTCTTGAGAGGATTGCCTCAACATGAGACAACTCAAAAGATTTGTAATAAGCAGACTAACTATTTCTTAAATCATGTTTGATTCACCTGTAGCAGTTGACAAGTTTGTGGAGCATGGAGTGTGGAGTGATCCTTTATGAGGGTATTATTTTCTATATCAATTGTACACCTTTGGATTATTACCCAACAAATTTGATGCACGCCAAATGCCATGTTGATTTTCACTGAAGAATTTTTCCTATCGAATTGCAAGTCTCAAGCTTCATAATTGCAATTGCTAATGGATTAGCTCTCCATCTTGCTCTTTCAAATGTCACGTGTTTGTATCTCCCTTTCTGCTGATGCTGCTCTTTTAAAATCTGCGTGCCTCCCTTGTTTTTAGATATAAACTTTTAGTTTAATGGTTCTGAGCTTGCTCTTGGTGGTATCCTGTCACAGGAGGGGGATGACCATGAATTGCATTCAATCACCTTATCACTCGTGGAAGTTTCAAGCTGCTGGAATCAACAATTCTATTTATGACAAGGAGTTGTTGGCGATAGTTGATTCTTTCAAGGAGTGGAGACGTTTCCTGGAGGGATCTCCTTATAAGGTCAAAATCTATACAGATAATCAAAATCTGGAATATTTTCAGTCTGCTCGAGTGTTCAACCGTCGCCAGGCCCGATGGCATATTCAAGTACTATCCCGCATTGATTTCGTGATCAAGTACTATCCTAGACACTTCCAAGGGAAGCCTGATGCCTTGTCTCAACGCTCCTACCTTGAGCCCAAGCCAAGTGATCCTGCATTTGATCAGCAATCACAGGTTATTCTAGGGACTGATCATTTCCAGCTTATGGCCCTCACTTTATTTGAGAGGCCTCATGATATGGCCTTGTTGGAGTCTGTTCGGGCATCTCTACCCTTCGATCTATTGGCTCAAGTATATTCTCATACATTGGCTCTAGATCATCTTCTCAGCAAATGCGATCGGACTATGATCGATTTGAGGTTCGAGATGGACTCCTGTTTCATGATGAGCTTATGTATGTGCCAGATTGTGCTTCAAGGCTTCAAGTTCTCCAGGCTTGCCATGATTCACCTATGGCCAAATACCTTGGAGAAACCAAGACTTTTTAACTTATTAGTCGAGAGTATTGGTGGCCTGGGCTTTGTCGCTCTGTCGAAGCTTTTATTCGATCCTGTGAAATCTGCTGTCAAGCGAAGGTTCTGAGACATCTTCCTCATGGCCTTCTTCAGCCATTGCTAGTTCCCGATGGACCTTGGAAGAGTATTTCTATAGACTTTATTTCGGAGCTGCCACTCTCTCGGGGTTATGATGCCATCATGGTTGTTGTTGACCATTTCTCTAAGATGGCTCATTTTATTCCCTGCAACATCACCATCACCAGTGAGGGAAAAGCTGGCCTTCTTCTTCGTGACGTAGTCAGACTTCATGGATTGCCAGATACTATCGTCAGTGATCGGGCACCTCAGTTCGACGCAGGTTTTTGGAAGCGGCTTTTGGAGTTATTGCATATTGACCGCTCATTGACATCCAGTCATTATCCAGAAAGTAATATGCAGGCAGAGTGCATTAATCAAACACTGGAGCTATATTTAAGGTGCTTTATCAGTTGTCAGCAGGATGATTGGGTCGATTATCTTCCATTAGCTGAGTTTGTCTATAATAACTCAGTACACGCTTCTATGGCTAGACTCCGTTCTTTCTGAACTCTGATCAGCATCCTCGTTGGTCTCTTGGTGTCGCTGGCAGTGACTCTGTCAATCCTAGTGCCGAGTCTCGACTTGAGAAACTCTAGGCTCCTTAATCAGATCTCCAGCATCATCTTCACTGAGGATAGGAACGCTATCGGTATTATGCCGATTTGCATGGCGAGGGAAGCTTCCTAAATTTTCGTTGGTGATCTTATCTGTCTTCTAGCCGAAAGGACCTCCCTCCCTCCACCGCAGCAAGCTTGATTGTAAGCCTTGGTCGCTTGGATCGCGGCTTCGGATTAATGACGTGACATTCTGGTTCTAGTTCCCTCTGTTCGTCTCCATCCAATATTTCATGTTTTTCTATTGGAGCCCTACACAGTTAATACTTTCCCGAATCACGTTCCTCCACCACCACCACCACCAGTGGAAATTGATGATCACGAGGAGTTCGAGATTCGAGAGATTCTAGACTCCAAGTTTCTTCGTCGACGATTGTATTACTTTATCGATTGGGAAGGTTACTCACTAAGTGATAGAACCTGGGAGCCTGCCTAGAACCTGACTAATGCTCCTCATAAAATTGCGGAGTTTCACCGACGTTACTGGATAAGCCAAGTTTGAGTACTCCAGCCTCAGCTCGATGGTCGTCACACGAATGCAAAAAAAGTAGTTGCACAAGACAAGATTTGAACTTGCAAACTTCTAGCTGCAAGTCACACACCTTTGCCAAGTGCATTACCAATATTTATTAAAAGATATTTCCTCATGTCTTTCTCATATGCCGGATTGCTTCCAGGAAGTTCTAGAATATTCTAGAACCTACATGCATGCGCGACACTTGGCGTGATCTCATCCATTAGAGTGGCACGATCATGACCATTGGTCTAGATAAATAAGGAGGCACCTCCTTCTTCTCGAACCATTTCAGTTCAATGCCAGTCTTGACCCTTCTAGGCATCTGTCTCGTATCCCTGCTTGCCTTCGGGCCATTGTACTCCTGATTCTTGTTTATATATTAGATTTTTTGCTGATCTTGGCATATTGCCTTCGTATTTCTTGCGTATTTTCCTTGTTTTCGCGTAGGTTCATGACGAGATTGCCTCAGCATGAGACTCAAAAGATTTGGACTAACTATTTCCTAAATCATGTTTGATTCACCTGTAGCAGTTGACAAGTTTGTGGAGCATGGAGTGTGGAGTGATCCTTTATGAGGGCATTATTTTCTATATCAATTGTACACCTTTGGATTATTACCCAACAAATTTGATGCACTCCAAATGCCATGTTGATTTTCATTGAAGAATTTTTCCTATCGAATTGCAAGTCTCAAGCTTCATAATTGCAATTGCTAATGGATTAGCCCTCCATCTTGCTCATTCAAATGTCACGTATTTGTATCTCCCTTTCTGCTGATGCTTCTCTTTTAAAATCTGCGTGCCTCCCTTGTTTTTAGATATAAACTTTTAGTTTAATGGTTCTGAGCTTGCTAATATATTTTTGGATGTAGAAGCATTCTCTTCCTATCGCACTAGACACTCTATTCCCTCTATTTCCATAGCTTCCTCTACCCCAAATTATATCTTCTTCTCTTCTTCATCTGCTTCTTTACCTCTTACACCCTCTGTTCCTAGCATTGTATCTCCTACCTCAGCTCCACCTTTTTCATCCCCTGCCATCTCATCTCAATACAAAGGGATGATCGGCGTCAGCGGCGTGCGCGACGTCGAAACGGCGAATTCGTCGTCCGAACATCGATGACATCGTCGTTCAACGGCGACAACGTCGTTCGGCGTCGTTCAGCGGCGTTTTCGGGGATGGCGTGTCGGATTGGCATGCGTGGCATGATTTGCTTCGCGCCCGAGGGGCGGGCCAGCGAACGGCGTCTCCACCGGTGGCGTGGCACATCGGTTTGCGTGGCTGGCGACATGCGGTGGCGGCGCATACCGTGTTACGCCCGCGTCGACATGGCGTCGTTGAACGGCGACTAAAAAATCGGCGTGACGGTCGGCCGTGGTAATGGCGACATGCGGTTTCACGCCAAAGTGTCTGCCACGTCGACATGGCGTCGTTAAGCGGCGCTTTGGAATATCGGCGATGGCGGCGGTTTACCGGCGTGGCGGCATCGTCCGCGCCCACGCTATTGCAATGCCCCGTAAACGCGTCGTTCGCAGCGTCGTTTTTTTTTTTTCGGGCAAAAAAAGCGATGCGAAAAAAATTATCTGGCGTTGCTTATCGTTTGGAATGCCAAAAATTACCCTATGGACTAAGTTACGGTCGGTTTTGCAAAAAAGCGACACACTTACGCCCTACATTGCGGTATTCTTGACCACCTCTAGGCCAATTGACTACGAGTGTGTTGCACATGAGATAGTTTGGCGCTTCTTCGAAGGGGTGGCCGCCCTACAAAACTTGGTCCCTAGGGCAATGTCGGCGTTAGAGTCCATTGGCGAGCGAATCCGGTTGGAGGGAGGGAAAGTTGCGTCGTCGCCCGGGGACCCGGAGGGGAGAGGACTTTTGGGGCAAAAGCTGCCCAGGGTGGTTTTAGGGTCCGTGCTCTGGCGTCAACACCCCTCTACGTCAAGACGGCGCAAGGTCCTAGTCGAATCGACAAGGATAGAGCCTCCGAAAGCGTAAACCCTATGAGTTGCCGGGTTCTAGCGGGGTTTTGCGTTTTGGGTGCGAGTTACAGTCTTTTGCACTTGGGGCGTGGCCGATCACATGCAGTTGAGAAAGCAGCGAAGCAAAGGGGCCTGGCGGAATGGAGTTTGGACTGTACTCCTCCCGTTGTGGCGGTTAGAAGTCAAGGCCAGCTTTTCGATAGCAAGACATTAAATAAATTAAGTAATTAATTGCAGACTTAAATTCTGATTTTTTGTCAGCTAGCATCCTAAGTCATCGCCAACATACATGCCAACTTTCAAAAATTTTGGATATGGTTTTAGATCAAATAGTTTGCACTAGAGCGGATTCAGGCGGCTTTGTTGTTGGGCGTAGTGGCACACTTGCCCAAGTCAAACAAGGCGAGGACCTTGCAAGGCCTCCTCATTAGAGGGAGAGTCAGAACCCGGGGCCCGAGCCCCAAAAGCTTCGAGGCAGCCTTTCGGCGGCTCTCCGTAGGGCGTCGCTAAAGACCACACTCCGGGATCTCGGTTCCGTATCAAGCCATTGAATCCTTTGTTCGGGAACTGGTAGAAGGTCCAAAAAATCAACATCCGTCAGGAGAACATATCAAACCTTGAAGCGTCTGCTGGCGGCGGTCGTAGAAACCAAAGTGTTTTTTGTCGTTCGGACATTGCGGAGGCTCGAAATGCCGATCCGACTTTCGCCACATCGTCAGGAATGCCAAAATTACCCTAGGGACCAAGTTATACGGTGGGTTTTGCAAAAGAAACAAACACTTCGCCCTACATTTGCGGTATTGGCTGACCACCTCCTAGGCCAATTGACTACGAGTGTGTTGCACATGAGATGGTTTGGCGCTTCTTTGAAGGGTGGGCTTACGGCCACAAAACTTGGTCCCTAGGGCAATGTCGGCGTTGAGTCCATTGGCGAGAGAGCGGATCACGGTTCGGAAGTTGCGTCCGTCGCCCGGGCCGCCGGGAGAGGAATTTTGGGGCAAGCTGCTTCGAGGGTGGTTTTAGGGTCCGTGCTCTGGCGTCAACACCCCCTCTACATCAAGACGCGGCGCCAAGGTCCTAGTCAAATCGACAAGGATAGAGCCTCCAAAGCGTAAACCCTATGAGTTGCGGGTTCTAGCGGGTTTTTGCGTTTTGGGTCTTTTTTGGTCTTTTGCACTTGGGACGTGGCCGATCACATGCTTGATTTGAGCAGCGAAGCAAACAAGCGGAATGGGTTTTGGACACGTACTCCTCCCGTTGTGGCGATTAGAAGTCAAGGGCGCTTTTGCGATAGCAAGACATTCGTAAATTCGTAATTAATGCATAGATGCGGACTTAAATTCTGATTTTTGTCGGCTAGCTTCCTAAGTCATCGCCAACATCTGAGGCCAACTTTCAAAAATTTTGGATATGGTTTAGATCAAATAGTTTGCACTAGAGCGGTCGGGCAGCTTTGTTGTTGGGCGGTAGAGGTAGCACACTTGCCCAAGTCAAACAAGGCCAGGACCTTGCAAGGCCTCCTCATTAGAGGGAGAGTCAGAACCCGGGGAGCCCCAAAAAGCTTCAAGGCAGACCTTTCGTGGCGCTCGCCCGGAAATGCGCTAAAGACCACACTCCAGGATCTCGGTTCCGTATCCGGCCGTTGAATCCTTTGTTCGGGAACACAGTCAGAAAGGTCAAAAAATCCAACATCCGTCAGGAGAACATATCAAGCCGTGAAGCGTCGCGGCGAGGCGGCGATGTAGAAACCAAAGTGTTTTGTCGTTGGACATTGCGGAGGCTCGAAATGCCGATCCGACTTCGCCACATCGTCAGGAATGCAAAATTACCCTAGGGACCAAGTTACACGGTCGGTTTTGCAAAGAAACACTAAGCCCTACATTACGGTATTCGGCGTGACCACCTCCTAGGCCAATTGACTACGAGTGTGTTGCACATGAGATAGTTTGGCTTCTTAGAAGGGGTGGGCTTACGGCCACAAAACTTGGTCCCTAGGGCAATGTCGGCGTTGAGGTCCATTGGCGAGACGCAGAATCCCGGTTCGAGGGAGGGAAGTTGCCCGTCGTCGCCGGGGCAGCCGGGAGAGGACTTTTTTTTTTTGGGGCAAGGCTAAAGACCAGGGTGGTTTTAGGGTCCGTGCTTTCCGGCGTCAACACCCCCCCTCTACCTCAAGACCGCGGTAGCAAGGTCCTAGTCAAATCGACAAGGATAGAGCCTCGGCGTAAACCCTATGAGTTGCGAGGGTTCTAGCGGGGGTTTGCGTTTTGGGGTCTTAGAGATTTTTGGTCTTTTGCACTTGGGGCGTGGCCGATCACATGCGATTGAAGCGAAGCAAAGGGAACTGCCCGGAATGGAGTTTGGACTGTACTCCTCCGTTGTGGCGGTTAGAAGTCAAGGGCAGCTTTTGCATTAGCAAGACATTAAATAAATTCGTAATTAATGCATAGTACGGACTTAAATTCTGATTTTTTGTCGACTAGCTTCCTAAGTCATCGCCAACATCTGAGGCCAACTTTCAAAAATTTTGGATAAGGTTTAGATCAAATAGTTTGCACTAGAGCGGTCAGAGGCGACTTTGTTGTTGGGCAGCCGGTAGCACACTTGCCCAAGTCAAACAAGGCGGGACCTTGCAAGGCCTCCTCATTAGAGGGAGAGTCAGAACCCGGGGCCGAGCCCCAAAAAGCTTCGAGGCAGCCTTTCTGGCGGTTTCGCCGGCGTGCGCTAAAGACCACACACCCGGGATCTCGGTTTCAAGTATCCGGCCAGATTTGAATCCTTTGTTCGGGAACCTGGTCAGAAGGTCAAAAAAATCAACATCCGTCAGGAGAACATATCAAACGCTTGAAGCGTCTAGCGAGCGGCGGCAGTGTAGAAACCAAAGTGTTTTGTCGTTCGGACATTGCGGAGGCTCGAAATGCCGAATCGACTTCGCCACATCGTCAGGAATGCCAAAATTACCCTAGGGACCAAGTTACACGGTCAGTTTTGCAAAAGAAAGAAACACCGCCCTACATTGCTTTATTAGTGACCACCTCTAGGCCAATTGACTACTGAGAGTGTGTTGCACATGAGATAGTTTGGCTTCTTGAGAAAGGGGTGGGCTACGGCCACAAAACTTGGTCCCTAGGGCAATGTTGGCGTTCGAGTCCATTGGCGAGAGGCAGATCCGCGGTTCGGGAGAGGAAGTTGCCGTCCGTCTAGAGGGGCTTTGGGGGAGAGGAATTTTGGGGCAATTTGCTTCCGGGTGGTTTTAGGGTCCGTGCTCGGCGTCAACACCCCCCCTCTACCTCAAGACACGGCGCAAAGGTCCTAGTCAAATCGACAAAGGATAGAGCCTCAAAAGCGTAAACCCTATGAGTTGCGAGGTTCTAGCGGGGTTTGCGTTTTGGGTGCCGAGTTTTGGTCTTTTGCGCTTGGGGCGTGGCGATCACATGCGATTGAAGCGAAGCAAGGGAGCCTGGCGGAATGGAGTTTGGACCTGTACTCCTCCGTTGTGGCGGTTAGAAGTCAAGGGCAAAAACTTTTGCGATAGCAAGACATTAAGTAAATTCGTAATTAATGCATATGCACGGACTTAAATTCTGATTTTTTGTCGGCTAGCTTCCTAAGTCATCGCCAACATCTGAGGCCAACTTTCAAAAATTTTGGATATGGTTTAGATCAAATAGTTTGCACTAGAGCGGTCAGGGCGGCTTTGTTGTTGGGCAGTAGAGTGGCACACTTGCCCAAGTCAAACAAGGCCGAGGACCTTGCAAGGCCTCCTCATTAGAGGGAGAGTCCAGAACCCGGGGAGGCGAGCCCCAAAAAGCTTCCGAGGCAGCCTTTCTGGCGCTCTCGGGGAGTATGCGCTAAAGACCACACTCGGGATCCGGTTCCGTATCCGGCCGTTGAATCCTTTGTTCGGGGAACCCTGGTCGAGAAAGGTCAAAAAATCCAACATCCGTCAGGAGAACATATCAAACCTTGGCGTCTAGCGAGCGGCAGTGTAGAAACCAAAGTGTTTTGTCGTTCGGACATTGCGGAGGCTCGAAATGCCGATCCGACTTACGCCACATCGTCCAGGAATGCCAAAATTACCCTAGGGACCAAGTTACCACGGTCGGTTTTGCAAAAAGAAAGAAACACTTAAGCCGCCCTACATTGCGGTATTCGGTGACCACCTCCTAGGCCAATTGACTATGAGTGTGTTGCACATGAGATAGTTTGGCTTCTTCTTGAAGGGGTGGGCTTACGGCCACAAAACTTGGTCCCTAGGGCAATGTCGGCGTTAAAGAGTCCATTGGCGAGGCGGATCCGCGGTTGGGAGAGGAAGTTGCCCGTCCGTCGCCCGAGGGGCCTTTGGGAGAGGACTTTTGGGGCAAAGCTGCTTCGGGTGGTTTTAGGGTCCGTGCTCTGGCGTCAACACCCCCCTCTACCTCAAGACGGCGCCAAGGTCCTAGTCAAATCGACAAGGATAGAGCCTCGAAGCGTAAACCCTATGAGTTTGCGGGTTCTAGCGAGGTTTTGCGTTTTGGATCGAGTTTTGGTCTTTTGCACTTGGGGCGTGGCCGATCACATGCGATTGAAGCGAAGCAAGGGCGGCGGAATGGAGTTTGGACTGTACTCCTCCGTTGTGGCGGTTAGAAGTCAAGGGCCGCTTTTGCGGTAGCAAGACATTAAGTAAATTAAGTAATTAATGCATAAATGCGGACTTAAATTCTGATTTTTGTCGGCTAGCTTCCTAAGTCATCGCGCCAACATACTGAGGCCAACTTTCAAAAATTTTGGATATGGTTTTAGATCAAATAGTTTGCACTAGAGCGGTCAGGGGCTGACTGTTGTTGGGCGTAGGAGCTGGCACACTTGCCCAAGTCAAACAAGGCGGGGACCTTGCAAGGCCTCCTCATTAGAGGGGAGAGTCAGAACCCGGGGGCGAGCCCCAAAAAGCTTCGAGGCAGCCTTTCTGGCGGGCTCGTAGAGGCGTCGCTAAAGACCACACTCCGGATCACCGGTTCCGTATCCGGCCAGTTGAATCCTTTGTTCCGGGAACCTGGTCGAGAAGGTCAAAAAAATCCAACATCCGTCAGGAGAACATATCAAACCCGCGAAAGCGTCTGCGCGGCGGCGATTGTAGAAACCAAAGTGTTTTGTCGTTCGGACATTGCGGAGGCTCGAAATGCCGATCGACTTCGCCACACATCGTCAGGAATGCCAAAATTACCCTAGGGACCAAGTTACGGTCAATTTTTGCAAAAAAAAGAAAACACTTCGCCCTACATTGCGGTATTGGCGACCACCTCCTAGGCCAATTGACTACAGTGTGTTGCACATGAGATAGTTTGGCTTCTTGAGAAGGGTGGGCTTACGGCCACAAAACTTGGTCCCCTAGGGCAATGTCGGCGTTACGAGTCCATTGGCGAGGCGAGATCCGCGGTTCGAGGAGAGGGGAAGTTGCCCGTCCGTCGCTAGGAGCCCGGGGAGAGGAATTTTTGGGGCAAAAGCGCCGGGTGGTTTTAGGGTCCGTGCTCTGGCGTCAACACCCCCCCTACCTCAAGACGGGCAAGGTCCTAGTCAAATCGACAAGGATAGAGCCTCCGAAGCGTAAACCCTATGAGTTGCGAGGTTCTAGTAGGGGTTTGCGTTTTGGATGCCAGTTTTGGTCTTTTGCACTTGGGGCGTGGCGATCACATGCGATTGAAGCGAAGCAAGGGCCCGGCGGAATGGAGTTTGGACTGTACTCCTCCCCGTTGTGGCGGTTAGAAGTCAAGGCCCGCTTTTGCGGTAGCAAGACATTCGTAAATTAAGTAATTAATGCATAGTAGGACTTAAATTCTGATTTTTTGTCAGCTAGCTTCCTAAGTCGCCAACATACAGGCCAACTTTCAAAAATTTTGGATATGGTTTAGATCAAATAGTTTGCACTAGAGCGGTCGGGCAGCTTTGTTGTTGGGCCCGGCACACTTGCCCAAGTCAAACAAGGCCAGGACCTTGCAAGGCCTCCTCATTAGAGGGAGAGTCAGAACCCGGGGGGCGAGCCCAAAAAAAGCTTTCAGGCAGCCTTTCTGGCGGCTCGATATGGTTTTAGGCGTGCGCTAAAGACCACACTCCGGGATCTCGGTTCCCGTATCCGGCCAGTTGAATCCTTTGTTCGGGAACCTGGTCAGAAGGTCCAAAAAATCCAACATCCGTCAGGAGAACATATCAAACGCTGGCGTCTGGCGGCGGTGATTAGAAACCAAAGTGTTTTGTCGTTGGACATTGCGAGGAGGCTCGAAAAATGCCGATCCGACCGCCACATCGTCAGGAATGCCAAAATTACCCTAGGGACCAAGTTTACGGTTGGTTTTGCAAAAGAAAAAACACTTACGCCCTACATTTGCGGTTATTGACCACCTCTAGGCCAATTGACTACGGTGTGTTGCACATGAGATAGTTTGGCGCTGGCCGAGAAGGGGTGGGCTTACGGCCACAAAACTTGGTCCCTAAGGGCAATGTCGGCGTTACGAGTCCATTGGCGAGAGCAGATCCGCGGTTGGGAGGGAAGTTGCGATGTCATTGGCCGGGAGGCCGGAGAGGACTTTTGGGGCAAAGCTGCTTAGGGTGGTTTTAGGGTCCGTGCTCTGGCGTCAACACCCCCCTCTACCTCAAGACCGCGGCGCAAGGTCCTAGTCCAAATCGACAGGATAGAGCCTCAAAGCGTAAACCCTATGAGTTGCCGGGTTCTAGCGGGGGTTTGCGTTTTTGGGTGCCAGATTTTAGTCTTTTGCACTTGGGGCGTGGCGATCACATGTAGTTGAAGCGAAGCAAGAGGCTGGCGGAATGGAGTTTGGACCTGTACTCCTCCGTTGTGGCGGTTAGAAGTCAGGGCGCTTTTGCGGTAGCAAGACATTCGTAAATTCGTAATTAATGCATAATGCGGACTTAAATTCTGATTTTTTGTCGACTAGCTTCCTAAGTCATCCAGCCAACATACTGGCCAACTTTCAAAATTTTGGATAAGGTTTAGATCAAATAGTTTGCACTAGAACGGTCCAGGCAGCTTGTTGTTGGGCACCCCAGAGCACACTTGCCCAAGTCAAACAAGGCGGGACCTTGCAAGGCCTCCTCATTGGGGAGAGTCCGAACCCGGGGGGCGAGCCCCAAAAAGCTTCAGGCGCCTTTCTGGCGGGCCTTCCGTAGAAGGCGTCGCTAAAGACCACACTCCGGATCGGTTCCGTATCAAGCCAGTTGAATCCTTTGTTCGGGGAACCTGGTCAGAAAGGTCAAAAAAATCCAACATCCGTCCAGGAGAACATATCAAACTTGAAGCGTCTGCGAGGCGGCGGTGTAGAAACCAAAGTGTTTTGTCGTTCGGACATTGCGGAGGCTCGAAATGCCGATCCGACTTAGCCACATCGTCCAGGAATGCCAAAATTACCCTAGGGACCAAGTTACGGTCGGTTTGCAAAAGAAAAGAAAACACTTACGCCCTACATTTGCGGTATTGACCACCTCCTAGGCCAATTGACTACTGAGTGTGTTGCACATGAGATAGTTTGGGCGCTTAGCCGAGAAGGGGTGGGCCCGGCCTACAAAACTTGGTCCCTAGGGCAATGTTGGCGTTACGAGTCCATTGGCGAGAGGCAGGATCCGCGGTTCGGAGAGGAAATTGCCCGTCCATCGCCGGGAACCTTTGGGAGAGGACTTTTGGGGCAAATTTGCTTAGGGTGGTTTTAGGGCCGTGCTCGGCGTCAACCCCCCCCTCTACGTCAAGACAGCGGCGCCAAGGTCCTAGTCAAATCGACAAGCATAGAGCCTCCGAAGCGTAAACCCTATGAGTTGCTAGGTTCTAGCGGGGTTTTGCGTTTTGGGTGCAGGAGTTTTGGTCTTTTGCACTTGGGGCGTGGCCAATCACATGCAGATTGAAGCGAAGCAAGGGCAGCGGAATGGAGTTTGGACTGTACTCCTCCCGTTGTGGCGGTTAGAAGTCAAGGGCCTTTTGCGGTAGCAAGACATTAAGTAAATTAAGTAATTAATGCATTTGGACTTAAATTCTGATTTTTGTCAGCTAACTTCTAAGTCATGCCAATCCGAGGGCTTGTTGGATAAACTACAAAGGACATGTTAAAAAAATTTTAATTCTCATAGCGGGGGACAAAATTAAAAAATATATATATATATATATGTAATTAGCCATTACATATACTATTGGTGGAAACCTAACTTTTAAATTTTAAAATAAAATTTAAGATAAACTACATTTGTATGTGTTATACATTTGGTAAGGTATTACTAGTTATCATCATGGTATTATATACCTCATAGCTCAAGCGGATGTACCACAAAACATTGAACATTTTCATGGTGGCATATTTCATAACTTTAGCAGGTGTAGCAAGTCAAATAAACCCTATCCATGTTAAATAAACCCATGTATCAAGTGTACATGCATTCTATAAAATTTTTTTTTTTTTTTTGTCGTCATAAAAAGCGCGTCGTTACTAAGCGTCGTTCAGCGGCGTTTTTGTGTCGTCGTTTACGGCGATCCGCGGCGTCGTTAAGCGGCGACTATTGATTTCATCAGCGGCGGCAATCCCGCCGCTTATTTTTCGAGCAAACAAAGCTTATGGAGGAGGCGTTTTTTGGCGATTTTTTGCGGATCTACTTTGGGGTCTATTCTAAGTGTAAGACAAGCTTCATAAGGTATGTGCGGATCAACCAACTTCGTTTTTGAATCTAAACTTGTTTTTGGGTAGATTTAGGGCTTTTGTATTTGTTGTTTGTTCTTCCTTCCTTCATTCTTCTTCTTCCATTCTTGCATCCTTCTTCCATACATATTCTTCCATTCCTTTGTCATCTTCTTCTTGATTCTTCCTCCTCTTATACTACTTCTTCCTCCTCTTATTCAAATTCTTACTCTTAATCCTCCTCTTGCTTCATCTTCTTATTATTCTTCCTCCCATTTTTGGGGTTCCTCCTCTTCTTCTTAGCCTTTTCTTCTTGAATTCTTCCATTCTTCTTCTAATTTTTTCCCATCTAAAGAAGGCGTTCGTTAAAGGCCGAGACCCTTCTTCTTTCCAAAATTTTTCCTTATTAGTTGTTTTATACTATTTCTTTCTAATCATTGAATTTTTGTTTTGCATGTACCTCCTAGCAAAATGTGTTGTTCTTACAAAACAAGTTGCACCTCTTCGGTAAGGATTTAATTTTTTTTTCAATAAGCTAATAAAATACTAATGCTTTATTTAGGTTAAATTGTTATCCAAGAAGAGGGGCGTCATTGAAACCACCCTCCCATTGATTTTCCATATTTTTTTTTTTTCCTTTAAGTTGTTTATTTATACTAATATTTTACTAATCATTGAATTTATTGTTTTGCATGTACACTTCTAGCAAATCGTTGTTTGTGCAAAACAACACTCCTGTATTGTACGGTAAGCATTTAATTTTCAATATGCTTAATGTATTGATTAATGTATTTAGCTTAATTTATTGATTAATGTATTTAGCTAAAAAATTGGGGCTTCATTTATTTTTTTGTATTTTTAATATATTTAAGCGACATCATTTAATGGCGTTAAAATCTTATATTTCTTTATTGGTTAAATTCATTTTATAGGCTTTAAATTAAATGTATTAACTTCATTTCATAATAAATGTATTATTATTATTTTTTTCAATTTATAAAAAAAAAATTAAAAAATTTTTTAATACTGCGTAAATAGCGTCGTTAAGCGGCGTTGCAATGCGTGAAAGCCTTTCTCACGTCGGCAGCGGCGGCCCAGCTGCGCCCGGCTGGCGCCCGGCGGCGTGGGCGCCGTGATAATGCGATGGCGTCGTTAAGCGGCGTCAAACATGCTGCCACGTCGGCAACCAGCTTCATGCGACGCCCGCGGCGGCGCGCGGCAGCGTGGCAGTAACCAATGCGTGGCGTCGTTGAACGGCGTCCGCGTGTTATTTTAAGGCGGCGCCGTTGCGACGCGTATGGCGGCAGCGTCCGCGTCGTAAAAGCGGCGTGCATACGTCGTTATGGCGTCGTTCATCGACTTTTTGGCGTGCGTTCATCGGCGTTCAAGCGGCCGTGCGGGCGTCGTAATAGAAGCGATAAATAAGCGGGGCAATTTTTGTAGTGTCTCCTATCAGTTTTTTTATTGAATAGCATGAGATAGATAGATAGATAGATAGATAGATAGTAGTTTTAACGTCACTGGGTTGGAGACCTCATTGGCAGATTGGTTTATCTCCTATATGAAAGAGTTGCTCGTCAGAGAAATAATTATGCACCACCACCATCTATCTCTGAGTATATCCCTCCTACTGAGCTTGTATCTGCCACTGTTATTACAACACATCCTGTGGCATCAAGGCAGAATTAGGCAAATCATTTTGAAAATAAGTTGCATATGCATGCTAATTCAATAGATTTGGCACATCAACCACTAGACTCTCCTGCACAATGAAACTGATTTCTTGGGATGTTAGAGTGTTGCTTCTTCCCTGGCTAAAAGAGGTAGATTTTCTATGGCTTGCAAGGTTGAATTCAGGCGTCTATTGTCTGCAAGAACATAAATGCAAGAAACGCGATATGCATGCTTCAGTAGTTGGAAGGCAACTTAATATCCTTATAGTTGCATTAGACTCAACAAAAGCAGGGGTCCATATCGAAGCATGATATAACAGGCACATTCATTAAGGTAGACATCAAGTAGTTTGAGAATGGACAAGAATAGAGGTTTGTGAATGTTTATATTCATAATATACCTCGTCAACAAGGTGCACTTTGGGTGACACTAAGAACCAAAAGGCTGGATGTTCATGTGGCTTGGCTGTTAGTGGCGGACTTTAACACTAGAGTTGTCAGGCGATGGATCAAAAAATGTACATTTGCACTGTTTATTTTAAAAGTCATATAAAATCAATGGCTCAAAATTCAACAAAACCCTTTCTACAAGTTCATATGTGACAGTTATTAAAAATACCTAAAAATCTATCTACCTCCGTTCTTGGAAGTTATGCTTATATGAATCCAAGAGGATCATGCCAATAATGCCTTATATTTACTTAAGATAAAATTATCTTAATAAAGTAATTTTTTTGAATCTTTTCAGTATTTTCTTATTTTTCTATGCGAGTTAAAAGTATACATAAAAAATTGCACCTCATTTATGAGAAGGAAGATAGGGTTCCTCAAACATGACAGGATCAAAACTATTTTTTGTTTTCTATGAACCAATAATGGTTCCCATAAGGTCGTTCTCAAATCAAATCTCTAACTTTTGCCAATAAATGAACTTTGGCTTAGAATTTGGAATATAAGTAGTAAACAAGTTGTTTCATCACAGAAAAATATTTACTGGTCTTGATTTTTAAGTTTTAGTCTTTTCATACAATTTTTAATACAATTGACTAATAATTTATATATATATTGAAGAAGAAAAAGAATAATGATCCAAGTTTGTCCTTCAAAAAATTATATTATGAAAGCTTACAACAATACGAGACAAATGGCAAAAAAAAAAATATAAAAAAAAAATAAAAAAAAATTTAAAATTTAAAATCTGTTCAACAGACTTTTACCTTCCATGGACTTTTGCAAAGACCACTTCTGGCCAATATGCAGCCTTAAGACAAAACAGGATGTAAATTTTGACTTAAGCCTTAAAAATGGTTAAACATTTATCAAAAGAAATTACCAGATTCTTTTCAAAAATAATGATTTCCTCTTTGTCAATTCAATTAATGTTCTTGTTCAATACATCATATTAACCCTTAAAAGAATTCAGCATTGACTAAAAAACGACATAAGATTGAAAATGAAGTTTAGAATTTCCCTTGTCTTTCAAATCAACAGCTCAACAGCCTTGTCCAAAATGTGACCTCAAAGTCATCATGTCATGTAGCTTCTCCAACTTGAATGAATGGGAAACATATGGAGCAAGAAATCACGTTACTGCGGTAAAACAGGAGGGACAATTAGCCTTAATCGGTAAAGCCCTAAGCACTAGCGAGGTAGCTAAGGAATTTCTTAGGCTTATCGCCCTTCACCTTGAATGTAACATAAATATAATAGATAGATGTATTTTTTCAACAGAAAATAAGCAAGGGTCTCTGCCCTAATTACTTAACCTTCATGCAAGTTCAACTTTTAGCGTCGATCTACTATTAGGCCCCTTCAACTGGCATTTACTCACTAAAGCTGAAACTTCGTGTCAGGTTTACGCTGCTCTAAGCTCAAAGCATATGGTGATAAACAGACTTTTACTCCCCAATATGCCAATATTACCATCTAGCATAGATTAAAATGCATAATATCCCATCTGTCAAGTATCAAAATGAGTATCAATATCTAGCATTATAACAGGGGGTTGTTTTTGTATTTTTGTACTTTTTTTCCTAAGGTTTTTATATGATTTATTGATAGTATTCCATGAGGCGATTAATCCGGTATATCTAGAGTGCACATCCCCAGCTCACTTTAATTTTTGGACGCTTTGCAATGGTTTAATCCTAAATTTTATAATTTAACAAAAGTATTTCTTCCTTGCTTTACATGCAAGGGCTTCGAGACCCTTCAACTTAGGGTTTTGTTCTGCCCATGCCCTCTTCCATATTCGACAGGGCATGGATCATGTCGGATCAGCTAAGCCTATTTTGTTACCTTGTTGCACAGCCTGGGTGCTACGTCTGGCGTGGCATGTGGGCGAGTTGCTAAGGGCATCTATTCAGGTTCGTTCTTTTTATCATTTGCCTTATTTTTATGGGGGCGTCTTGTTTTTGCCTTTGGCGGAAGGATCTGCTTGGTTGTGATTTGCCCGATTGGGCAATCCATTTGCTCTAACTTTGCAAAGGCTAAAGCCCCATTTCGACTTTGGTGATGGCGGTGGATCGATTTCTATCGGACTTCTGTTTTGTAGTGGGATGGAGTTGATATTTCATTTCTTGGAAAGCTAACGGGTTTTCTTTTAGAGGGGTCATGTGTATGTTTGGTGTGGCCTTTGTAGAGAGGGATCGATAATATTAATTTACCTGAGACCTTGCAATTCAACGAGACCTTGCAAATTCAACAGACCTTGCAAATTCTTACCTATGTCGTGAGTTTGTAACACTATCTTCACTTGCAGCTTAATTGAGGATCCCATAAAAATCCAAAGATTGATTGCTCGAAGAAATGCATGCTTCTTTTTATCGGGCTATGATGCTTCAAAAGTGCGCAAGGCTAGAAAACCAATTAGAAAAAAAAAAGAGTTGCAAGGAACCTTTCTAGTGTTGATCCAAAAGTCGGGATAAAATTCAGCGGCCAGTACGAAGCTAACCGGTGAGGCGATCCAAAGGCTTCAAGCAGAAAGAAAACAACCAAGGCAAGAAGAGGTAACTTAAGTTGTTATTCTCCGTTTTATTGGTTTCAGAGAAACCACGAGCTTATTGAGTAAATTCCCAATGCGGAAAAGTGCGGTCCCGAACTATCCGAAAAGAACCCGCACAAAAGACTACTTTTTAAGGAAAAATCCTCCCTTAACGGAAGACATGAGTTCTTTCTAAAACCGATCCTGTTTCCTTGTCGCGAAGGTCTCCTTCACCAATATCTTCAAAGATTGCTATGTATGGGCGGGGCCGGACAAAGCCGAAAGATCGACTACTCGCCCACAACCTTTCAGGCTAAGAACAGAGGTAAAAGCTCGTTGCATTTTTGCAAATCTTCAGAAATCTATAGTTTGAGCTGAAAATCAAAATCAACACAATGTTCTTAAAAAATCTTTATTCCCTTTTCGTAGGAAACAGGTGCAGTGACTGGTGCAGTGACTGGGAAGCTACTTCGGGGCAAAATAAGGCACAACTTAGATATGGCCAAGTAAAAAAGCGCTTCTGCTATCATGTTGAGTCATGCAGATATGGTATGCAATTTTTGGTATCCAGAGGTCATGGCTGTCTAATTCCTGACTTGGAAGCATTTCCCTATGCTCTTTTAGATGGAAAAGAAACATTCATAGATGAGGTACACAAATTTCTAGAATGTTATGTATTTCAAGTCGATTATATTTTAAACCAAACAATTGTTGTATCCATTTGCAGTTTCAAATGCACACGGAGCACCTATCATCTTCATCTAGGCAGTCCTAGAGTGTAATTGAGGGATGCTGTAAAATAATAAGGTTTCATGCATAAACATTTTCATGAATACATGTTAAATGCTCTAGGTATTTCGTGCATAGAGATTTTCATGAACACTATGCTAAAATTTGTACCGTGATATTGGCTTTGGCATCTTGTGCTATATTGAAAACTAATTATGACTTTGGCTTCTTGTGTTGCATTACAATCCTGTACATATTTTATGAATGTGGTCATATAAATTATGCTTAAGCTACCAACGAAACATTTAAACTTCTCACCATGTGTTCTTATGCCATTCCTTAGTCAAATTACAACTAAATCAAAGTTTTGTTTCAACTATGTTTTGCCAAACAAAAATTTAAGTCCTCCTCATCCTCAGGTTCAATTGCAATACTGAAGCTTCTTAGTAAGTATCTATCTATCTATTTAGGGTGACGTAGGGCCCGAAGGGCCCAAATTTTTTTTTAATATAACAATCAACACACAACTACCATTAACATTATTAACACAAACCATTGCATTTAACACATTTAAATTAAAATCCCCCTTAAACCCCCTTTGGTTTGGATGCATATTGACACGGGGGGTTACGTAGGGCAGCGAGAGCCCCAAAAATATATTTACAATACATGTACAAAATTAACACCATTAAGTACATTCTCTCAAACCTTATAGTATTTTGCAAACCTTAACATACAGTATACAAAAACTTGTACATGCATACCCCACAAACGAGGATCACTATGTACGGTCCAGATCTTGGAATAAAGGGCAAATATGCCCATCCGACAGCTCTGTGCCCGCATGACTTACAGAATAATTCTATCATAGGCCAGCAAACAAATTATGAACCGTCCTACTTCCATGATGCATGCAGTAATAAATAAGCATGACTTGCCCGCAACTATAGATATGTCACTGTCTAAGTCATTAAGCTAGCAGTATGTACAAAAAAATTCCAAGTTACAAGGCCAGGCTTTTCATCTAGCAGCAGGATGGTTGCTTTGGACTATCTGGAAAAGACGAAGATTGGTAATCTTCAAAGGTCTGGATGTGGCAGATAATCGTGTTCTCCAAGAAGCTCAAGGTTACATTGTAAAGTCGTATTATTGTTCTTCACTTGCCCCTCGCAAGAGGCGATTGATTTTTGAGGAGTTTTTGGATGTGCACTCTTATGCTTAGGCATGTTGCTTCACTCGGTGGGTCTCCGCTTATCCGCTGAGATTTTATTCTTGTCTCTGCATTTATACTTGTATTTGACTCTTTGATTGAATAAAGTCTAACGTCCTTCAACAAAAAAAAAAAATGCCTAATAACTAACATGGCACTTCAGATATAAGGTGCCCTTAATTTGTAGAGCATGCAGTCACCCTACTCACAGATCAAGTGAAGTTATGGCATTGCCATAACTATTTTAGAAACGTATGTCCTTGCCAGAATGGGTATAGCTCCTCACAATTATGCTGCCAAACTCAACGATCTTATAATCATCTTACAATTTCAAGACTATGTTCCACACATTAATACCAAAACAAATAATTGCTCATAACCAAGCTGCGACGTGCCATGATATGCAGTTACATTTGGAAATCTCCTATGCTCAAATAATTCACATATAATGTATCCATATGCCTATAAATACTTTATGACAGGCAGCTCAAACAACACAGGTTTCCATAATCAAAAGACACATGCAATATAGCAGCCATATGTCTAGATCTTGAGCTATTTTTGCAATATGCCATATGCATTAAAGCCAATGCAGCCTAATGATTATGATAACTGCCACCAACTAGATTTATCACTCAATATAATAGCCAAATAATTCTTTAGCTAAATGCAACGTGCATAAATTCGTGTGAAGTTTCAGAAAGGCAAATACCACGTCCAGATATCTCATTATTCATTTTCTGTTTTGGAAAGTAGATCACCACACTCTATTATTTATATATCATCACTCTAATTCAGGTTTGTTACCCTATAATGGTCAGCAATAGGCACTTGATTCGTGCACCTTATATGTCTTAAGAACAGCCTGATCGGAAGCACTAGAAGCACAACACTTCATCGGAGGACATATACCATTAAGCCCATGTCAATAAGTCAAATCCCAAATATTTAATCCAGATTCTACTATTGTATAAGGTTATATCTCAAAAACTTATGCCAGATTCTTTACCTATTGCAGGATGACCTACTAATATCCATAAGATAAAGAATTACCTGAATGGGTTGAATTTGTTATGCTCATAGCATCATCACGATTTGTACTTGGAAGTGGCAAGCATATTTGACACTCTTTTCTTTCTCCACATGGTCTGTCTGCATATCTTGAGTTTCCTGCTACAATGTGCAATAATGTGCAGTGCAAGCCTGATCTGCAAATTTTTCCACCGATTTGGCTACTTATATATTTTGCATAAACACCAGATCAAGATCAACTATCACATCAGGAGATACCATAGATTTATGAAATTGGGCTGTATTCTTCTCTCTGCACATCTGGCCGTCTCTTTTTCACCTCTTTTCCTTGAGGACAAATCTATATCCACTTTCTTACCAGCCATAGCCAAGCAAGTCCGCACATGCACGAGACTAAAAAAGCAACAATGCAAATTCGCAAAGCCTACTTGCAATATGTAAGGCTGCATGCATTCCGGCAATTTCCTCATGCATTCCGGCAGTCTCATGCATTCCGGCAGTTTCCTGTGATCTTTTATAATCATGGGACATGCCCATGCTATCCCTGCCCTAACCATTAGGTCTGGATCACGCCCTTTTCGATTGGCAACTTGTACGTTTTCATCCTTGTACATTTTCATCCTTGTACAGATACATATTCTGTTCTACAAATAGCCATGGTCAAAACCCTATATCTAAATGGTAATAAGCTTTTTGGATGCCAATGTAGATATGCAAAGCTTGTCATTTTCAACTGGCTTTTAAAACATAATACTTCCCTTGTAATTCAGATGTGTTGTTGTCTTCATGCTTTCTCCAGTATGACAATATCTTGGCAACGTTGTCACTGCCATCAAAACCAAGTTTCTGCAATCATCTTCCATGGTCTATTTTACAAGACCATCGTAAAATAGAATCAAGCATTGAATATACTAAATGTGGTATATTCCTTGCCATGCTTTGTATATCTGTTCACCCCATGTATACACAAAGATCTATTTCAAGTATTCGAGATATCGTTTCCTTAGTCATGCTTGCGCTCAACATATATTCTAAAAATACCAAATAGTGATACATTGCATCATCGTTCAAATTCCATGGTTAAAAGAAACCTCAAATTCCATGGTTAAAAGAAACCTTACTATTTAGCAATTATGCCAGGAACATTCCCTAATCTTTAAAAGGACACACGTTTTTTGTTACTGCGCATAATCTATTTCTATGAAGCTCGCTCTGTCTTCACGCTTTACTCTGTTCATATACATGTATGAAAGTCTAATTGGAACTTGCAGTCAAGTTCCAATTTATGCTTGCAGTCAAGTTCCAATTTCTGCAATCTCTCATGCCCTGTAGCCCATCATATTTTTACATGACTCATGTACGTCATAGTTAGACAAAAGCAATCAAGTTCCAATTTGTGCTTGCAGTCAAGTTCCAATTTCCTTGCAAATATATCCCTGTTTCATGCATATACATTTTGCTCTGCCATTGCAATCAGGTTTAAATTTCTGCAATCACCATCATGGCTTATGGCTACATGTCATGGTCTATAGACAATCATACTTTTGCCTCATTTGTCTTTACACCAGATCATTTGCATTTCACATTATTCCCATAAAAAAAAAAAAGGGAAACACACACACACACATACACACACATAAAATGAGCATAACATTTGTTCTCAAAAAATCAAAAAATATTTCCATCCTAAAACCATTGTTGGTCTACAGTTTATTTAAAATTCAAGAACTTCCTCAAGTTAATTGATCACGACGTGAATTTTAGGGAATAGTTCATGAGCTAGTCTATTCATTAAAAATATATAATGCACATATCTTGTTGTTTGGATTAAGCATTCTAGCATTAACTTCAAATTATTTGCTAAATAATATTTTTCATGAATATTGAAACATATGCTTTGAGTTGTGACCTTCAAAACTCTAATTCCAGAGATAATGACACAATAAATGAGAATACTCGAGCCAACCACGATTAACAAATTTTGCCTCATTTGTCTTTACACCAGATCATTTACATTTCACATTATTCCCAATAAATAAAAAAAAAAAACCTTTTAAATACATTTCAAAGCAGGACTTTTACCTTTTCATGAACTTTTGCAAAGAACACTTTACCCCTAAGTTAATCCGGTGCATCTTAACTTAGGCCTTATGTTGGGGTCATAAGGAGGTTATGGACGGACTCGTTTGTGTCCTCGGTATTGAAGGCATCCTATGCAATTATGCGATTGGCAGCTAAGGTTTTCCTCGAAAACCCGCCGGGGGTTTTTAATCGATTAATATGCTTGTTTCTTTTTGTTTGGGTCCCATAGGCCAATTGGTCTCGTGTGGGATTTAAAAACCTATTCTATTCTATTCTATTCTATTCTTAATATGGTTACAATTTGATTTATCTACTAAAGATTCTCATACTTCAAAAATGTACGCCAAAACCATTTATTCCATATCCTAAAACAAAATTTCAGCCAAAGCTTTTATTGATAACATCCATCTCAAACTGAATTATCAATATTAGAACTCATCAGATAGCATCCTAAAGATAGAAAAACTCTTTCCAATATAGAAAGTGTAGAAATTTTTGATTTAACATTGAAGTAAAATCATGTTTTAAACTTTTAACTCATCTTTCTATCACTTCTTTGTCATGTCTTGTAGAATTGAAATAACGGAGGGAAGAAATTCCATTACAAGTTTCATTGTACGCGAAATTTGCATGATATCGCACTTTATTTATCACAACTTCAAAACAAAAGAGCAAGAAGTTCGGTTACTGCGATGTAGAAACGGAGGAGGACGGTTAGCCAAGAATGGGTAAAAGCCTGGCTACTAACGGGTAAGCAATGAACTTCTTGGGTTTATCACCCTTCACCTTGCAAGAAGTTTCCCAAATGGGCATTAGATGTGTTAGGATGCAAAACAAAGAATGTACACATGTGTTGTTCTGCATCTCAAAATAATAAAACATGATAGTTTCATTTTAGCGATATTTTACCCACTTGTGAAGCTCCATGTCTTTTCCGATCCGCACACCATACATACGAACTTTTGAGGTAGGAGCCTAATGGTTTAGGCAAGAGCAAATGCTAGTCTACTTGTTGACTCTAGTAGTATCACTAAGCATATTCATGAGCAAATATATTGCATATTTATTGAAGCAGCAAGAGATAAACAATCACATCTACATCGTGATACAAGGCCCATTTTAAGTCATTTTTTAAAGCATTTATACATCTAGCGTGAACGACCATAATGCATAAGGCATAATCAAAAGACATGCAATAAATATTGTAGAGACCTACTAAAGACCTCTAGATTTGTAATATAAAAACTGTTTATGATTTGGAGCAAGCTTCGGCCAAATGCATTTGTCACGTAAAGAATATAATCAAGAAGTTTCACTGTTGGGCTCGATTTTGTGAGGGAGATCCGACTCCATGTCCGTCTTGTTGATATTGTTGGCAATGTATGCTTTATCTTTGGAATGCAACTGGAAAGGCATCTTCTCTAGCTCTTGGCATGCAAATACAAGTAGAAAATTTGCACGGCTACAAATCCGGAAGAAGAAATTAATGCATTTGTAACTCAGGAAGAGTTTTGATGCATCGGAAGCTAATTTGAAGCCCATCATCCAATTTTACCAGCTGACTGTGACGATGTGCAAAGCCCATCCATAACTGTTACCAATGCGGCAATAATTAACAAAATGAATAAATAGCTTGATGGGTTCACTTTTGCGGTGGTAGATTCCGAGATGTGCGATCCCAGTTCTTCTTGTTCACTCTGACCTTATATTTAGAACTAGGCAAAATCTTAAGTGTACATAATGCTATCTTGGGACACTGCCTATCTCGGATCTGCGGAACTTCGCCTTATGCTTTAAGCGTACAACTAGTTATTAATCAAAAAGCAAGACATCCAAATTATGCCTATAAGATCTAGACTTCATGTCAAATGGATCTCGCTACATTAGCTATGAAGACAATCATTTCTTACATGTAGAAATAAAATGATCCACATACAATTCCAATGCATAAAATCCAAAACTATTATAACAGAAGTGTAACTTTTGTTGAATTTGAGGAAAACTCGACCTAATGCTCCGTGATTTTCAACATTAGATTTATCCGGATAATTTTCGTGGGCCATCATGCCTAAGTTGTTCAGGTGCCAAAAGAATTATCAAGAATTGCTTATGAGATGTTCAGCAGTCTTCTTTTCAACCCGTAGACAAAATCTGGCAAATACTAATCCTTGCCTCTTGATCCGAAGAAAGTTGACCATGTGCGAATGCGGCATCAAAGGGTATCTTTGCATGATGGCTACAAAGCTCTCCTTCACGCATTTTGGCCTTCGCGCTTTCGCTTGAATGCTCTTGCATTTCGGTTTTATCTCGTGAGATAGGTCGTAAAGCAAGTTTTCACAACCCTAATTCGTTGCTTTTCTAAGCCAAGCCCTAATTTTCATCTTCAATTAAGTAACATGCATTATAAAAGTCGAAAAAGCTATCTTCTAGGTGCATGCCATATTTTTCTTTTTTCTTTCAAGCCAATGGCTGCAAATTTATACCGGTTTGTAGTTACCTTAGAGTTGGACCTCCATATGTGTATATTTCCATCTGTCTTGAGTCCGAACTTCTTTCGGACCTATCTTTTTATTTCATGCCATAAGGCCTTAAGCTATTACTTTTTCGGAACCCTCAAGCCTTAGTCGGATCTCAAGGTGTATCTAAGAACCTACCATGAGAACCTACCATGTGACAGAACATGTAGCTAATTCAAGGACCTTATTTATTTCAAGTCATAGAGTCATAAGCTCATAAAGGTCTTACATTTCTCCAAAACCATAGAGCAATGCATTTTAGAATCCAAGTTGTAAGTGTGGTCTTCAACATGTGCTAACTTGAACTCATTTCAAGTATATTATTATTACAAGCCATATCTAGAGCCATGTGACCATGAGTTTTGCTTCCACTATTTTGTCTTATAACACATCTTAAAAGCAGAGTGATAATTTTGCTTACCTCATTTGCATTCTAGCCTTAAATTGAGAAGCGTATGTAGAAATCCATATCCATTGGGCATGTACTCATTTTATCCTCATTGAGTTCTGTACCTTTGGACATCTTTAGAGGCTCAAAACATCTATTATACTGCAATAATGTAATTCCATTATCATTAAATATATTTGCCCATTATTCTTATGCAGCGATCGTAATTTTTCTAGCTTAAACCGGTGAAGCCAATAAAGGTCAAGCTAAAATGCCATGGAACCATAAAATCCCAACACCATACTCATACCATTACTATGATATCTTGTATTAAGTTTGATGAACCAATAAAGGTTTATCAGGTGTATCAAAGTGTAAAAGCATTCCATCATTACTTTAAAAAAAAAAAAAAAAAAAACTTTTTAAATTACATTCAAGCAGACTTTTTACCTTCCATGGACTTTTGCAAAGACACTTCCGCCAATATATGCGGCCTTAAGCCAAAACAGGTGTAAATTTGACTTAAGCCTTAAAATGGTTAACATTAATCAAAGCAAAAGAAATTACAGTTCTCTTATAAATAAAAATTTCCTCTTGTCAATCCAATTAATTTTTCTTGTCCAATACATCATATTCACCCCTAGAAGAATTCAGAATTGACTCAAAAACAACATAAGATTGAACATGAAGTTTAGAATATCACTTGTCTTTTAAATCAACACCATATAGCTCAAGTAGCCTTGTCAAAAAATGTGAGTTCAATGTCATCACGTCTTGTAGCTTCTCCAACTTGAATGAATGGAAAAACATACACGGGGAGCAAAAGAAATCCCGTTACTGCCCGGTGAAACCGAGGAGGACAGTTAGCCTAAGAAGGGTAAGAGCCTAAGTCACTAACAGGTAAGCTACAGTTCCTTGGGCTTATCGCCCTTCACCTTGCATGTTAATACAAATACAATAGATGGTCAATTTATCAAGCGAGAGAATGTGTAAATTACTCGCCCTAAAAGATTAGCCTACAAGCAACTTTTATCGGTATGCAAGCTTAATACTTATTAAATGCTTCTCAACCGGCTTATGCCAAGGTCTGAAGCATCATTCTTCCTACCCACAATTGTCACAAGGTCTCCTCTATTATACCTAGCATGCATGCTATAAAGAGATTATTTCCATTATATGAGAAGGTCCGGAAGCCCATTTCTTGATTCTACTCTAAGCATCCATAATTCTAAGCATGCATGTTACTAGAGGCATTCGGATAGATAACTCTAAGTCCGGAAAGTTCATTTCAGATAAACCACGGTGTACCCAAGCCATGCATGCGCCATCGCACAAAGTATGATCTTTGCATCAACAATATAGAAATGTTCATAGTACTTTTCTTCTTTCCCCAAGGTCACCTGTTCTAAAGATATGTAGCTTATTGGACCAGCATAAATATGTAAGCTTTTATAGAGATATATCAGAAGCTTTGCATTTTCCCATGGTTTATACTCCATATCCTCCATAAAAATGATAATCTGAAATAGTTCTAAAATTTTTATGCTTTCAAATTCTGCAAGGCAAATATATATACTCAGACCATATACAACAAACATATAATCAGTAGCCAATCAAGGGACTTTGTACCCCCCTGTAATGCGATTACTCTATGTCACAACTCAAAATAGTAGTAATGCCATCAAAAGAGCTTATGTTCAACTCATTGTTTATGATTAGAATCATCAAGCAATCATCAAGTCCATGTAATCATAGTCTAGGCTAGACTTAGACTGCAAAAAGGACATAATGTCAAACCTGAGCAAGATGCTCTAAACAAGCAGATGTATTTAACTTGGTTTAACAGAAGCTATATGCTCTGAATCAACCTATTATTATCTCATGGCTCGGCATGCAGAGAAAGATTCTCTCTAGAGCAACGTCTACTAGCCTTTAGAGCCGCGGCCTGAACAACCATTGGCATTTTGCAAAACAATATTCTCATCACCGGGAAGCAATATGGAATCGAGCCTTCCTAACTTGGCAAAGCAGAGTGGTTAATCCCATGCCTAGACCTCAGATTTAGCTACACATATACCCTGAATTTTCCTTTTATTTTGTGGCGAAAACATTTCAGTTTATGTCTACATCTTATTTTTTTTTTAAACTTATGGATTTTATTCAATTCCATGGACCTATGTAGAGAGCCTTAACATGCGCATATGTAGATCTAGATATATTGAGTTTTACGGTGACTACTGATCTGTTACCATGTCAATCAGTAATGGATCATAATCTTGCTTAGAACTGTGTATGTTTCTGGAGCAAGGCTTACAGCCATAATCATCTAAGTTTAAACAATGCATCCCTCATAAAAGGACATGCGGCGAGGGCTTAAGGCACATTTAAGGCCTATGTACAGACCCATTTATTATTCAAAAATTATTTTAATGCAATGAAAGACTCCAAAGCATCATGCTGATAATATCTACTATACCAAACAACTCAAATGCATTGAAAAACTGTACAAGCATAAAAACCTGTTGGGCTCGATTTGGAATGCCAATGCTTGTTGTGTTGGTGTCCTTGACAAGTGACTTCGCATATCTTGCTCATCTTCATATTGCTATTGTCTGCTTAAATCCGGGCTTTGTAACATCACCTTGCAGCTGCTTTGTATGGGATGCTTGCACCTCATTGCATCTTGCATTTTTCCACATAATTTGCCACGGATCTCATTATTTTAGTCTAAATGCATTCATTCACACAGCCGACTTCAGAATTATGCAATGTCTTGAAGTACAAAGATGCCTATGGCTTTCTATCCTTGCAGGCGTATTTGATGCTAGAGGCCAGCATGTCACGGACAAGTATCTCCATTTCTACTTGTTCGGGAGGCCCAACTGATCTCTTGATTTCTCATAGCATTAGCTCTCAAAAATACTCACAAATGTGTTGTTAAGAATATGTTCCAAAAATGTTCTATTACTAGATTCATGTTACGTTTCATAAAGGCAAAATATCGAGATCTAGATATTCTGCTTTCAGATCTGATACATTAGTCCACATAAGCTGCTATAGACTTCCAAAACAGGCCAACAAGCCAACTTAATAGGGCAACCTTCAATAAAGCATTATAAATTCATAGATCTTATTGAAAGTACATATCTGCATAATAACTTGCGAATAACTTGCATAATAACTTGCTAATATGTTCAACTTATTTTTCACGATCAGAATTACATGTTAAGCTCCGCGGATTAACCCTTCATCATCATGTCTACTTTGTAAGAATAATGATGTAAAACCGCTAGGTGTCTAGATTCGTGTACCACAAGCATAAGCAAACTGAATTTCACTGTACAGATTACTCTATTCTTAGAATGAAGCTCAAATAGAATAAAAAATCAATTTACTCTATTCTTAGAATGAAGCTAAGTAGACGAAGAAATCTCATATACGAATGGCTCGGACTTGTTTTGCTCATGTCTTGAGCAAACATCATCATTATGATTTATACTTGGAGTAGCAGCCATATTCGGCACTCTTTTTTGCATCCACGGACTTCCACATTTTTGAGTTCTTCCACAGATTTTGAGTTCTTCTGCTGCACCTTTTGCATTGCAGCACTTTTGCATTGCTAGCTTGATCTGCATATTATACAATAAATTTCCACGATTTGGACATCATTCTTCATTGCAAACATTGGATCTATGCTTGTTCGGGAGCTACCATTGTTCCTAGCAACGAACACAATATGCAAAGCCGCCATGCATATGCTGGTTGCAAAATTCGGACCTCCTTTCTTTTGAGAAGCGACTTCTGGCAGAGGGCCTACTTAGGAGAAACCAAGATAGCCCTTAGATCTGGTTTGCAAAATAGCCAATTGATTTGCTCTGGTCTGCTTCATGTCGCTGCCGTGGGAAGATGCCGAAAGGCATAGCTTAGGGTTTGCAATGAACTCTTGCCTTCATTAGGGTTTTCTGAGCTTCTCGATAATACAATGGTTTTCACTATTTTACCACGTGAAAATAATGGAAAGTATTAATACAATGGTTGGCACATATTGTGCTCCATACCACGTAAATATCTTGGCTTTTTCCAACAATCCAACAAAAGCCTTAATATTCAAGCAACATTATATAGACCGCATGAAGCTTACACCGGATGGGCATAAAGGCCATATGTCGTATACACCGATCAATTATACAGGCCACATGTCATTTTCCCTAAAAATATAGCCCTGTTTCATGCATATAGAGACAATGTTCAAATACATATGGTACAAATAGTATACAACCTTATATTCAATGTTCATGCATTCCATTCAATTAGCATTCCACATAATAAAAAAAAAACGCGCCTCCCACCGTAGGTCGGGGTGGGCCATAGTCGTAAATGAAGTTAGCAACAAGGAGAGTAGGACCTTGTTGCCAAAGCCCTACCCTACCCATATTGCTTAATTATTTTTTATTGCAGAGAGCCAAATGGCAAATAGATTCTTCCTAGCACGGGCCAATGCCAAAAGACTAGTTTAAAAGAGCCAAAACTCGGGCTATGATCCGGCTTCCATGTTAAGCTTTATTGGCACGATTATATCAACAACAAATGTTATGTTACCTTTATTTGAATGAATTTCCTTCGTTGTGATGCATGTTAAGAGGAAAACTCATTTGTAATTTTTTGTGCGGGTTATATGGCGCCTTAGCGGTAATCGTCCCGAATTATAGTCATCATTTCCAGCCCATGCCAATTTCTATAAATATTCAAAATGTATTAGTAACAAATCATATACACGTATTTTTTTAACCATTTTAAGGCCCCTAGTATAACTAGAGCGGAGTTAATGAAAAAAAAAACCTTTTAAAAATCTGTTCATGGGACTTTTACCTTCCATGGACTTTTGCAAAGACCACTTAGGCCAATATCGACCTTAAGCCAAAACAGTGTAAATTTGACTTAAGCCTTAAAATGGTTAACATTAATCAAAGCAAAAGAAATTACAGATTCTCTTATAAATAAAAATTTCCTCTTGTCAATCCAATTAATTTTCTTGTCAATACATCATATTTACCCCTAGAAGAATTGAGAATTGACTCAAAAACAACATAAGATTGAACATGAAGTTTAGAATATCACTTGTCTTTTAAATCAACACCATATAGCTCAAGTAGCCTTGTCAAAAATGTGAGTTCAATGTCATCACGTCTTGTAGCTTCTCCAACTTGAATGAATGGAAAAACATACGGGGAGCAAGAAATCCCGTTACTGCGGTGAAACCGGAGGACAGTTAGCCTAAGAAGGGTAAGAGCCTAAGTCACTAACAGGGTAAGCTCACAGTTCCTTGGGCTTATCGCCCTTCACCTTGCATGTTAATACAAATACAATAGATGGTCAATTTATCAAGCGAGAGAATGTGTAAATTACTGCGCCCTAAAAGATTAGCCTACAAGCAACTTTTATCGGTATGCAAAGCTTAATACTTATTAAATGCTTCTCAACGGCTTATGCCAAGGTGCGAAGCATCATTCTTCCTACCCACAATTGTCACAAGGTCTCCTCTATTATACCTAGCATGCATGCTATAAAGAGATTATTTCCGTATATGAGAAGGTGGAAGCCCATTTCTTGATTCTACTCTAAGCATCCATAATTCTAAGCATGCATGTTACTAGAGGCATTCGGATAGATAACTCTAAGTCGGAAAGTTCATTCCAGATAAACCCTGGTGTACCCAAGCCATACATCGCCATCTGCACAAAGTATGATCTTTGCATCAACAATATAGAAATGTTCACAGTGCTTTTCTTCTTTCCCCAAGGTCACCCTGTTCTAAAGATATGTAGCTTATTGGACCAGCATAAATATGTAAGCTTTTATAGAGATATATCGAAGCCTGCATTTTCCCATGGTTTATACTCCATATCCTCCATAAAAATGATAATCTGGAAATAGTTCTAAAATTTTATGCTTTCAAATTCTGCAAGGCAAATATATATACTCGACCATATACAACAAAGCATATAATGTTAGCCAATCAAGGGACCTTTGTGACCCACGTAATGCAGTACTCTATGTCACAACTCAAAATAGTAGTAATGCCATCAAAAGAGCTTATGTTCAACTCATTGTTTATGATTAGAATCATCAAGCAATCATCAAGTCCATGTAATCATAGTCTAGGCTAGACTTAGGCTGCAAGGACATAATGTCAAAGCGGGCAAGATGCTCTAAACAAGCGGATGTATTTAACTTGGTTTTAACGAAGCTATATGCTACGAATCAACCTATTATTATCTCATGGCTCGATGCGAGAGAAAGATTCTCTCTAGAGCAGCGTCTACTAGCCTTTAGAACCACGGCACGAACAACCATTGGCATTTTGCAAAACAATATTCTCATCCGCGAAGCAATATGGAATGCGAGCCTTCCTAACTTGGCAAAGCGAGTGGTTAATCCCATGCCTAGACCTCGATTTAGCTACACATATACCACGAATTTTCCTTTTATTTTGTGGCGAAAACATTTGAGTTTATGTCTACATCTTATTTTTTTTAAACTTATGGATTTTATTCAATTCCATGGACCTATGTAGAGAGCCTTAACATGCGGCATATGTAGATCTAGATATATTGAGTTTCAAATTGACTTCTGATCCGTTACCATGTCAATGGTAATGGATCATATCTTGCTTAGAAGCGTGTATGTTTTCGGAGCAAGGCTTACGACCATAATCATCTAAGTTTAAACAATGCATCCCTCATAAAAGGACATGCAAGCGGGCTTTAAGGCACATTTAAGGCCTATAATACGGACCATTTATTATTCAAAAAAATTATTTTAATGCAATGAAAGACTCCAAAGCATCATCTTCGATAATATCTACTATACCAAACAACTCAAATGCATTGAAAAAGCGTACAAGCATAAAAAACTGTTGGGCTCGATTTGGAATGCCAATGCTTGTTGTGTTGGTGTCCTTGACAAGTGACTTGCATATCTTGCTCATCTTCATATTGCTATTGTCTGCTTAAATCTAGGCTTTGTAACATCACCTTGCGTTGGTACTTTGTATGGGATGCTTGCACCTCATTGCATCTTGCATTTTTCCACATAATTTGCCTACAGATCTCATTATTTTAGTCTAAATGCATTCATTCACAACGACTTCAGATTATGCAATGTCTTTGAAGTACAAAGATGCCTATGGCTTTCTATCCGGCGAGGCGTATTTGATGCTAGAGGCAAACATGTCACGGACAAGTATCTCCATTTCTACTTGTTCCGGGAGGCCCAAGTGATCTCTTGATTTCTCATAGCATTAGCTCTCAAAAATACTCACAAATGTGTTGTTAAGAATATGTTCCAAAAAATGTTCTATTACTAGATTCATGTTACGTTTCATAAAGGCAAATATCGAGATCTAGATATTACTTTCGGATCTGATACATTAGTCCACATAAGGCTGCTATAGACTTCCAAAAAGCAGGCCAACAAGCCAACTTAATAGGGCAACTTCAATAAAGCATTATAAATTCATAGATCTTATTGAAAGTACATATCCGCATAATAACTTGCGAATAACTTGCATAATAACTTGCTAATATGTTCAACTTATTTTCTACGATCGAATTACATGTTAAGCTCCACGGATTAACCCTTCATCATCATGTCTACAATTGTAAGAATAATGATGTAAAAAGCGCTAGGTGTCTAGATTCGTGTACCACAAGCATAAGCAAACTGAATTTCTTTGTGCAGATTACTCTATTCTTAGAATGAAGCTCAAATAGAATAAAAATCAATTTACTCTATTCTTAGAATGAAGCTAAGTAGGCGAAGAAATCTCATATACCGAATGGCTCGGACTTGTTTTGCTCATGTCTTGGCGACATCATCATTATGATTTATACTTGGAGTAGCGACCATATTGGCACTCTTTTTGCATCCCGTGGACTTCCCGCAGTTTTGAGTTCTTCCACAGATTTTGAGTTCTTCTGCTTTGCACCTTTTGCATTGCGGCACTTTTGCATTGCTAGCTTGATCGCATATTATACAATAAATTTCCAGCGATTTGGACATCATTCTTCATTGCAAACATTGGATCTATGCTTTTCGGGAGCTACCATTGTTCCTAGCAGCGAACACAATATGCAAAGCCGCCATGCATATCTTTGGTTGCAAAATTCAGACCTCCTTTCTTTTGAGAGCGGCTTCTGGCCGGGGCCTACTTAGGAGAAACCAAGATAGCCCTTAGATCTGGTTGCAAAATAGCCAATTGATTTGCTCAAGTGCGCTTCGTATGTCATTTTAGGTAGGAAGATGATCTTGAAAGGCATAGCTTAGGGTTTGCAATGAACTCTTGCCTTCATTAGGGTTTTCTGAGCTTCGCGATAATACAATGGTTTTCACTATTTTACCACGTGAAAATAATGGAAAGTATTAATACAATGGTTGGCACATATTGTGCTCCATACCATGTAAATATCTTGGCTTTTCCAACAATTCAACAAAAGCCTTAATATTCAAGCAACATTATATAGACCGCATGAAGCTTACACCAGATGGGCATAAAGGCCATATGTCGTATACACCGATCAGTATACAGGCCACATGTCATTTTCCCTAAAAATATAGCCCTGTTTCATGCATATAGAGACAATGTTCAAATACATATGGTACAAATAGTATACAACCTTATATTCAATGTTCATGCATTCCATTCAATTAGCATTCCACAAAAAAAAAAAAAAAAAAAAAAAAAAAAAAAAACTACGGGGCAAATGGAATGCTTAAACACGTAAGGCGCAAAAACCGAACACAAGCTACAAACTACGACCACAACAACGAGCACATGAAAACATACTGGAGAATCAATGCACCAACAACGACAACGAAAAACAATATGACAAACACTGAATATCAAAGACTTATTTCCAACATATATCATCCATGCATAATGGACCCAAATGAACTATCAAGAATAGTAACAACATACAAGATCGGGGACTTTGAGGCCAATGAAGCAATATAGAGGACTGGACAATATATGGAGACTAGAATAATGAATCCCAGGAAATGAATGGAATTATCTGGCACAATCGGAAGATGACATTAGGGGACCATAGATAGATCGAAATAACCGGATGAACAACCCCAAACTAAGTGAATATTAAACAACACTAAATAGAAAATACTCGAGAAATGAAAAAACTTGGGGGGAAGGGATGGGGCATAGAGACCTGCTACTGAACATGGAAGAGTAAGAGGAACAAGCTCACAACTGAACAAACTAATAATCCTATGAAGGAAAGAATGCAAAGAAGCAAACAAACCAATAGAGCAATCCAGATGAGCAGAACGATGTAATAAGCTATAGCAGGCAACTAAGGAGTAGAGACGATTGTCTTAGCTGCATAAATGCAGAAAGAGCCATCATGGGAAACAACTATAAAACTTATGAAAATTGTGTGATGAAGAAATGACTTAAAACTGGAGTGACCTGGTAGGGAACGACAAAGAAACAAAGGATGTCAAAAACATACGAGGAGCAACCAATACCCAGGGTGCGCCAAAGGTGAAACAACAGCTGAATGAGATTGATGAACCCAAGGGAGCCGAGGCGAGACAATAGATAAGAATATTGAAGATGAAAAACTAGCCATCGAATGCAAAACCTAGCAAGGGATACTAGGAGGGGAGATGGAGGCATGATGACACCAGATTAAAGATTATACGAACCAACCATGATTTAACAAATAAGAAAGCCGAGACTAAGGAGCAAAATGGAATGCATAAAAGACAAACATACATAAGCACCGAACACACAACAAACTACGACCATCAGAAAGAGTACATGAACAAAAAACATAAGAATCAATGTACCAACAAACTCGAGCGAAATCATAACGACAAAACACAAAAAAAAAACAAAGATTAAATTCCAATGTAAATCATACATGTATAATGGTCCCAAGCGAACTTTCAAGCATAGCAACAACATATAAGACACCCCTGAGACTAATGAAGCAATATAGAGAACTAGACAGAACTATCGAGACTGGAACAACGAATCCCAAGAAGTGAAATAGAGTTGTCTGGCATATATGGAAGATGACATCAAGGGACTACAAAATGAAAGGAACAACTTGGTGAACACCCCAAACTGAGCGAACGACTAAACAGAACTAGATTGAACATACAGGAGAAATGAAGTGAGGAAGAGAGAGGCATAGAGGGCGGCTGCCGAAGCCCGAAGGGTAAGAGGAACAACTCGTAATTGGACGAACGAACAAAATAAGAATCCCACGAGCAACGAACACCAAGATGCAACCAGACAGATGGGGCAATTCCGACGAGAAGAGAGGTGTAATAAGCTATAGTGGGCAACTGAAGGAACAAAGACGCTTGAAGCAGAAAGCAAGGCAGAACACAGAAATAAATCGAACAATATGGCATAGCTGGAAATAGACATAGAAGGGCTAGCAGACTCAAGAGAACAACATAATGAACAACACCAACTAAGTGAAAAGACTAGAGCAATAGCACCAAATGACACAACAGGCACAGCAATGCTGAAATAGCCAAACGACTCAAAGGGAAGCCAAGCCTAAGTTGAACACATCCACAAAATAGGCACAACCTATAGCCTATACCGAGGATATAAAAGCCATGCCAAAAATTCCAATGGCTGCAAGAACCAACTAGACGTGAAAGAAAAAAATCTGAGAATGAACAACTTATGGGAAGCTTGGTAAAGAATGTGGAGATCAGATAGTGGACAGTCAAACCGTAAGGCTAAGACCCTAAACAACATTCTCAAGAAGGTGCTAGTGTTCATAAATTGATCCAAGGAACTTATAGATGTTGCATGCAAAAGACAAGGGTCTCCGGGTGCCTAAACCAGGATAGAAGAAGTAACAATAAGGGAACTTGCATAAAACTAAACGGAGTGAGGTGGAATGAATAGGACTCACGACAATAGAAATCGCTCCGGAAATTGAAGGGCGAGAGGAACAGATCGGGCAACCGAACAAACTATAACTAGAATGCCACGAGAAAGGCAAGGGCCAGAGGAATCGATCAGGCATTGGGCAATGAACAAACTACAACTAAGAACATCATGAGACAATAACACTAAAAGCAATGGAAAGAAATCAATGAGTCAAAAGAATTGAAGGGACACATGGCTGAGTGGTCGTAACAAGTCACATAAGGAATACAACATAAAATATGCAACTAAAACTCACAAACATCAATGTAGAAAGAATTTCAACAGATCAAGCCATAATAAATGTGAATGCAAACTGAGATATAACCTTGTCAAAGCCATGTAAACATGGGCAAATGATTTTACAAAATACCACCAAGGTAAAACTTCTGCAAAACAACCAAATATTAGCGACCACCACAAATGGTACCAATAGACCAACGATGGAGAAACCTAAGATTCCAAGCTAAAACGACTACCGAACTATGCAAGACCGGATCAAATATGACAGTCCCGGACTCTTTCGCGAAGGAGAAAGGGGATTTTCCCTTTTGGATCACCCCAACCAATGGGGTTCCGCCTCGCGGACCCCTCAAATCAATGGTTCTTCTAAATAATAGATGTTTCATTAACATTTAAATTAAATGCCCACTTAACATACGAGAGAAATGCCATTTAAATATCCTTCAACACTGCCCCTAGGCAGAACTAGCCTTTTGAAAGTTTCTAGGCCACCCGGTGGCATTTCTAAGGCGATCATAAAAAAAACTGTAACAATTTCCTCCCCTCCTCATAGGACCTTGTCCTCAAGGTCAAGAGACTTAAAAGGTAAAATGACATTATACGAAAGCAATACCAAGAAGCACCATGCTTAGCTCATAAATGTTCATCACTTGGAACAAGGCATGAGCTCCACATTTGCGAATACAACTTGCTAAACCTTCTTGCACTCCAAAGTCGCAACAACAATAAGAAGCGAATTTAGATCATCAGTCTTAGCCATAATGCATCGAGCACTACTCGTCAATAGATATTCTTGGGGAAACCAGAACCAAATCCAAGCCAAATCTTTGATTAGCCACCAGAACAAGAACCCTTGCCTTTGCAAGAAAAGAAAAAGTTATACTTGCATTCTTGGTATATTTACCTTCAGATTGACCTAGCCAATCATGGTTGCCATGTCAATTCATAGAAACCTAATGGTTCCAGGTCCATTTTGTCTGACATATGATGACATTCGAATACGTTATGTTGAGTTGGTCTGTCTTGGCCAGCCCCTGCATGAGATGCTGAGCACGAGCTTGGTGAGGAGGTTGAGATCACACCTTCAAGAGATCACGGATCGCTGAGATCAGCTCGGTCATTGGGCACTTACCTGATACGTGTATATATTTCTTTCTCCCATGATATATATTTGTATTTGTACAGTTTGACAACAAACCTATTCCTGTCACGATTTTTCCCCCAAACAACCCTAAGGAGTCACTCATAAAATTAGTTTTATTAGCAATCCTTAATTCAAGTCCCAACCCTTGAAGCGGCATTGCTAACAACAGCCTTTGACCACGCCAATAGCTTTCCATTGAGCTCTAACTCATTCAATTCTTGATCCTAAGTAAAAAATTCCATCAACGAAGTAGTCGAAGATTAAGAATTTTCTGCAACCCCAAGACACTCTTAGGTTGAATTCCAATCTTTCACAATGTGCTCATTACTGATGTCATAAAACCTTTCCTCCCACGGAGAGATTCAGCCTTTCAAGCAAACTCTTGTTTAGAAATGACACTTAACTGGAACAATCTATAAGTCGATATTTATAGAAGTGCATATTACATCTCCGAATGTGCAATTGGGTAATCATTTCCCCGAGAAGGAAGTGGACAACATGCACCTCATTGAATTGCCATAATGAACTCTAATTGTGGAATTGCAAAATAGATAGTGGAATTGGCGATTTATAATATATTAATCCCACTGCCCTAGACACATTATCAGTCCGTTTTGTTCAACTTTAAGCCCAGCTTAAATCAACGTTATGGACTAATAATATGTACCTTTTCAATTTGTAAAGCATAATAACATGCTATCTTATGTTCTTTTCGGAAAGAACCATGGGTAGCCTCATAACAAGTTGATCTCTACAACCTATGTCGTGGTTACATAACCTATTCCATTTCTATGGAACAAAGCATCAACTTGTATACCAATAGGGCGCCTATACACTCGATTTACATGCTTTACCTGACTGAGAATAACACAAACAATTTATTTTCTTGATGAAACAATCTTAACTTGATTGCATCCATTCACCAAGTAACCAATCTAGACCTAGACTAAAATCTTACCTACCACTTGAGCCCTAGGCTCCCAACGACGAAACTGCCGTTTGTCAATACTCCCCCCGGAGTGTTGGAATTGTAGCCTCACTCTAATCCCAGATTAAGGCTGCTACTGGTCAAGAACACCGGTCTTGCCAAAACTGCACACCTAGTATATCAAGTATTGCATGAAAGGGCTCCCTAGGCCCTTTTAATATAATTAGCTCAACCAGCTTGGGTAATATTATAAGTTATCAACTTATAAACGTTAAGGGTACAAAAACCTATAAGCACTTGCAGTACCCGGTACTGCCCTTGGCCTAGACAACTACTAGCCCAACTAGTAATGTGGTAATGGTTCCAAGTATAAGGTTTGCTAGTTCATGAAACCGTATGTTTATAACATAAGGTTTCAATGGTTTATGGGGTGTATTGTAGAAAAATGTGTATATAAATAGGGCCTAAAAGAATCTTTACGATTTCTAGTTTTTTCCATTGGGTTAGATTTAGTACTTAGGTTAGATTTAGTAGGTTAGGTTTAGCGGGAGCTGATGAAGCGGGAAGAAAAGGACAGGCGTGCAGATGCGGCTCCAGCTGAATTGGGGATAGAAAGGGAAGATCCTGATGCAGACCGATTTGTTGGGTTAACTACTATTGTTATTTCATCTCATGACGATGCTGGAGCAGACACCAAATCCAGGGCCGGCCGAGATGTGGATAAGGTAGGGCGATGGCATGAATATGGAGTTCAGTTAGGGGAAGTAAAGAAAGCAGGTTTCTTGTCTTATTTTCCTGTATATTTCTAACAGGCCGGGCCCGAGGTCTAGGTGCATATCAAATTCTTGAATTAGCATATTGTTGATGTTTTCCTTAAGCCCTATTCCTGTGATAAATAGCTCCCTTCTTGTGTCTGTCTACTTTGTGTGACAGGTGCTATGAAAAATGCAAAAGGGATGTGGAAATGGACTGCAGGTCGGGAAAAAAAGTTTGTGTTTGATTGGAAAAACCAGATTTGTGTGCTTTGATTGGAAAAACCAGATTTGTGTGCTTTGATGGGAAAAACCAGATTTGTGTGCTTCTGTGGCTTCATGTGATTGAATGTGGAAAAAAGAACTGAAAAACTGAAAAAATAAAGGGAAAAGCATGGTGTGATTGCTTGTGCATGTGCATGGGAATAGCCCCTGCCCTTTAAGGGCGGGCAGATGGCTTGGAGCTGCGCATTGCGCAGGGGGTTCGAATCCCCCAGTCTGTTTCCTCATTTCACTTGTACTTGCAGCAGGCTGATGGACGCAGTAGAAGGTAGGGACTTATGTTGGTGCAGCCTTCTTTGCTGGCTGCAAACGTGTGCCTCAAGTTTGTGGTAGCAAGCATAGAAAGCTTATCTTAGCCTTTATTCTATTTTCAGGTTGCTGCCTATTTCAGGCTCTCTTCTAATCTGGGGTCAATGCAATACTAATAGCTTGTGCAATGGTTGTCAAGGGCCCTAAAGAATAGGGCCAACTAAGCGTTTGACCCCATCTCTGAATAACGTGTACGGCTGCAATGCTCCTAGAGGGAATATCCGAGGGAATATTCTTGCATCCTGTGGCTGGGAATGCACTAGAGAAGCCATCAGCCATAATATAAGTTAAGTTATACAGCTTAAATACACTTTAAACCATTTATAAAATAGACATGGCTGATATCACAGCAGTCATGATCGACCAGAAGCCCAAAAAAACTTCAACGAAGCAAATTCGGCAACATGATCTCTAGTTGCAGCAAATCGATGCCTTCACCAAATCTTCCGAGATTTGGCCAGCATATCTAATTCGGTCCCTGAGGTACCCGCTCGACAATTTACAGATCAAATGGAGCTTTCCCAGATATACCCAAATTCAGTCACCTGGGGGCTTGAAGAACTGCTCCATCAATTCTCAATACTCTAAGACAGACATTTAGGATTAAAGCTTGGCTCTAATAAGAGACCAAGCACAGCAATGTACAACGAAGCCTTAATCTTCTTAGTGCAAAAAGACCCACTTGGCTTCAACCACGTATCGTTCTTGAGCAGTTACTCCGCTCAGAACTCACACAAAGAAAGCTTGCTGGTTGTTTTGATCTTAACAGCACTCTACGAACTTGATGAAGCATTCAAATCTCAATCTCAAATAACTTTTTTTGACCAACTTCCATGAAATAAATTCATGGAGACATGATCCTATCAACAAGCTATGAAGCAACCCCAAAGCAACTAGATTGTTTCCTGATCAATCTAAAAGGAAAGCACACAACATGATATAAGAAGTCAAGGGGAATTGATGTCCAAGGGAACCTAAAAAGCTTTGCTCCAAGAACAACTGTACTTTCTGAAACGTCCTTCTTTCCTTTATATACTGCTGTTATGACTAAGATTAGGAAAATCGAAGCCCCAGCCTTTTTCCCTGGCTTCAAATAGCCTCCTATCAATAGATCCGGCCTGTCGGATCAAATTCGATAATCCTAGACTGTCTCGCGAAGGAGAAAGGGGATTTTCCCTTTTGGATCACCCTAAACAATGGGGTTCTGCCACGCGGACCCCTCAAATCAATGGTTCTCTAAATAATAGATGTTCGAGTAACATTTAATTTAAATGCCTACTTGACATAAGAGAGAAATGCCATTTAAATGTTCCTCAACACTGCCCCTAGGCAGCAACTAGCCTTTTGAACGTTTCTAGGCCACCCGGTGGCATTTCTAAGGCGGCCATGAAAAAAACTGCAACACAAAGCCTCATTGATTAAACATATGCGAAAATGGTGTTTTGATTGTCTTGTGGAAGAAAGACTTGGAAAACTAAGGGAAAATCATTACGTGCTTGCATCTGCTATGCATGGGAATAGCCCCTGCCCTTTTTGGGCGGCCAGACTACTTGGAGCTGCGCATTGCGTAGGGGGTTCGAATCCCATAGCCAGTTCTTTCATTGTACTTGCAGGTGGCGGACTATGGCATTGGCATCTCGATTCCCAGCCATGGAAAGGCGCAGACAGAATGTAGGCAAACCTTTTTGTGGCCTTCAATCTCGTGGCACAGGCTGCTTGCTGCTGGATGCTAATATAGCATCCTTATCCCTTCCTTGCTTTCTATGGTGTTTCTCTATGTTCACGGGATTCCATTCTAAGTTAAGCTTACTTCTATTCTAGAGTCAACCATGTATTGGATTTACATTCAATGGCTGTCAAATCCCCTAAGCGTTTGACCTATCCCACAGTTAAGTGTAGGGCCCTGATGCTCCCAAAGGGCATATCCACGGGAATCTTTGCAGATCCTAGGGCTGGGAATGCACTAGAGCTCCCATTTGATTATGCCCAAAAAATTTCCAGAGTTTCAGAAAAACAGAATATGTGCATGCATGCCACGTGTATTCCTATTACAATGGCCACGTGCTATTTACTGAGTTGCTTACGCGTTAGGTTGAGAGAATAAACAAGAAATAAAAGACGTGATTGTAAATGTTGCATGCATTAGGGTTCATGATTTTAGGGCAGGGCGGCTGCTTCCGCCGCCGCAACCAGCGCAGATGACTACCCAAACGAAAATGCGAAGTTCGATTTCTTGAACTCTTCGGGCCCGATGCCTTCGTAAGCTCCTCTTGACCTGCAGAACTTTCAGTTTAAAATCCTGATTTGCAAAACTAGCTCTGATTAGAGATAGCAGATATCGATTCATTAGGTTCCGTTTGCTTGACGGATTATCGTATTACGAATTAAGATTATTAGTTTACTTTTGATATAATGTAGTCTTGATATCGAGTATTATGTACATGTGCAGATTAGGGCAGTCAAGAACTAGTGAACTACTGAGAATTTACCAGTCAAGAAAGAGTACATGATGCTTTTCTTGAATGCTTTAGAGAGGAGCTTGGGAACCCTCAGAATTGGGGATAGCCCAGTTTTCAGGTGCGCTCATTTTTCGATTGATTGGTTGGTTACCTATATGTTTCCCGTACTAATGGTTGTATTATATTGACTGTATTATGTGTATTCTTTTCTGTTGTACTAATGAGACTTGAAAAATTATGCTTGTGCATGAGGGAATGTGTTATTCAAAAGAATAGCACTTAAATATTAGGCTTCTGCCCAATGATGTAACAATGTTTCTGACAAATGTAGCTGCGGGCATTTCCATGGACGTAAAAAGTACTACTTATCTATCTATCTATCTTTTATCTATCTATCTATCTTTTTGCAACTCTTGACAGTTACACAGTCCAGAAATGAACAAATTTGTTGTCATAACTTTTCTTGTCAGTTACTCATTCTTTTCCCAATGGTGCCATGGAAATGCTCGCATCTTGCTACTGTTGAAGTTTAGCTATGAGAGCTGAGGGCAAGTATGTTGCATCTGTTTTATGTACGTATAAAGACACACTTTTAGAGCTTTGAGAAGCAATAGTCTTCAAAATGTGTACTTTTCATATTGAACTTGGCATTTGTGATGTGCTTATTTTGTAGTCAAATAAGAGAGAACTGAGTTGTGACTTAAAGCAGACAGCAAAGTGATAAGGTGTGTCCATTGACAGTGCTATAAAGACTCTGTGTTCCTTGTGGCATTGTCCACTTTCATGTTCATATGGTGGTCATCTTTAATTCCTGATTTTGGAAGAAATTCTTTTTAGTTCGCATCTTTTTAGTGTGTGACAGTTCTCTATTGTTGAATATTACATTGTGTGGATATGCGTTATAATTTAGGTTGCTGCCCAATGATGTAACAATGTTTCTGAAAGTAGCTGTGGGCATTTCCATGGGCTTATGTGTCCTTTCAAGTTTGCCTTTTCCTCTAGAAGACAATCTACCTGTTTTTCATCCATAACTCTTCTTGTGGTCTAGACAGCAGTTCAAAAAACAAGCGGTCTTTCTTCATTCGTAACTCCTCTTGTTATCCATCCCTTAACAGTGGGCCAATGGAAATGCTCATGCCTTGCCACTGCTGAAGTTTAGCTATGAGAGCTGAGGGCAAGAACTTGTATAGTTATGGATGCATGCTCTGTGATGTTAATACTATGTTTGCTTATTTCATATTAAAAAAATTTTAAGAATACAGAAGATTGGAAATGTCGGGCATATTTCAAGCTCGTCCTTTATTTTGTTTAGATATTGCAGAGAATATAAATCTTATGACGATTTGGAGATGTTCAATTATGACGATTTGGAGATGTTCAACGGGATATATTGTAAGGTTGTTTTTTATCTTGTGTAGATATTGGTGACAAGGAGGTAGTCTCTTATCTTTGTCTGTCCTTAGATTTTTAAATGCTATGGAGTCCAAGCTCCGTTGGCATCTTCACCTTGAATCTAGAGGTACGAGTATACTTTTTGCTTGGGTGGAGTAGTTTCTACCAGTTAATGCTGCGCTTCTATGGTTCTTGCCGAAGTTAAAAAGGATGGGTTTATGCATAAGGATTCAAAATTTTTTGGGTTGTCCACTCGGAGCAAATAAAGATTGGATGGAATGGAAAATTGGATCGACTGATTAATTTTGGGGGAGCATATGTGAATGGCATAGATGGGTAACAGATAGAGAGGGTGGGCATGCTCCAGTTAATGCTAATTATGCATTGATGCAGAGGTAAACAAAAAGCAGCCAACCCTTTGAACCATGGAAGCCATTGTATGATGGCCAGCTCTTAAGTGGCCATCTTGGTTACAAATTTGTCCCTTTTATGTATCGCAAATTTGAAGTCACAGACGGGTTCATAAAAAGAAAGAAAAAACTCTTTGATTTTTGAATTTCGAAACAGAAGAAACTTCCATTAGATTCTGAAAAAAAAAGGAGGATAAGGAAATAACGAAAAAAGAAAGATTTTGATTTTGAAATTCGAAACAGAAACTTTCAGTGGATTGAAAAAAAGGAAGAAAAGAGAGCCTGGAAAACATTTTAGGTAATTTAAGAGGAAGACCTAAGTAGGATTGGTTGTTCCTGATGGAGGAATGTTCTCATCCACTTAGTGCATCCCATGTGTAGGAGCAAGATCAAATTTTCTCCTCGTCAAGTAACAAGACTAGAACAGGAATGGCAATCTACTTGCCATTCTTGGGATGTCAACAGGGCTCCAAGAATGGCAAGTAGATTGAATACATTCTTGTTGTAACGTGGAAACACTTAGGAAGCATTTTGGAACAGGTAAAAGCCTTCAAATGTAGAATGTGGGGTAAATCCTGAGAAGGTAGAATGTAGAATGCCATTCTTGTAATGTGGAAACACTTAGGAAGCATTCTGGAGCAACTAAAAGCCTTTGGAATGCATAATGTGGGGTAAATCCTGAGAATTCAATTTTTTTTTACTTACATTCATTGTTTGAAACAGTGTCACATGGCATGGCGTTACTGGTTTTTACGTCCAATTCGCTCAAGGGTTGCCCCCTTCAATCAAGTCAAAGATATACTAAGCAATCGGTCAATTGGATTCTTATATGAGAACTCTAGAAAGCGACCTTAAAAATGATAAGAAGAGTGGATAGGGTCATAAGAGATGCTTAATAAAGCCTTGAACAACCTAAAGGATGACCAATTTTCCATCAAACCCTTCAAGATTGAATTCTTAAATGAGAACTTTAGCGATGAACCTTAAAAATAAGAAGAGTGGGTACATATATAAGGGAGGCATAAGAGATGCTCAATGAAGCCTTGAGCAGCCTAAAATGATGAAGCCTAAAATGATGACCTGTTTTCCATCCTAACCAAGAAATGACAATCAACATGTTATCAAATGTTTATTTATCACAAAGCTCCAAATATAGACCATTTAAAGGGCAAGGCAAACTACAATCCTTGCCTTAGCACTTTGTTTGTTTTTGGGTTGCCCTTAAAGGGAAAACCCTTGCGCATATTTGGGTATATGCTGATGGCTTGAACCTGCTGTTGCAAGTAATTTGCACGTAGTGGAAGAGAATGGAGAAGCATCTGCCCTTAGTGGCGAGAATATAAAAGGATCTGCCCGCAGTGGCTTTGCCTCACTCTGCTACATCGGTATGGCAGTAGAAGCATATCATCTATTTGGAGCTCTCAATTCCTTATGCTTTTGTCGTAGTTCTTAAGTTTCTTTTGCTTTAGGTTTGGAATTTGAACTTGTGTTAAAATGTCACACAATAGGAAAGCGTTCTCTGATCCAACCATAGTTCCTAGAGATCCTCTCTTTTGTGTAGATCAAAGCCAGAATGTAAGTAGATGGAGATTCCTGGAAATGAAACATTGCCAGTGACGATATATAATTGGAGCATGTGGCAAAATGGAGACTAAGTGGTTTTTACATAGACCCATGTTTTATGACAGATGCTTTGGTCACAAGAATTTGCATGGAGATTAAGTGGTTTAGGGACCTTTGACCAATCACCTCCAAAATTTTTGGCATCCGACTTCAATTTCCCAATTACTCCATGCCTTTGATATAAATCGATAGATCAGTACAAAATAAAAAATAATAAAAAAAAGTCTATGACTAGGTCATGTACCTCCTTTCGTTGAAGCTCGCCGATCATCGAAACAAGCTTCTTCCGGTTAAAGGTCTTCGCTTTCTCTATCTCTGGGAAACACTTTTTCATTTTTGTTTTGACGCTCTCTATTTCGCGGTAATCATAAGTGCCAGGCCACTCCCCTAAACCGCCCGGAGGCCATAAACGAGAGAGATTGTTTGAAACCGCGTCCCTCAATGTAGTGTAAAAGACACTTCCCCCGTCATCCTTTTTAGGAAGAGCATTCCTGGAGCATAAATGGTGGCTATAAAGCGTGTTTATGTCTATCATCAATATACACGTCCCGTCCCGTGAGGAAACTTTTAAGCACCTTACAATTTATTCTAAGTGAAGAGAATGGATAAAACAACAAATTTAGATGGCAAACTATTAATAATTTGATTCTGACATCTTAAATAATATGTTTACATAAAACGTTCGCGAAAAATCATTATCATTATGATAGATTCCGAGCGATTCGGGGCCTAATGGCCCGTCGGACTAAAATTTTCGCTGACTTATGTATCCAAAACAAAGAGGAACGGATGTTCTCCTTCCATGACACGATGTCGTCGGGATCCAGAATTCTCGTCAGGTGATTCATGCTGTCATTGTGGTCCCGAACCTTTTTAGTCTGGTGTTTCATGTCGTTGTCGCCCTTTTGAACCCTGTGAGTCCGTCGCTCAACTACCTCTTGACCTGGGAAGTAATGCGAATGAGCATCTTTAACATACTGCAATCAAAGAAGTGTTTGGTGCCTATTGGATATATTTACCGATTGAAATCTCTCTCCAAGTTCCTTGCACTAGAAAAGTGTATCCTTGTTGTATGCCTAGGGCGGGAGTCCATACTATATCTACCCGCCTCGATATTCTCGTGAGCATGTGGAGGCCGATAGTCAAAACCATAGTCAACACTACATCGATGGGGCGTAGGAAATGAAAATTCTGACTAGGCTACCTTACCGGCACCGGTGTAAAAGGGGCAAAATATGCTTGCACTTGTTCTCTTTGAGCGGGAGACATGTTTGCGAGGAAGGCGGGGAGCTATGGAGGAGCTGTACAAACCACAAATAACACGCAAAAAACAATCCGTTTTTCTTTAAAAAAGACCTATCTTAATACCCAAACCTGTTGCTGTAGTGACAAGCGGAGGTTGGCTACTCGAAGCATCGACACCATTACCCCTACCTCATAGAGTTGTCCTTCTATTTTCTCTAAACTCGTCCCTTTCCTCTACACAGCAAAACTCCATGCGTAAGCCTACATACCTAATTAGAGGGTAAAGCGTATAAAGAAATATACTTACCTTCACTTTCACCTTCGCCATCCTCCCTAGGAGTGCGATTACGATTAATCGCAGAGATAACCATCAGTGATATACCATCTAGGTCAAAAGAATTTATGGGAGAAACATTTGATAAGTATAAATGATAATAATAATGAATCGCAGATTATGTGTTCAAGTACCTACAGAATATACTGATCCCAAACATTATTTTGATGGCTCCAAATATAATGCCAGTGAGCACCGATGCCTGCAGGTGTGGGAGGGGCAGGCGCATGGTGCCTCAAATATCCGATCAGGAGAAAGATACCCACAATGACCTAGACTGTTAATAGTTGAGCCACCGCCATGACTATATTAATTTCAACATAACGAGAATTAGTGAGAGAAAGGAAGAGAGAATTAGGATGCATTTGCCCCACCATTTAGGTATAAGTTCAAGTTACGTTTGACCTTTAAGTTAAAATATTAAAATAATCTTAACTATATTACTGTATTTTCGGCTTTGAACAAATATCTTTGAACAAATATCTAAATGATGGTGCACTTGCACCCATCAATATGTAGCATAATAACAGGGGGTTTTCATTGTGTTTTTGTACGCTTTTCACAAAGGTTTTCCTAAGATTTCATGGCGTATTTGAATGGATGTACTGTCATTACATCTAGAGTGCAATATTTCTTAGTCGTCGATTTAGCTTTTTTTCAATGGTCCAACATCCAAGGGCTCACAACAAAACCCTCTTTTTATTTTTAGGGGCTGAACATGCAAGCCTCGTGGATAGCATTTTTAGAGACGCGAAGCCGGACTTACAAATCTGCAACAACGTACGTGATTATAGGCCGTGGGTCGGATTCAAGCAGGTCTCATAGGCGGTCGCGAAGCGTGTGGGTATGGGGAATGGAAGGTGGCCTTGGCCTTTGTCGAGGGAATGGGAGCGCCGGTGATGCGCTTCTCCCCAATAGAACCAAAGGCAAAATAGGGTCTCAATTCGATTTCGGAAGAGCGTACCAAAAGAACAAGCCGATTGGGGTGATTCAGGAATAGGGCTTAAAGTTCATGCCAAAAACGAAGTGATACATATGGCTATGGCCCCTCCGGAAACTGGCTTTTCTTGAGAAAAGGGATAAGTGCACGGTTTAGCCATGCGGCCTAGCTAGGCATCGGATTGAGCGAGAAAAGCAAAAGGCCACGAATTTCAATCTGTCACGCGAGTTCTTAGCTCAGGTCAAATTTTATATATTTTTTTTTTTCTTTTGTTAATCTTTAGACGACGGCAACGGCCCCTATCAATCGGAATAACTATATTTGAGCTTCCTCAAATAATGGAATCGAAGCACATTGTTTAGTCTTTGCATATCTGATTATTTTAGTTGATAATGGTTTTGGGATCGGGCACGGGGTCGAGGACCGAGAATGGGGTGTTGAGCCTTTGGTCAGCTCGCGACTTCCATCTCCATGTTACGTTCTTTGGCCTCCTGTAGCTTTGTAGGTAAAGTAGATAGGATCAAGCGTTGGAAAGAAAAGTTTTGGAATACCATATGTTGGCGGAAGAGGCGAGGAACCAAAGATTTGAGAGATGAGAAATGTAGGAGGATGGAGCTGGAAATTAGGAACTCTAGGCGGATGATTGACATGAAAAAGCGGAACAACTTCGCTCTAATAGGTTAGGGCAGCCGAGAAAATAGATCTGCCACAAGCAGCAGGAGAATGTTATCTTGGTTACGTGGAGGCATTTTAGAGCACTAGAGATGCATGCTTTAGATCCTAGAAGAGATTGCAAGAGAAAAGCGAGAGACTTTAGAACAAGAATACAAGTCGCATTAGCTACTGAGAGGCAACCATAAATGACCTCCGTTGCCACTTGAACTCATGGTCCATTCGGTCGCGAGGAAGCGGCACATCCGTAGTCTCTCCAAAACACCAAACGTAAGATTCGGGAGAAGGAGAAGCCCGCATGACATTGAGAGCGGGGAAATGCGAGAGATTAGTAGTTTGTGAATGGGAAAGAAAGTTAGCATCATCAAGTGTTCGGGATTTTTTACGGTTTGAGTCTTTTTATCGGTTGAGACTCCATCATGTGAAGGAGAGATATGCGCGGAGAGAAAAGTGAAGCGGTTATGTAAGTCATTACTTATTGACAAAAGAGAGTGTTGGTTCCATATCCGAAGCTATCACACAGCGTTGGATTGATGGCCAAAGGTTTTGAAAAGGAAGCCGCTACGTTCACGGCAAAAGCTTACAAAAATGCGGCGGGTAAACACAGGGGATTCATATCGAAGATGCTAAGCATGAAGCCTCAAATTCTCGGTATTTGGGCTGCAAAAGTAAAAAGGTAAGCATGAGCGTCTACTATGCATGAACCGATTGAGGTTACGGTACTGAAATCTTTGAAACGAGCATGTACAACACTTCAAATCACGGATGCAATTGCAAAGCGTAGATGATGCATTATGGTGTTATGAGAGATGTTAAGAGCATTGGGAATGAATTGTTGAGAAATGACACGATTATGGAAGAAGACTTCGTTAGTGGCGGCCTAGGGCACGGAATGGGCTTGTATAAAGGTGGTTTGATGGATGGAGATAGCGGATGATTATACATCACATATGCTAGGTATGATTGTAATATGCATTCTCATAGTTTGTACTTTGAAATTAAAGTTCACATTTTAATTTCGTTTGCACTATCTTGCCGAGGCGCAAAGGTAGCAGAATCCGCAGTTTTCCACTACATATTCCACTTCCTTTCTTTTACTACTAGTTGAAACAATGTAAACGGGATTTGCATCCATTTACAGCTTCTTTTGTTATACTCGTCATCTTATTTTATTCTATGCATTTACCTTGGTTTCTTCATTTTTTTCCGATATAACAACCAACACATAGCTATCATTAACATTATTAACATAAACACATAACACATATTGCTACATGTTTTAAATGTCTTTTATATTCTCACGTCAGTTTTTTTTTTATGGCAGAAGGGCAAAAAATTTTAGTATAATAACCAACACATAACTACCATTGACATTAATAAATATAACCATTGGATCCAACACATTTAAATTAAAATCCCCTTAAACCCCCTTTGGTTTGGGTGCATATTCACATGGGGGTGGCGTTAGGGGCCGAGAGCCCTCATAATTGTATTTTGACGCATTTAAATCAACACCATATAATATTTAGGTTGAAATCTTATAGTATTTTGCGAATCTTATTATACAATATAACAAATTTTGTACTTGCATACCCCACAAATGAGGAACTTTACGTACGGTGTAGATTATGGAATAAAGGGCGAATATGCCAATCCGACAGCTCTCGATGCCCGGAGTCACCCCCCGTGTGAATATGCACCCAAACCAAAGGGGGTTTAAGGGGGATTTTAATTTAAATGTGTTGGATCCAATGGTTATATTTATTAATGTCAATGGTAGTTATGTGTTGGTTATGTGTCTTCTTATAATATTATAAAATTAACAAGTATATATGTATGTGGTGCATCAAACTCTAGGTTGCCATATTATCAGACCCTGTATGTCATGCATCGAACCCTAGATTATGCCACGTGGCATTTTCAGTGCCACGTCATGAAATCCTAGATTATGCATGCCACATTATTTTAAGTGCCATGTCATCAAACCCTAGATTATATGTGCCATGTCATCAAACCTTAGATCGTGCGACATGGCATTTACAATCTAGGGTTTGATGATGTCATTTAAAGTGCCATGTTATCAAACCCTAGATTGTGTGTGGTGCCACAACATCAATCCCTAGATTGTGCCACACGGCATTTACAATCTAGGGCTTGATGATGTGGCACACAATATCTAGGGTTTGATGCCGACATGGCACTTTAGATGAAGTTATGATGTACATATGTCCTTTAAGTTAAAGTATTAAAGTGGTCCTAACTATTACCATATTTTGGCTTTGAACAAATATCTTTTCCATTAATAATTTACTTTTCCATTAATAAGTTTTGTGAAAAACAATTGTTTGTTGGAACAAGCCTCAAATGGAAAGAGAAAATTATATTAATCTCTTCTTGCAAGCATTTAATAGTAGCTTAGCCATCTTAAGTGGATCCCCATACTTCATATGCCGTCTCTCTTTCACAACCATATCAGAAGAAAGGCACGTTGTTTTGAAGACATCGATGACGCTAACAATAGATGGCCGATTCATGTGCACCAGCTCTCTATCCATCATCATTTGGACCTTCATATTTTGGATGATGTCCAATGTGCCAGAGTATCAGTCGGTTGTTAGGTTTATCTCAACACACAACCCAATAAGCCGCATTGCATGCCTGGACAAAATCAAGGAGCATCTCATAAACGTATCACATGGAGTATATGTCAGATATCTCATGCCCCCATGATGCTTGGTCATCTGGTGATATTGTAAAAACTCTCTTCTTCCACCAAGGATATCATACCATTCCGTCTTGTAGTGTATAACGACTCTTGAACTTGGGCATTTGCTCCTTGCAAAAAAAAAAAAAAAAAAAAAAAAAAAAAAAGGTCATGTCCCAATCACCAATATCCATCCACACATTGGCAAGGGAGTCATCAAAGTTTGACCCTTTTGCAATTGAGCTTTTTGTGCGTCCAACCTGGAGCGTGGATGACATAGACTCCTTTAGCAAGAGCGAGAGCTATTTCGGGGACGTTCTCATCTTGGCTTTCCACTCCGCACTTATCTTCATGTCAACCCTTCTTGGAGCACTATGCGTTGCATTTTACCATCTCCTATAAGAAGAGAATTGACTCAGCAGATGGTCAAGCAATTCTGCAAAGCTTCCTCCATTCATGAATGGCAAGACTACCATTGGTTCCTGTGGCTCATCTCCACAAAAGACCTCAGGGGCAAGTCCAAGGGGTGCGGCCAGTGCTGGACTTGGGCTCTTGAAACAGATATACTTGTCAGCCAATAACCATGATGCGGCTCTATCGTGGCCTCTCCACACAATGCCAGTATAATAGTCATTTACATTAAAGTACAAGGTTCCCAATATCTGGATTTGGTATGTCTGGCAGTCTTGTTTACTGCCAATGCAATTTATAACGTCTAAAGCATCTATAGGAATGCGATCAATAGATGCAATACATTTATCATGAGCATGCAATGATAATCTGGCCCTTGCACCAATAGAGCTCCCACTATGGAGGAGATTATCCAACTCATTCACATGTTCATCTTTGAGACTGCTGCTGGCCATCTTGTAATCTTTGCGTCGGACCTTTGCACTTCGCCACAAATTAGCCCATCATCGGACATATGCCTCACCGTGGGGGCTCATAAGTGGCACTTTATACTTAAGTAGCATCCTCAATTTTGGATTGCAAACCCAAGATTTCAAGTTCAATGACGTAAAAGGACAATCATGTTTCCTAAATTTGCTAGACAACCATGGAAAAGGCAGCTTACAATCTTGCTTGCTATAATTTCAAAGCTCACCCCCGTCATTATAATATTGCCTCGAGAGTAACAAATCTCCAACAATCTGATCTTTTACACTACCTAAATAATAGCATTACATAATTCAATCTTCAAATGCATCTGTCTGTTATTCCCTATCAAAAAACCTGAAGATGAAGCATAAAGAGGAATAAAACATCATACAGAGGTTAAGGGCAAAAAGAAGAAAAAAGAGTGTTGCCATCGACAAACGGACTTAGAGTGTTGCCATTCCAAAATTATTGTCTTTTTCTGAAATGTTGGGCACCTGCAGTGTGCTGCATAGAAACAACAAAGAATACTGCATGTTTTATGCAGAAAGGAAACATTTTTAAGTCCTAAAAAAGGAAATTGTTTTGATCAATTACCCCTTGTCTCGATTACCATCCATATTAAAGCTTATGTGTCTATCATCTGTGCTGAATATTTTGGGACAACAAAATCCAAGGTGCCAAGCGGTAGACAACATCTACTGCGAGTAACACAGGGTGCAATATTTCGAGATGAATGAATCTAGATTTTTGTAACTCTAGAAATGCAGTAAACCTAGTTCATGTCTTCACAAAAATGATCCTTAGAAATGAAGACGAAGTATTCAACGGCTTGAGCAGAATACATACCAACAATCCCACCGACCCTGAAAGCAGGTTGCATGCCGAAAATGGAGTTATAGCACCATAAACATGACTATAATAGATACATGTTAATCTTGAAGCAAACAGAGTGTCGTAGTATAGCATTTCCAACAGCAACATGGGTTTCAGAAGAGACTGCATATATCATGTTATATTAGCAAAGGCCACACACAACTGTAGAAATCGAACAGTATAATTTTTGTTTGCGTTTGAGAATAGGGCGCTAAACCTAGGCGCTAATTGCATCGTAACTGTGAACAGTTAGAACAGGTCGTCAACCATAAATCGCTATGAGCAAGCGTTCTTCAACAAAAAAAGATGATTCGGAAGATGACCAAGATATAATCCGAATCCTGACATTAGAGCTCCAGGCAGCGAGAGATGAAATTAATTGATGAGAGAGGAAATGCAGGCAGTGAGAGAGGAAATGAAGAATTTGAATCTGGGTGTCCATGAAGTAAAGGGTATTGTGGAAGATATCCACGAGAACCAAGAGGAAAATCAAGAGGATGAAGGTTCTGAAGAATGGAGTCGGAACAAATGGTGACCAAGATTACTTTCAATGTTGAAGCACAGGTGCAGAATTTATTTGCACAAGAGCAAGAAAGAATTGCGGAACATAATACGCAAGGAATTTGATAATAGCTGGCGTAGAAGAAGATGATGAAGAAAGAATATCTGATGTGGTGGATGTCTTCTTCAAGAACACCATGCACTTATCAGATCCAGGAGTGATACATTGTCGCCGCATTGGAAAGAAGAATGAAGGCAAAATACGGCCTCACAGATGTAGACGCGCAAAATAGAGTTACTCAGCATAGAAGCCATTTGAAAGGTCAAAAAATCTGGTTGAATGATGATCTGTCAGTTGTACAGCAAGAGGAAAGAAAGCAAATGCTCAATGAGATGAAACGATTAAGGGAGAAAGGCAAAAATGCATACATTGTCAACAATAAGCTGGTGATCCGTAACAAGGCATAGGGATTTCAAGTCCTCAGGCTTCTAGTCTGGAACATACATGGATTAAATGAGGAAAAAACTTTAAGCAGCTTAACTCTCTTCCAAGAGTATGATATAGTGGCTTTTACGAAAACATGGGAACACGAATTCAATAGGTTGATAGAAATTCCAGGATTTGATCTTCTTGATTCTACCTGGAATATGGCTGGTCAGAGCCAACGTGGTTGGGGCGGATTAGCATGCTTTGTACGGAAAGGTTTGAAAAATCCAGTTACCATTATAAAGAAAGATGTCTTTTCTCAGTTTATTTGGCTGCATTTAAATTCTGGTCATAAAGATATCTATGTAGCTGTGGTATATTTTGCTCCGCTAGATCCCCTTGCATCCATATATAATCACCCAGATTTGAATCCTGATGATCCTTTGGAGAATCTTTATCCCTTTATAGGCATAAAGGGCTTATATATGTGACAAGGGATTGTTATGCATGGCTGTCCAACAAACAAGCAACTTTGCTGTCAAGAGAAAAGAATGCTCTTTGGCTCCAAGAACTATGGACTATGTGCAGAATAAAATGGATGAGCATGTTATTTCTCTATGCCAATCTTTTAACATGGTAATCTGCAATGGCATAGCCAGCTTTCCACATTCCAAAGGCTTTCAACCGAATGGTAAAAGTTCAGTGGATTTGCTTTTAGGGGATCCGGACCATATGTCATGCTTAAAAGATTTTAGAATCTTGGATAAAAGTTCGGACTCTGACCATGCTCCGCTTATGATACGTCTAGATGTAAAAGTGAAGGAGGCTACTAATGTTCCAAATCCTCCTTTGAGACTGAAAATCCACTACAAGCTTGTTTCGCAATATGAAAAGTGTAACACAAATGTTAATAGATGTAGAATGGCCTGTCTTGATAGAAGAGAAAAGCCATATATTGCAAGATATCATTCTGAAAGCAGCAAGAAACACTTTTGGATACGTCAATACAAAAAGTGTTAAATATAAGGATAGAAAATGGTTTGATACTGCCTGTCTAGATGCTAGACATGCCTGTAAGACTACAAGAGATACACAAGCTGCTATAAAATGTTATAAGAATCTGGTAAAGTACAAAAAGAGGGATTGGCTGAGAATGCACTATAAAATGCTCATGGATGAAATGGAGTTGGAACCGAAAAAGTTTTGGAACTGGACAAAGAAGCATATCGCAAATGGTGATATCTCCAAAGATAGTCTGCTAGATTTGATCAGAGAATTATATCAAGATCACGATTCAGATAAGGGTATAATGGACTCTTCTGGTGAGATGATGTCATTATTCTGTTGATGATGTCAAATCTGCATTGCAGTATATGTCGAATGGTAAAGCATGTGATTCGATGGCTTATCTGTAGAGCTACTGAAATGGGGAGGGGTTTCTCTTAGTAGTTTCCTGGTGGATTTATGTAATGAAGTGTTGCAAAAAGGGTTTCCTGATAAATGGTGTCTGAATAGAGTGATCCCTATTCACAGGTAGTAAAGATAATGTGCACAATTATCGTATGATATTGGTTAGCAATGTTTTTGCGAAACTTTATGCATCTATGGTAGAGAGTATACTATCTACTTGGGCAGAGGAAAGTGGTAATCGAGCAAATGGGCAAGTAGGTTTCAGGCATGATTATTCTACACTGGACCATTTAGCGACGCTGACAGTATTAGCGGAGGGAGCGAAAGGTCCAGGTAATAAAAGATTCATTGCTTTTATTGATTTAACAAAAGCTTTCGATCGGGTTAGACGCAATGATCTAGTGTCCAGATTAAATGAGATGCGGGTTCCAAAAGAGCTCCAATATGCGGTACTTTGTCTATACAAGCGTGTTATGCTTGAGCTCTCTTTTCCTTACAATGGTCCAGATCAAATAGATAGGTAGATAGTATTTTTAGATAGATAGATAGAGAATACAATAGGTGTAAAACAATGGTGCCCTTGTTCATCAACGCTTTTTGGTCTTTACATTGATGAGCTCGAAGGGTGGATGCCTAGATTTGGGGGTTTTAGAGCAAGCTTGGTAAGAATTTGATCCAATTACTTTTGTTTGCGGATGATATTATGCTAATCTCAAAAACTGGAAGTGGGTTGCAACATCACTTGAATGTGCTAAATGCATTTTATGAGCAGAAAAATATGCAAATTAATTTGAAAAAGTGAAAAATAATGGTCATTGGGGATAAAGATAATACAGTCTTTGAGGTTGGAGGGATGGCGCTTGAAAAGATACATGTTTATAAATATCTAGGAATAGACATGACCAGTAATTACAGATTGCTCACAGCCGCTCTTAAGCGTGCATCTGGAGGGATGAGAGCCCTTTATGGTCTGATTCATACATGTAACTCAAACAATTTTGAGCATTGGCAAATGCGGAGACTACTTTTTGGTATTCAGGTAAGGCCTGTTGTTCTTTATGGTTGCCCAATTTGGGGCCCTGGGCTTTCTCTCAAAGGTTGGAATAAAATAGAACAAGTGTAGAAAAGATTTTTGTTACTTGAACTTAGAGTTAAGTCTCAGACTCCATATTGCATGCTGCTTGCCGAAATAGATCTATTACCTCTAGAAGTCGAAGCTTTAATTAGAACGATCACTTATATAAACAAAATTTTGGCAATGGAGCAGGATAGGCTCTCCTATATGGCACTGCAGCAAGCTAAAAATAAAGGCTAGTATGCTGATGCCTTGAAGTGGGCAGAAAAATGGCTTGGCTTGAATACCTAGCCAGATTCAGTAAAATATTTAGAGATAAGAGTTTTTGTGATAGAAAGAGCACTTAGCAAGCTATGAAAAATTGGAAATTTAGGTAGTACAAAGAAACAATTTTACCTAGCCGAATTTTAATTCTTTACAGGATTACAAGGAACAAGATTATTTGTTGTCACGTATTAGCCGCAAGAACCGGATGTATATTTCTCAATTGAGGCTTTCTTCTCACCATTTGCATATTGAGACAAGTAGGTGGTATGGTACGCCTTTGCACGAAAGGTATTGTGTTGGATGCTTTGAACCGGTGCCAGAATCAGAACGTCGTACATTTCTGGAATGTTTTTCCTATGAACATATAAGGTGGTATAGAGGTAAACTCTCAATGAGATCGTTTTGCAGTATCATCACATACTTTTAGCACTTACATTCGGGATGTTTAGAAGGAAAGGGCAGACATAATTGATCTGTATAATTTAATGCTTAACTTTGATATATATATCGCCTTGGATTAATGCGCTTAGATTTCACTCAAACTTTTGTAATAGTTGCCATAGAGGCCTGAGGGCCTAATTGGCTTGATAAATTCACAACATATCATATCAATTGCCAAACGTGAAGATTATAAGGGCAGCATTAGAAAATATATGGCTAAAAGCCAGGGCAAGCCGGAGTCTCCATAGTGATGACATATGAAAGGAAAGGATTGCATTGAAGGAGTCCAGAAAGGAGAATGGCTTCACGATGAGCGATCTTGCCCTTGGCCAATTAGGCAAAACACACGCTAAAACTAACAGGGCAAACAGACATACACACTAAGACTAACGTAAGCCCTCGAATCTATGTCACGGGTGAATCTCAGCCGTTCAATTTTGGGCTAGCGTAAGCCATCGAATCTATGTCAAGAGCGAATCTCAGCCGTTCAATTTAGGGCTGGATCCAATCCAATGCGCTATAACATTATAATATAGGATAGTGTTTACTATTTGCTTAATAGACGTTGCCTGTTTTTTTTGGTCATGTGAGGGCAATTTGAGTTGTGCAATTGAGAAAAGTGCATATTAAAACCTGCGATGCACAAATAAAGACAAATCAAAATCAATCTAGCCTTGAAAAAAATATCGACCCTACATTTATAAGTTGATCACTAGACGGGTGTATGTTAATGCAATAATGCAATGTTTGTTGTAAAGCTCGAACTTTAACTGTAACGGACCTAGGATTTTGAGGTACATTGTGGTATTATTTTATTATAAGGATGCGAAGGGATAATAATTAAAATATCACGCATGCAGAGTTAATACGTCGTATATGTAGAGATTATACGGACAGAATACTGGTGGTAAAAAATAAATACAAGTACAGTGAAAAGCATTTGGAAGGAGATAGATTGTAGAGGGATTGCTGAAGGAGCGAATTGCGTGCAGAGCTCTGGGAGCGTGTTGGAGTGCAGAAGAAGCAAGCGGGATTCCAGGTGGGGATCAAGCCTTACACCTAGGGTTTTCTAGCGTAGCAAAATTGTGCATGCTAAATTGTGTTGATGCAGTAGGATGGCTCTGGAACTTAGCATGGATTTAGAGTTAAATTATAAGTGCGTGAACGTGAATAAGCTTGCATGATTGAATATGGAAGTATTTTATGATTGCATATTCAAAGCTTGCAAAAAGTATCACAGATCTAATGATTTCTAAGGAGCTGAGCACTTAAGCCATGCCAGAAGTAATTGGAATAGCTCAGATTAGAACCGAGGAATGGATTAAGATAAAAGTATGGCAGAAATCAGATAAGACTGTAAAAGTTTCTTTTGCATGGCGTCGTTTGCATAGCATGAATCTGATGAACTGTAATGATCTGAAATCATGAAAACTGTAACGTTCCTAACCGATATGCCCTTAGCCAACTGGGCAAAACCGTCTAGACGTTTATGAGTAGTCGCTTCTACCCATTTATGTCGGTGTCTCGGGAACGCCCCACAGGCACATTCAAGGTTCGAATACTCGAGCGGTCTACCATGGGCCCGTTACATTAACGGGTAGGCTTTTGGATCAGCATTCATGATCGTTGATTCATACCTTGTGATATGCCATAACAGGGAGGTTCAAACTAGCGGCGTGCATCTTTGCCCTTGATTCAGCCTGAAATGAATTTTTTTGCCCTGAATTCAGCCTCGGATGCTGATAATCCAGGCTGACAGCTGATAATCTACTATGGCCAATCTCTGATAATCGAGGTATGGAACTTCTGATAACCGAGCTACGGATGAGGAACCTCGCCTGCCCAATTAAAGGTGATAAACATCCCTGCACGCCCATTACCTCAAGTAAACGGGCCTGTTTAGCTAATTTGTAAATGTCCCATGATGGAGTTCGAACTACCATTTCCAATGGTTTAAAATTTAAACATTCAATACATAACAATTACTCAATGAGAACTAAAAGCCTTGCCCACCACGAGGTGGTCTATTGATAAGGTCTTGGATTGAGATGATCCCCATCAGGGTTCAAAACTCATTGTCTCAAAAAAAAAAAAAAACTAGCAGAACTGCAGGGTTGGGGAGAAGGCTAGGCAGTCTGGGCCGCGTTGGTTTTTGTTTTGTGGTAATTCGAAACGACTTGATTAGTCTTCAATAACATGGTTGTCTTTTGCAACCTGATCAGAACTTTGAGGACACATTCAAGGAAGAATTCGTATTAAAGTCAAGATATCTTATCTGCTTACCAATTGCTTCATTCTTGCAATTCAATTCTTTGCTAGGCTTCATAGGATGCCTTGCCAGTGTGAATGTTTATTCTTCTCTACGCAAACAACAACAGAGCTGTAATATGATGCTGTGCTATATGAAATAGGGGAGCATCTGAAGCATTATTTGAAAATCTTAATCTCCAAAACTGTAAGAAGCTTCTGCTTGAGAAAATAAACTCAACCTATTTTCATGCCATTAAGATAAAGCCATACAACTGCTCCAATATACCAAATATCATGCCGCGTATCTAATATCAGGGCAAATTCATGGTCCCCTGCATTCTGGAGGCAAATGAAGCAAACAAATACCATAAACGTATGAAGTGTATAGCAAGTGCAGATATTAGAACATGTCCCTACACTTGCAGGCTTTGTTTCTATGCCAGTTTAAGTGATAGAAAAGCGGGCAGAATTCTGCTGAAGCACTAAACACCAATTTCATGGTCCCCTGCATTCTGCATGCAAATGAAGCAAATGAATGCCATAAACGTATGAAGTGTAGAACATGTGCATATATTAGAACATGTTCCTACACTTGCAGGCTTTGCTTCCATGCCAGTTTAAGTGATTGAAAAGTGGGCACAATTCTGCTCAAGCACTAAATACAGAATTATAATTTTTTTCTTGCTTATACTCTTTATTTGCAGGTGTAATATAGAAAATAGGCAGATGCATTCACTACAGGCTCCATGCTTTAAGTCAGAGTCCACTAGAACAGATCCGGACAGCTTAGCGGGCAACAAGCACTTGATTAGCTTCAGCCTTCATCAAATGGATTGGCTAGTACCACGGGCGTAACCATGGGCGGAGCTGCCATAACCTCTGGTACAGCCAAACATGAGCCTCTGAGCTCTTCCATAGGACTTTCGTACACATTGACATTAAAAAAACATGAAGCTCTGACAGAGTGAAGCATGGAGCAGGCCTGAGCTCTGCCCCAGGATTTACAGCAGTGACAAAGTGAGACATAACGGCCTGAGCTCTGCCCCAGGATTTACAGCAATGAAGGAGGCAACACATGTGTCAACGATGCCCATCAAACTGCTCCTCAGAAGTCCATCAGCTTGTCTCTTCGAAGAGCAATACAGAATCGTAGAGCTTCTAAGCTATGCTAAAACCTGATGTAACATGAAAAAGAACCCCTTCTCAGGTCCAAACGGACGTACCTAATTCCAGTGCTCCAAAGCTCTACCGTCTCCAGATGCATAATAAAATACGCATCAGTCACAAAAGAGGGCCACGTTGAGGCAAGCTAGAAGAATAAGAAAATGGATTCAATCTCAGTAGCTAGTGTAGGGATCTGTAGTGAAAAGCTGGCAAGTAACAGAGCTGCGTGAACACCCAAATCCAAAGCTGCAACGGCAAGAGCCCTCTTGAACATCTGAGAGGAGCCCATTTACGAAAAGATGAGTATTGTGAAATCCGTTTCCTCAGAACTGCGGATTATATTAGTACTGCCATGGCCGTGCTTCTCCCCCTGCCGCCTTGCCTTAAACATTCTTACCCCTGTCGCCATAGCCACGCCGCCCTACCCTGCTAAAATAACAAAGGAGCCAAACTCCGGCACAGAATTTCTTGAGTTTTCTAATTTCCCTGACTGTAGGATTTAAAATTAGAGAATCGAACGGCTCAAAATGATTTTAGGTGACGTGGCAGGACACGTGGCATAGCTAGAATTGCAGGAAATCGGGAGGGGGGGTTAGGCAACCCTGCTAAAAAAAGAGCCAATATATTTTGAACATCTTATTTTTATGTCCGGGGTCAAGAATTATGTCCGGGGTGTGGCTTGACAGCATGGAGAGAAAGCTCGATGCCAATGGAGGCCTGAAAACAGGGGAAAGAATTACATGTGGTAACGTATGAACCGTTGATTATGTAAAATATAATTTCATGATGCCATAATTGTTCTTCCGAGGGTTGAACTCAATGCATCCCTCCATAATTCGCCACACAATTCTCAACACGAAAAACAAGGCCTTTTCAGTTTTTACATTAATATGAGGACATTAAACAGATTTAATGCTATCAACCAAAATACACGCACTTGGAAGTCAGGGCAGTCTAAAAGGGAATAACTAAGCTGCCCAAACATGCAGAGCACAATTCATATGAAGTTACAGGCAACGAATGTATCAGAAACTTCAGCTGCCAGATTCGAAATCGAGTAACACCATCAACCGAAATCAGCTAACTATTTAACCAAATGCTTTCTATTTTCATAGCCAAGTTTATAAGACAGATGGTGTGAACAATAACAAAGATACATCGTCAGGCATGATAGCATCGCTTCCAGCCCTTAATTTTATGATTGCATTTTATCTGTTAACGGAAATCCTTGAACGTCTCAAAAGAAGTAAAAAATGTTAGAATACCAAATAATTGCCATAAAACACTGCAATAAAGAAAAGGAAAAAATGAGACATAACAAACATGAAGGCGGTAACCTCAAACCTCAACGAAAACAGATTGCGTCTGATGCTCAACTTGATTTGACATTTTGTCACAGAAAGTAAAGAAACAAGAATATCAGCATCAACAAAACATACAGCATGCCCATTCCATCAGCTGGAAAGCACTTGCCTTGATATTAATACATGCTCGAATTTTATCTCAGCTCTGTTCTCAGTCCTGTAATCCAACCAAAGACCTTACAAGAAAATATAGACGCTGAACTACTTAATGTGCACTGCAAAATACTTCCAGAGTACCTATGATAGTAGGAAAAGCTAAAGATATACATGCACTTTAGCAATTCTCGCTTTTTATAGGCCTTGTTTCTTATCTCTTTCTTCCACCACGCTCCCTTAGTCCCAATGTCAGCATCTCACCAGGACCAATGTTGTAAAAAGCAAGCGATAAGTTGTCCTTAAGAAAACCTGCACGTCCACTGAGCTTTTGTTTGTTCGCAGGTAACGCAATTTCACTTGCAATCTTTTCCTTGAGATTGCCAATGGATTCTGAAAGAGAGTGTACAGGGATTTCCAACATTTGGCCCTTGAAGTTCCCTTCACCTTCGATAATAGGCACAGATACTGTAATGCGAACAGGGCCCTGCAATGATCACAAAAAGTAAAATCAATACTGGTCCAAAAGGTAGTTATACTTTGTAAAGGCTAGTTAAATAAAATCAAAATGCAAAAAAAGAGAACTTACTGGATGTTGCGCTAGATATTGATCCTCTGGAATGAGCTGCAACTCGTCCAACTTTTGGCGCTTGGGCTCTGGTTCATCTGGTGGAAGGGGAGGAGCCTCTTCATCCGGAAGAGGCGGCATTGCATGTGCCATGGAGGGTGGAGGTCCTAGCGGCATTGTTGGTGGCATGGGAGGAAGGAAGGGTCGCGGTTGAAGAGGAGTAAATTGAGGCATTTGTGAGGTCATGCTTCCTGGCATTTGTGCATTTGGTGGAAGCATGGGTCTATAATTTCCTGCCATGTTAGGCATTGTGGGAGGCATGGGTGGTCGAAGAGGTGATGGTGCTGCCATCATAGATGGCCTTGGAGGAGGAGCTGGTATCGTCGACATAGAGACTCCAGATGAACCCTGTTGTAATACGGGTCGTGGAAGATTAACAGCCAAGCCAGGAGGAGGGGGAAGAGGGCGTACAGGAGCAAGTTTTGGAGGGGCTAGAGGACCTGGTAAAAGCCCATCATTTCCCTGCTCATCAACATTCATTTGTGCCATGGCTTGGTTTGCTGTCCTGCTGATGCTGCCAGTGTGTCCATCCCAAATCACCTGTTTTGGTTCCTCTTTCTTCTTTTCTATCTCGGCTTTAACAGCATTTGAGACCTCCTCCTCAGTAGTACCAAAAATATCAGGTCTGGTGCGAGCAAGCCCCACAATATTACGGGATATCTCATCATCTGTTGCAAGGGTTGTTTCTCTAAGTTTTGCCATCATTCTCTCTTTTTGTTCCTTGTATTTTGGATCAATCAAAGAGATACGCATATGTTCTGCCATTTCGTTTACGGGAATATGTTCTCCTGTGATTGGAGATACAACAACTTTAGTTGGGTCTTTTTCTGCTGGAAGCCTATCCTCTGGCCTTTTCCAGTTCTTCACAATTCTCATTGGTGGTTCCTGGTCATCTAAAGGTGGTGCTATTATTTCTTCTGGGTAATTTGCATGGTTCCCATCTAGAGTAGTAACCCTCATGCTTTCTTCTACCATTTGCATTTCTTCCACATCCATTTCCATCTCAACCTCCTTAACTGCCTCAACCCGCTCTTCCTCTTCTCCAGTACTAAGCATTTTACTTCGCCTAATGACTTCCTCCATGGTCATTGGCTGTGGTAGTTCTTCCTCTTCATCCTCAGCAAATTCAATGGTTTCAACCACCACAAAATCATGCCAGTCTATCAAAGCCATCTGCATCCTTTCTTGTTCAATCTCGTCCTCTGCTTTCTGTCTGGCCCGTTCTTGTGAGCGTTCCCATTCCAGTCTGTGCAGACAACGCTCCAAGACAATAGTTCTATCAGATAAGTCTTTTTTCAACTTGTCAACTAAACCTTTTGGGGGCAGCAAGACCTTGTAATACGCATCTGTAAGTGCAGTGAAAAAACTAAACATGCTAAGGTCGGCTTCAAAAAAAGAAAAAACTGTGCACTAGAATGCTCCCTGTCAGTTAAACCTGCAAGAAAACTCCGCGTTGCTCCTCGCAACAGACTGTGCTGTCAGTTTGATGGTATCAAGATCCTGCCCTGTAAGACCTTCAGGAAGCCTAACAGTGTATTGCTCACTTTCGGGAGGCTCAAGAACTTTTACAGGCCTAAGAAAGGCTTCAATCTTAGGCGGTGGCGGTTCTATTGGTGCAGGTGTTGAGACTGCAGTACCAGGTGCAACAGGAGCAGGCTTTGATTCCTGCACAGCACCACTAGAACCTGCGGCCATTGCAGCAGCCAAATTGGGAGCCTGGTTCTGCACCTGGACTTGAGCTTTATATTCCGAAACCCTATGCTGGTAATATGCATGATATGGGTCCGAAGGATTCAAAAAATTAAACTTCACATTGTTCTTTTCATTCATCAAAATCTTCTTCTCAAACTCCAAGCCATTGCGGGCCACAAACTGTGCTGTTTTATCAACAATACTTCGAATATCTGGAGGAGGATGAATCATACCTATTGTTTTTGTTTGGGTAGTGACGGAATTGGGCTTCGAAGGCAGGGCGCCATTCTCTTCACTGCTTTTCGTGGAATCCTCATTGGCCACGACCTGGGCAGGCGGCAAGGGACCGCTGAGGTCGCCGGGCTGAGGCGCCGTAAGGGTTAGAATCTCGCCGATTCCTGGCATGATTGTCGAAGAAATGGATCGGCCTTCCGATCAGACAAGACGAAGAGAGCCTTGCCTAAATGAACTATGAACCCTAAATCTGTTCTAAATTGTTCTTCGTGGTTCCCTTCAACAAAGGGTATTTATTTTCTAGACAATATATAATCGAGAGTATAATTTTTCGGTTGCCCCTAGGGGCCAAGCCCTCGTCCATGGGGTTTATGGCATATTCCATGTATATATATGCCAGGGCTATGCCAATGACTGCTTCAAACTTGCTATCGTGTGTAAACTAGTGTGGCCGCTGTTGTTGGGCAGCCGCTTTTGAAATCGGCTAACCGGTATGTGGTCGATGCTCTGGATTTGTTGTGTGCACAATCGGTTTCTGCGGAAAATGTGATTCTGGGTCATTTTCTTGGTCTCTTGCCATTGCTCAAGTGGCATAGCTTGAGGAGCACGTCCATTTGTTGTTGCGAAAATTTTGCATCGTTTTCCATTGCCATAGCCATTTTGTGCTATGCCAAGTAGTTTAAGAAGTTGGAAAGGCCGATGAGCTTCACTTATCCATTTTGAAGCTTCTTCTCTGTGATTTTCGTGGCGTACAATTGAAGTTCTGGCATTCTTATGTGTTCCATCTGAAGAGCAGAGTCTTAGCTGCATTTGCCCTCGCTGGGGCCATCGTCGATGGCTATGGTTAGGGTTTGGTTGCGGCTCTTAGGTACTCCAGTTTCTATTCGATTGAGTTCGGACGTTCCATTATCTATAGCTTGCTTCATTTTGCTCTTGATCTTCTTCAACGGTCTAAAATGAGTGCTTGCATCAGGGTTTAGTGATCTGCATCGGATTTGGAATCCTCTAAGAGCCTACACTACAAGAGTATTTCTGCTATTAGATTTTAGAATTTTTTTCAATGCGTCCATTGGGCTGGGTTTTGGCAATGATCCACCTCTGAGCCACTTTAAGATTCTATTTTATTTTGCGATTCTTGATCTTCTTCAAGATTTTGAGATCGGTGCTTGCATCCGTCATTGGTCCGGCACTGGTGATTGTTGGGGTCATTTAAATTTTCCTTTGTTCGCTACTAGTTTTAAGGCATGAATTGCATGTATTGGTGTCAGCAGAATGCATAACTTACCAATTTGCTTGAACTTATTCAAATAGCCTCGAACACCGATCCGGAATTTAGAATGAATTTTCCTTCTAATCCGTTTTAGAGCATGCAGATGTGGATCTGGGCTGGAGTCTACTGCGTTGATGGATGATTTATTAGAGTCTTTTGACATCAGGCAGCTTAACAACGAACAAAATTTACATGTGGTAAACATGAGATTTGAATGCGATTTTCTCTTTTTTGGCCAATGATGCAAACGATGCTTTTTGATGTTGAATCTTCAGGCAGATGACATTGAAGATTTGGATGCATGTGTTCAGGTGCCTGGCCGGTCCATTATGGAAACCAGAGTAGCTCTATATTGCACAAACGATTATACGGTTATATTATGCCTCCACCTCGCCACCATGATCAAATATCTATTTCTTTCTTGAACCCACGAGAAGGCTTGTGTTTTTTAAGCGCCTGGATTTGATGCCAAGGCATTTTCTTGGTGCTACCAGAACTGCCATAGCAGCGAGTTTTTCGCCAATGATTTGAGGATAACAAAGTTTTTCGCCAGTGTTTTCAAGTTTTATCCTTTATTCTTTAGGTTCATCCTTGCTTCAGACGGAAAAGAGCACCTCTTTATTTACTTCTCGCAAAAGCTAACATTTTTATTTTTTGGTGAGTTTTGCTTATACAGATTTTTGCACTTGGTATTTGCAAGAGGAGTATTCTGTTGCAGTGGTACACAGCTTAGCCTTCTCTAATTATGTTGTATTCTAGAGGAGGTTTTTTCAGAGCTTCTGATCCTAGTTCAAAGATGGGGATTGCATTTCCTTATGATCGCAGCTTGCTGCTCCTATTTCTTGTGCCTCGGGGTGGTATTTTGCCTATTATTTTTGGATCAGGGGTGCAGATGCAGGTGCAGATGTCAGAATGGTCTGAATGATTCTTATATAGGTTAGTCCAATTTGAAAATTCTATTATTTTATGTTGATTTGCTCTTTAAACAAAAGCTTGGATTGTGGCTTGCAATTTTTGTTGGAGTTTTTTGTATGATTATAATTTGCTTTATAGTTCCTTTTCTCGGCTAGATACTATTCTCTAAGAGGTAGAACATGCGAGATGCAGTTTCTATGGTATGGATGTGCATTCTATGTGCCTTTTCATTGTAAGCTACAATAAAATAAAGCTTTGGGCCTCAAATTCTTGTTATTGTTAGAAACATGAGAAAGGTATTTATGTTTATTTATTGGTGCATCGTGTAGTGTATATCTTACCTGCTAGAATCAGAGCTTGATTTTTTTACTGGATAGATAAGCTATATACCATAGTGCAGTGAGGTGCATCTTGGATATGTTTTAGTGTTCATACTCTTGTGACAATTGATACTTTATCTTTCGTGTATAAGTAATTTATTCAAGTCTTGCTTTACCTTATATTGTGCAGTGCAGGTCGTGATCATACAAGAAAAATACTGTTTGGAAATAAAGTCAGCAAATGGGAATGCAAATCCAACTCCGGCAGCTTGCACATGTGTCTTGCCTGCTTTGGAGGATGTGATGCCGTTTAATCCTTCTTCTCAAACACCTGGCTCCACTAAAAGCAATAATGAAGGAAAAATTATAGATTAACAAAAATCCACAAAAGCTATATCAAATTTGTCTATCGTGATTGTTTTGACAAAATCCACATGTTTTTGGGTTGCCCCTATGCGGGGCTGTTCCAGGAGGTTCTAGAATATTCTAGAACCTACTTGCATGCGCGACACTTGGCATGATCTCATCCATTGGAGTGGCGCAATCCTGACCGTTGGCTTACATATATAAGGAGGCATCTCCTTCTTGTCGAACCATTCCGATTCAACGTCAGTCTTGAGCCTTCTAGGCATCATCGTCGCCGTGTTCTTGCCTTGCCTTCGTGCCATTGTACTCTTGATTCCTATTCATATATTAGATTCTTTGCCAATCTTGGCATATTTTGTTCGTATTTCTTGCATATTTTCCGTGTATTTTCCTTGTTCTCGCGTAGGTTCATGACAGTTTGAACCGGAATCCCTTACCGATTCTTATGCCTTCGATCTTAAGCATTTTTTTTGCTCAGATTTGGTGAGTTTATATCTATGGAGGAGGTTTCGACGTTATTACAGCAGGTCCAGCAACTTGTTCAGGTATGCTAGCAGTTGCAGTTGGACAATAAAGAGCCTAAGGAACGTCTTGCTTCACATGAATCTGCTTCTAGTTCTGGATTGAGGCTATCAGAGCCTAAGATCAGTCTGCCAGAGAAGTTTGACGGCACTCGGTCCAAGCCATGGTTTTTTGAATTAGATCAGGCTTGTGATCCAGCTCCACCCTCATAGATATCCCACGGCCCAGGAACAAGTTGGGCTGATTGGTTCTCTCCTCACAGGGCTAGCTCTAAGTTTGTTTGCTCCTTTATTGGAGAAAGGAGCCCCATAGTTGCAAGATTTTGCTTCTTTCATTGCAGAGCTCGAGGCATGCTTTGGAGACACCGGTCACAAAACTTTGCAATCTAAGGCAAGGCTCTCGTCCAACTTCAGTATATGCATCAGAACTTCGTCAAATTGCAGTAGATACTGCCTGGGATGATGTTGCACTTCGAGATTATTTCCGAAGGGGGTTACGTGAGGATGTCAAAGATATGTTGTTGTCTATGGAGGATCCTCAGACTTTGGAAGAAGCCATCAGATTTGCAGTTCGATGTGATAACCGGCTCTTCGAACGTAGCCAGGTCTTCCCAATCACACAAGCGCCTGTAGCTACGTCCTCCCCGGTCTCATCTGTAGAATCTAGCAGGTCTGGACCCGAGCCTATGCAAATTGATCAGGCAGTTCGAGGACTTTTATCTGCCGCCGAGAAGCAGCATCGGAGAGAGGCTAATCTTTGCCTCTACTGTGGAGGAACTGGCCATATTGGTCGTGGATGCCCTATGAAGTGCCCAAATCAGTCGGAAAACTTCAGGGGCCGGTCCGAGTAGTAGGAATCTCTCGTCAGCTGGCCGCCTTTTCTCAGACTCCTTTCACAATTCTTGACATGTTTATTCCATCGGATAAGGTCAGCAAGGCATTCTTCATCCCTATATCATTGAAATCAGAGGTTGGAAGATTGGAAGCATTGGCGCAACTTGATTGTGGTGCAAATTATAATGTGTTCGCCAGTAAGCACGCAATCCCTAGAAGCAAGGTTGAGCAACCCGGTTCTGTCGAAGTGATTGATGGACGGGAGATCTTTGCAAAAGTGCGGTCACATAATGTATCAGCCTCTTCTTCAGGTTTTGTTCGAGGGAGTTTCTTGTAGTATTTCCTTCAATCTCATCGCTAGTCCACATGCGCCAATAGTCTTGGGTTTGCCCTGGCTCGAGCTACATAACCCACAGATTGATTGGCGTACTAGATCATTTTGATTTGCTGGTTCTAACTCTAGTTCGGTTCTTCTCTGATTCGAGCCTCTACACCAACATCGACTTAAAATGTGGTATTGTGGGCCCCTGATTCCATCCTTGTTGTTCCTGTTACTGCTCCATGTGTTGATTCGACTCTTGCCTCTACTCCAGTTCATGCCCCAAATGCTGACCATATTCTCAATGATGTTCCAGCTCCATCTCCGATTTTTGCTCTTGCTCCTTGTTACGAACATGATAAGATCCATGGGGCAAAGGTAAACTAAATTAAAAATCCTTAGCTATGCAAACAAATCCCTCATTAAGAGGTGAGGTGGCATGGCTCGATTGGATGGGCAAGCCAACAGCCATGGGGCTGGGCTGTGGTGCATGCAGCCTCCCGGATCCACCATATCAGAGATCGATTTGATCCCAGGAGGGATCTAGAAGCCAGGAGAGGGATCGATTTGGCCAAATTGGCCCTTGGGCTTCAGGGGGATCCATTCATATCCCAGTTTGGGGCTCTGTATATAAGACCCATATTCTCTTGAAGTGGGCAGTCTGTTGTAAGCAAGAGCAATTCCTGGGCAAATCTCTGATTGCAAACATCAATCTAAGTCTCAGAACACGTGGGGGATCAGGGATCCCGAGGGCAGAGGAGGTAGGTGTATATTGATGCGCTTTGTGGCATCCTTGAAGCCAAGATCCATTTCATTGGTATCAGAGCCTAAGTTTGAGGCTGATATGGAGAGGGAAATCATGGCAGAAGATTCCCTCATGGGCCTGGCTTCCCTTATCCCAGAAGAAGGAGAAGACCTTCTTGATGATCTTGCTCCTACGGAAGAAGAAGTAAGGGAATTAGATGAACTCACCTCCAAATTCCGTCAGGAAGGATTAGATAATCAGCAAATGCATGATCAAGAAGAAGAACTTGCAGCCCAGGAATCCCCATTCACACCAGAAAGGTTAGAGGATCCCTGATCCTTCAATTTTCAAGGGGATTTAGATTGAATTGATGGGGCAGGTTGCAGAAACAAAAATTGAGCAAGCACATACTAATCAATTGCTCAAGAGCTTGCAACTCCAAATGACCAAGCAAGCTAATGAGGCAACAAAAAGAGAGAAGAAGTTATTTGATACCATCGCCCAATTATTGACAAGGGGCCAAAGAGGCACTAATGCCAATGGGGACCTAACTAGGCTTAGGGGAGCACGAAGTTAACCACGCCGTGGAGCCAGGGGAAAGGTCTTAACCCAAGCACCCCCTCTCATGTAAACCCAATTGCTATTGCAAACCAGACTAGCCAAGCTCAAGAGACTATGGCCGGGACGATGGATGCAAATCCCACTGGAGGAGTAGAAGTCCTGGCAAACTTATCCCTTGAGGAGGTTAAGGGGCTAGAAAAGAGGGATCATCCTGAATTCTATGGCACTGAGTCAGCAGAACAAGCCATTCAATGGCGGCGGGTTAGAGACCTATTTTCGAGCCACCAAGAAGGGAGATGCGCGGTGGGTGTTGCATCTTTGCTCTTGATTCATGGTGAGGTCACGCTTCTTGGTGGGGGATCCTCATGGGTAGAGGAGTAGAGATAAATAATTGGGCAAACTTTTGCAAATTCTTTAAGCAAGAATACCCCCCAACATCATGCAATCGATCCGATTTTTAAAAGCATCAGACAAACGGGCACCTTACAACAATACATCAACACTTTGAGAGGTGTATTTGCAAGGATCAAGGAAATGCCAGCACGGATGCAAGTAAGTTATTTTGAAGATGGACTTAAAGATCGTAGCCTTAGGGCACACATCAAAAAGGTAAATCCAGGGGATTTTGAGTCTGCAGTGTCCCTAGTACGCACATTAGCAAGCTCTCCAAGAGAAGAAGGGGAGGAAGAGAGCAAGAAAGCTCGTTGCTTCCAAGAATGGAAGCAAAAAAAACTTGAAAATAAGCAAGGAGGGTCGAATAAAAGGGCTAGAGTAGCCCAAGGTAACTCTCCAAGCAATGATAAAGGCAAAGGGGATGCCTCTTCAGGAAAGAAGTCCACTAAGCCATTTGCTTGTACAATTGCGGTGCAAAGGGGCATATGGCCAGGGATTGCCCAAAACCATATAAAGACAAGAAGGCGATGGCCGCTACAACCAAGCAAGTTGAAGGGGGAACCAAGCAACTCTCCACCATAGCTCGGGGAGAGCCCAGTTCGACTTAGCACAAGAACTAAAGATGGAATTGGTTCAAGTGGCACCATACGAAATTGAGACTGAAGCTAGGAATTGGAGCCACGGGGTGGCTGGTGTGCACTTGACCATTGGGGACTATGAGGAAACAATGAGCTTTGACTTAGCAAAACTGACCAGATTTGATGTGGTACTGGGTATCAAATGGCTTCAAATGGTTAATCCTCCTATTGATTGGAAAACACTTGTTAGTTATTTCTAAAGGAGGGAAGGATATTACCCTTCAGGGTACTCCTTATGTAGTTTCCCCCAAGTTAATAACGGCTATGCAAGCCAATCGTTGTTTTCATTCCAACGTTAATGAAAAATATCTTGTCTATGTTCTTGACTCCCCCATAGATTCAATGCAAATAAATGCTATGGACAAGGATGACAAGCTTGAGAGTTTGCTTAATAAATATAGGGATGTGTTCCCAGAAGAACTCCCGGAAGGAGTACCATTGAGAGAAATCTCCCACGAGATAGACTTGGAGCTAGGGACTAAGCCAGTGGCCAGGGCGCTATATAGACTTAGCCCCCTGGAGCAAGAAGATGTCAAAAAACAAAAAAGGATGGGAACATGCGCATGTGTATCGATTATAGGGCTTTGAATAAAGCCACTATTAAAGATCGCTATCCAATGCCTAGAATTAATGACATCATGGATTGATTGGTGGGAGCAAAATATTTCTCCAAGATCGACCTAAGAAGTGGAATATGTAGCATAATAACAGGGGGTTTTCTTTGTGTTTTTGTACGCTTTTCACAAAGGTTTTCCTAAGATTTCATGGCGTATTCGAATTGATGTACTAATGCGTACATCTAGAGTGCATCATTTTTTAGTCGTTGATTTAGCTTTTTTTTTCTAATGGTCCAACATCCAAGGGCTCACAACAAAAGCCCTCTTTTTATTTTAGGGGTTGAACATGCAAGCCTTGTGGATAGCATTTCAGGGCATTCTTGCAAAAAATTAATGTTCTTGTGATCATAGTGGAAACAGATTTGGAGTGGAAGCATTAGTGCTTTAGTGCAGAGGATGATGCGGTCGGATGCTTGCTTCAGCAGTTTTGCCATAGTATTCAAAGTTTCCATGGCATTCCGCCGCCAAAGCATTTCTTTCGAAGTTTTTTGGAAGGTATTGAAATTATTGTGGCCCTAATTTGTTCCAGCGGCAGAGATGGTGGCTCTCCTCTCTGGAGCCTCCCCTTGTTTTCAGACATCCGTTATTTCGTCTGCCTATGTTCTTGACTGCTTGTAATGCAGTTCAAGGCGTTGCCCTGCAGCAGCCCCGTGCATTTTTTCGCCTCTGTTTTCCCCTGCTTCTCCGTTGCCTTTTTCGGTTTCCAGGATTCTTCTTCTGGGGCCCCTTCTTCTACCCCTTTGGCCCAATCCGGTGGTTGGTTATCTCTCCTTGTTTCTCATTCCGGAAATGATTCTGCGATACGCGCCATTCATGGCTTGCTTGCCCCAGACGGTGCTTTGTTTCATCTGCTTCTTGTTGCCGAACGTGAAGGATTTGTTAGGTATGTTTTCCCTCTTGAAAGGCTACCAGATTGGGTCCGCCGTTTCTTGCTTCTTGAAAATGGTGCATCAATATTGAGCCAGGTCTCATTTCTTTTCAAGAACAAAATCAAGACCGATACAATGGGTGCAAAGTGTGGTTGAGCTTGATGCATTTCAAGATATGTATTACGGTTTGCATATTATGTGGTTTGCAAAGATGTTGGGGGCTTTCAAAGTGGACCTAGAAAGGCTCGGATGACCTTCTAGATCATTGCAAATTTGAGGACCCAAATTGGGAATTGGGCATCTTCTATTCCCCGGTTTGAATTCATTGCCTCAACTACCGGGATACTGGACCAATGCACCCATATTTGCAACTCTTGCAGCTATATCTTGATCATTTGGTTGGATATGTTCCCAAGGACGTGATACCTCGGCTGTTGTATATTGTCTATCCTCCTTCAGTGAATATGTAAAAGCAGTCCAGATGTTTCAAAATTAGCAAGGGAAAAGCCAGATCCAGATCCAGAGGGCTCGCCTTGCCCTGGGAATGGCACAGAAAGGAAAATGGGGGCATGACTTATGCTCACTTGTTTAAAGACATCTCGTTATTTCCTCCTCGCCATGTTCTTGGATCCGCAATGGTCGCCAATCCAATGAGTGTTAACCTTGCTGCAGGAGCAATAGGCCAATATCTTGGACAGATTTGGGCTGTTGCTGCCTTTGTTCGAGGTTTTATTTCAAATAAGCTTTAGTGCTTATTTGGTTTCATCTGCATCCAGAGTTCCTTTTTATTTTTTGAGATTGCTGGAAGGGTCGGCCGCAAGGTCATTGAAATTTATGGTAGCCGTGTCCTTGTTGCATTGCAAAGTGCCATGGTTAAATATATTTGGATTCAAGGGCTGATTCCTCTCTCAAGTTTGGCGATGTAGATGAAAATGAGGCAGTTGGAGATGTTGGAAGAGTTTATGGGCATGAGAAAGAGCCTGATAACATTGTTTCAGAAAGATTTTCTTTAAAAGCTGTGACTTTCTATACTGGCCATGATACCGATGGAAAGGTCGAATGGTCCCATGGAAATTATTCTTTTGAAGAGTATACAAGTGCACAAGCAAGGGCTGCAAATGCAAATGATCTTTATTATTATCATTAGTTTGGAATGCAATATACTAGGGTGAGGCAAATTATGATGTCGGAGCTTTCGTAGCTATTGGCTAACTCAGTTGACACTTCTCATCACATGTGGCAATTTAAAATATATGGTCTGCAATAACACATCATTCATTTTGTATTTTTATTTTCTTTTTATTTTCTTGTTTACCTCAAAGTTTATCTATCTTTGCTTCTTTTGGGGCCCGAAGGGCCCAAAATTTTTTTTGAATGTAACAACCAACGTAACTACTATTCACATTAATTAACACAAACCATTACATTCAACATGTTTAAATTAAAATCCCCCTAAAACCCCCTTTGGTTTAGGTGCATATTCACTGGGTGACTCCCAGGCAAATGAGAGTCGTTGGATAGGCATATTCACCCCTTATTCCTTAATCTACACCGTACACAAAGTTCCTCATTTGTGGGGTATAGATGTACAGAATTTGCTATATTGTATAACAATCAAATTACCATTAAGGAAGGAGATGAACCCAAAACGGCCTTTCGAACCAACCAAAGGCATTTTGAATTTGTGGTCATGCCCTTTGGATTAACAAATGCCTCAGCCACGTTTATGCGTAACCGATGAACTTTGTTTTCAAGGGTATCTAGACAAATTTATCCAAATATTCCTGGATGATATTCTGATTTACTCAAGGAGTAAAGAGGAGCATTTGGAACACTTGGAAAAGGTATTGATGATGCTCCGGAAGCACAAACTTTATGCCAAAATTTCCAAACGTGAATTTCTAAAACAAGAAGTAGCATACCTGGGACACATAGTCTTAGAAAAGGGTTTGGCCCCAGATCCAGACAAAGTGCGAGCCATAAGCGAATGGCCATAACTTATAGATGTTCCCGATGTAAGGAGTTTTCTAGGCTTAGCCACTTATTATAGGAAATTCATTCCCAAGTTTTCAAAGGTGGCTATTTTCCCTACAGACCTACTTAAGAAAGGGCAACCCTTTGTGTGGGGGAAAGAACAAAAGATATCCTTTGAACAAATCAGGGATTTACTTTCAAGTGAACCAATTCTAAAAATTCCGAATTTAAATTTGCCCTTTGAAGTTTATACTGACGCATGTGGACAAGCTCTGGGAGCAGTTCTAATGCTAACAAGGGCATGTTGTGGCTCATGAGAGTCGTAAATTAAAATCCAGTAGAAAAGAACTATGCCACATATGAAGCGAGGAGTCACATTGGTAATATCTTGGTGGCATTACTTAAGGTCAGGGACCAATAAAAGAGCCACTAAGTTTATTGTGTTCACTGATCATAAACCATTGAAATTTCTGCAAAGTCAAGCAGAAATAAGTCCCAGACAAGCGGGCTAGTTGGATTTCTTACATGAATTTCACTTTGAGATTCGACACACCCCTGGGAAAGATAACCCAGTTGCAGATGCACTTTATAGAATAAAATACATTAATGGAATGACATCTCTAGAATGGGATCGCTTCCAACAAATCAAGGATTTGTATGAGAAGGATCAAGATCTAACCAAAAGAGAAGGTTCTCTCTGGGGGCGAAATGACGATTTATGGTTCTATAAGGGACGATTTATGTTCCCTTAGTAGAGAATCTTAGGGAAGAAGATTTTGTATCGAGTTCCATAATACCCGCAAGGGGGCATCGGGGAGTGGAAGACATACTGAATTGATTAAAAGACAATTCTTTTGGTCAGTATGAAACAAAATGTAAAATCTTATGTATCACGATTGCCAAAAGATGTCAGGCGGTAAAAACGGATCATGGCAAAATGCCAGGATTATTACAACCGTTGCCCATACCTTTGGAAAGGTGGGAATGCATAAGTATGGATTTCATAGTTGCACTCCCATCGTTCCAATCGACAACACACCCAAGTGCTAGTGATGGTCGATTGTCCGACAAAGTATAAAAGTTCTTAGCATTTACGAGGTGATGCTACTCCGCCTGCCTAAGAATTGTAAGTTTATCGAGATTCTAAATTCATGAGGCACTTTTGGAAAGATTTCATGAAAGGGCTAGGAGTAAGCCTCAATATGAGTAGTGGAAACCACGTATGGATAAACGAGCAATTAACATGATCCTAGAGGATATGTTAAGAAGTTTTGTGTTTGAAAAACAGCCAAAGTGGGAGGAATATTTGCCCTTTGTGGACGCATGCCACACAGGAACCAAAATGAGCCCCTTTATGGCAACGATGGGTAGAAACCCAAGATCATATTTTGGGACTAACCAAGTCCCGAAGGCGATGTGGCTATCCATATGTTGGAAGATATGCAAACCATAATATATCGATTAGTAGGGCAAACTTAAAGACGGCTCAAGATCGAGGGCAGGACTAAGAGGTAACCTTCAAGGAAGGTGAGTATGCATTCTTCACGAATAGTTTACCCCTCGGCACTCAAGGTTGGGACCTTGGAGCCATTTGGTCAAGGGAAAGATTCCCAAATTGGCCTTCCAATATGCCGGACCCTTCAAAGTGTTAAGAAGGATCAATGAGACAAAGATAACGAAAGTTAGAGCTTCCGGATGGAATAGGAGTACATCCACGTATTCCATGTAAGCCAACTCAAAGAAAGCAATGCCCTTAGCTCACGAGGTAACTCCGAGGCGATTCTATACACTCGCGATTCTGAAGTCGCGCAATAGAGATATTACAGAGTACTTGATCTTGTGGCTTAACTCGAAATAAAAAGAAAGATGATTTGTTGTGATCGTGTCGTTGATTATCACGGCCTCAATAAAATCACAATGCCAATTGGTATCCGCTTCCTCCCCAGAGTTGTTGGAGCGACTCAAGGTGCGATTATTTTTACATAAGATTGATCTTGGGATGCCTATAAGCTTATTCGGATCGGGGGAGGGTGATGGGTGGAAAACAACTTTCCGTACTTGGTATGGCCATTTTGAGTACACGGTTATGCCGCTTTGGACTTACCAATGCTCCCAAGAAAAAGATTCCAAGATATGGTCAATGATGTTTTTCGAGAGTTCTCGAGACACTTTTGTTATCATCTATTTGGATGATATTCTTATTTATTCTAAGACTCTCAAGAACATGAGAGGCATGTTCGACATGTGTCCTTGAAGCTTCGTGAGCATGGGCTATATGCCAAACTTGAGAAGTGTAGGCCGAGAGTAGGATAATGTGGAGTTCCTTAGCTATTGCATCACTCTACATAGAGTCTCTATGGACCGAAAAGGTCAAGATCAAGCCAGAGTGGCAAAACACCTTCATCCGTTCGAGATGTTCAGTGTTTTCTTGGATTTGCCAATTTCTATCGGCGTTTTATTCGGGATTATTCGGAGATTGCCCTTCCTTTAACACGCCTCACGGTTAAGGACGTGCTATTTGAATGGATTGTGGAAACGGAATCTGCATTCGTTACCATGAAGTATGCTTTCACCACAGCGCCAATTCTTACTCATGCAGATCCTTTGCGCCCATATGTTGTCGGCGAAGATGCTTCGATTTTTGGCGCTTTGGTGGGATCCTGTCACAGGAGGGGGATGACCATGAATTGCATCCATATCACTCACGGAAGTTTCAGGCTGCTGAAATCAACTATCCCATTTATGACAAGGAGTTGTTGGCGATAGTGGATTCTCTCGGTGAGTGGAGACGTTTCCTGAAGGGATATCCTTATAAGGTCATAGTCTACACAGATCATCGAAATCTAGAATATTTTCAGTCTTCTCAAGTGCTCAACTTCGCCATGCCCGGTGGCATACTCAAGTATTATCCCGGATTGATTTTGTGATCAAGTACCGTCCTGGATCCCTCCAAGGGAAGCCTGATGCCTTGTCTCGACGCTCATACATTGAGCCCAAACTAGGTGATCATGCATTAGACCAGCAATCACAGGTTATTCTAGGGCATGATCGGTTCCAGCTTAAGGCCCTCACTTTGTTCGAGAGGCCTCATGATACGGCCTTGTTGGAGTCTGTCCGAGCATCTCTGCCCTCCGATCCATTGGCTCAAGATGTATTCTCACACCTTGGCTCTGCATCATCTTCTCAGCAAATGCGATCAGACTATGATCGTTTTGAGGTTCGAGATGGGCTTCTGTATGTGCCAGATGGTGCTTCTAGGCTTCGGGTTCTTCAGGCTTGCCATGATTCACCTATGGCCGGACACTTTAGAGTAGCCAAGACTCTTGAACTTATTAGTCGAGAGTATTGATATCAGGCTTTGTCACTCTGTCGAAGCTTTTATTCGATCTGTGACTGGCCGGCTTTGTCAATGGAAGGTCCCAAGGCATCTTCCTCATGGCCTTCTTCAGCCAACTACGGCATCTTCCGGATGGACCTTGGAAGAGCATTTCTATAGACTTTATTAGGGTTGTCGGGCTCTCGGGGTTATGATGCCATCATGGTTGTTGTTGATAGTTTCTCTAAGATGGCTAATTTTATTCCCCGTAACGTCACCATCATCTTCTTCATGAAGTAGTCAGACTTCACGGCTCGTCCGATACTATCGTCGGCGATTGTGGACCCGCGATTCGTCGCGGTTTTGAAGCGACTTTTGGAATTATTGCATATCGATCGCCATCGACACCTGGCCATCATCGTAAAATAATGGGCGTGCAGAGGCGCACTAATCGACTACGGAGCAATATTTAAGGTGCTTTATCAGTTATCGGTGTTGTTATCCGCATGCCTCTGGGTACAGGACTATTCATGCATCTGACAGACGAGTCAAGCTCAAGGATCCTCATCGACCCACGAATTCGACATCCAAGGCTCATGAGAAGACCAAGCTTAGGAAACCACGCAGCCAAAGCGGGTGGGTCATCCAACAAGAGGCGCTCGACAAGTAAGTGATCGCCACGCCTCCAGGCGTCACGCGTGATTCTAGGCACTTCAAGAGGCACCGCCAACATTCCTACAGAATCAGGGCCTCCTTCCGAGTCGGCAACCAAGATCACGGAAAGATGTCTATATTGGGCCCAAGGCCATTGTACTATATATATGAGTAGAGTTAGCACATAAGTTTTTAGATGAGTTTGAGTCTTGTCTCCTTTCAGTTTTCTCTCTATTCAGAGCTCATGTATTTTCATCATTGATATCAAGGAAGCTTATCATCTTTCTCTCATTTATTCTTTTTCTTCTTTTCTTCTCTTCTTGCAAATCCCGCGTGACATAGTCCCCGGACTCTCTGTTAGATCCGGGTCCTCACGGAGGGCTGTCTTCCAGGAGTTTCAACCCGGACCCCCAAACACCGCATTGGCCAGCCGGGTTGGGATTTTATCCTACTTTCTTTACATCGCCATGTCCGGTCTCAGTAATTTCACGCGTGAAGAACTCCTTTCTCGACGGCCTCTCGCTTGGGCGCCATCGGTCGGCCCCGTTTCATGACATGTATGGATACGCTTATGACATAGAGGGGAGGCCATCTTGGTCTAGGGCTCATCGCGCCACCCACCCTCGTGTCTGTCGCCCCAGTTCCCGCCCCAAAGCGTGCAAACATTGCTCACAACCTCAGTCCCCTCATCACTATCAGAGCCTTATCGGGCTCAACCTTCTCAACCGTACTTTCATACCCCTGAACATGCCTACATCCATCATTCTTGAGGCCATCGCCTCTTCCTTCACAACCATCATCTCCCCGGGTGGGCGGACGGCTATCCACCGTCTCCTGCGCCCACCGGGAATATCCTTTCCCTCGTTTCCCAACCGCCCTTCTGTTTACAACCTTACAGATCTCAAAACCAATGCTCCAGCTACTTGGTTTCTCAACCACGGTCACCCCTTCGCCGGGGTCCTTCGGGGCACCATGCCACATCCAACTCAACCTCAATATCCTCACTATATTTTGTTCTGTTCAGCCAAGCACTTTCACATCTACCTTCGGACTCGGCCCGCTTATCCCACCTTTGGCAACACGAAGGCAAACCTGTTAGACCAAAGTGCTCGGGCCCACATGGAAGAATTTGAGGCTCTAGCTGTCCAAAATGGTCATCGCAACCTCAACTGAAATTCCACATCTTTTTCCACCACCTGCGTGGCTCTCCTCATCAATGGCTCATGTCCAACAAAAGCCATTGAAACAAGACTGGTCCGAAATGAGGCGCTTTTACGTCTCATTATGGGACCACGGATGATGATCAACTTCATCTCAAGCAACTCAATGAACTTCAACAAGAGCCCACGAGTCTCCGCCGGGATTTTGCGGATCGACTTCACATTACGCTAAGTAAGCTCAAGGAATACCCACAGGAGATTTTGGTCCGGTTTCTCCAAGGACTTCCTCCGCTATTCGACTCATGGTGAATACCTGCGTCCCAAGACTTTGGGCAGGCTATCGACCTGTCAATCACTCGGTCAATGTTTCCTCAGGCGGCTCTTCAAGAGCTCCCGTTCATTCCACATCATGGTTCCACAAAGCGGTACATTCGGCCTCAACACGCTAATCCACAAGCGATCCAAATCTGGTGCCATATTTGCAAATACCAATGCCATTTGGCAAATGAGTGCAACTCCACCAATGGCCCGCCTCATTGCAAAGTTTATGCAACATGTGCAATCATGCCGCGGAAGAGTGCACTCGCACTCATCCCACACCGTTTCGCAACAAAATGGTTTATCAAGTGCAAACCACACCTCGGCCAACAATCGCACTATCGGTGACCACCGCCGGGTGCAACCCACTCAACTCTATCGCCAGCGAGGAGCAACCACGGGGATCCAACCCCGTCCTCCTTTTGATCCTTCTAAAGCTTCGGTGTTATCCTTTGTCAAGAAGTGGGGTCATACCACCCGCGGCATGTCCTCAACTTCCACAAGTTCAGTACGACTTCTTGGCACAAATCAGACCACATCGGTCCGCCTCACGGCTTACCAACTCTGGATTGCTAATGGCAAACAAGGCGAGACCAGTTCTTAGAAGCCACCAAGAGCGCCTCGGAATCACGCTATCAACCAGCTCCAAATCAACCTCAATTTGGATCAACAAGCACAAGAGGAAATTTTTCGGGCACTTAATCCTCCGATCCGGTAGTCAAATTGGGTTGGTTTAGTTTCACGCTTGAGACCAAGGCATCACGTCCCTTGACCATTATCCGAATGGCACGCAACTTTGCCTTTGCACTTGACACCATTCCTCATGAGGACGAAAAAAAAGGTTCACTTTGCACGACTTGGAGAAGCTCATGCCACATGTCATGCCAAAAAGTTCGACAAAGCATTTTGAACCTCATGCAAAAGCTTGAAGGCCGCACATTGGCAAATGTTCATGCCACCACTAGAGCTCAACAAAGACAAGATACCCCTTCCACATCTCAACCTCCACGCTCTCGGGCGTATCCCAATATTGCTGCCGAGGTTGACTTACTCAAAAAGTTCTTTGCTTCACTACCACGCACTCCGGTGCAGTGGAACCCAAAGCAGATCCTTTTTCTCATGTGCCTCTAGAACTCCAAGAGGAGCTAGCCAAGATCAAAATTCCTTTAAGCTTGGCCACCATTTTGAAACTTCTGTCCTGCTCTCAAGGACGATTACCACTCCCAAGCTTGTTTTAGTTGGGGGCTGTGGCTACCTCTACACCCACGGTCCATGCCACGGTGGGTGTCGGCAAGTCAACCATGTTCAAATAGATGGGTAAGCGCGGTCAATCTCATCACGGATAAACTCCGCCAAACAAATGGGCATCACACAACTCTTTCGTGCCCCATATGACATCAAATTGGCTAATGGCCATATCCACGCGACCTCAAGGCGTCACACCTCTTCTTCACATCAACATTGGTGATCTCGGGCTTCCCCATGGAATTTGGAGTTTGGAAAGGCGGGCGAAGATCGGTGACTATGAAATGTTGGTCGGCGGACCTTTTCTCCGCCGGGCAAGAGTATCCATTCTTGGGCCCACGGACGGTTAGTCATCAACGATGGTCATCTCAATGCCACCATGGACTTGCAAGCAGGCGGGATCATTTACGGTGACAATGCGGAACCCTCTCTCTCGGACACAGTGAAAGAAGCTCGGAATATTTATCAAGTTACGGGCTCCACCTGCGAGTACGCCTCTGTCATCCTATCGAATATCTTGATCCTTGGGAGAAATGACTCTTGATCGGGACGGTTGTGGTCTTTGCTTGACCCCCCACGGCTCCTTGCAAGTCGAATCCAACGTTGATCACTTTTCGGATCTTGAACCTCCCCGCAACTCTTGATGTACCTGTTTGTCATGAAGCAACCTCTTTGGATGGCCCGGCAACCCCTCTTTTTCACCACGCAAAAGTGCCACGCATCCGGTTATGCTCAACCTCCTGCACACATTGTCGGGATCTTTGAAGTAATACCCCATATTCGGACTCGGAAGTCGAGATTGTGGACGTCGGCAACAATCAACCTGTCGCATTGCTGCAAATCTTCCGGCTCCTTATCGTAATAGGGGTAGTCAAAGGCATTCAAAAAATTCAAACACATTTTTAAGCACAGGTTACAAAGATCTTGGGGGAATCAACAAAAGCTTGGGGAACTCACCATTCCTACCAAATCGATGCCGCGACCGATTAGCAGCGGCGATGCCGGCTCAACCCTAATTACCGTGATCGCGTCAAGGCGGAAATTGACAAACTCCTTGCTGCGGGTTTGATCTATGAGGTCAAACATTACGAATGGGTGAGCCCCATCGTCATTGCCCTTAAACACAATGGTAAGATCCGGCGTCGTGTGGACTATCGGAAACTCAATCGGGCCACGGGCGTGATCATTTTCCACTTCCCTTCACAGACCGGTTGGAAGAGGTGGCTGGACATGAGATGTACTCCTTCATGGATGGTTTTACGGCTACAATCGGATCTCAATCAAAGAATCTGATCAACTCAAGACCACTTTCACCACCCGGTGAAGCACTTTTTGCCTACAAGGTGGTTCCTTTTTGGATTATCAAACTCTCCATCAACGTTTCAACGCATCATGCTCTCGAGTTTTTCATGATTTCATGAAGGAAAATCCCTTCTTGCAAATTTTTCAAGATGACTTCTCGCCCTCTGATTCCATGGCTGACCATTTGGATAAATTGGAACTCGTCTTTCGAGAAATGTGATGAGTCAGGCATTAGTCTCAATCACGAAATGCACCTTTTGCGTCACCTGCGGTGTTACGGTTGGGCCATGTTGTCGACCAAAGCGGTATCACCACGGATCCTGCTTAAAATCGATTTTGTGCTCAAGGCTCAAGCACCGGCCAATATCAAGGAGACACGCTCTTTCTGGGTAAGGTCAATTATTACTCCACCTTCATACGGACTAGCGACCATTGCGGATCCCATTCATAAACTCACGGGTGACGAATCCACGGGCTTGGAATTCCCGGCGGATTTTGCTTTCAACAGTGAAGCTTTTGCTTACTCGGGGCACGGTTCTTGTTCCTCCTCAATGGGACAAGCCCTTTCACGTTCATGTCGATGTCTCGGCGTTTGCTATTGGGCTGTTCTTTCTCAAGAATATGATCGCACAGCGACAAACCAAATCGCTTCATGGTAGAAAACTCAATTCTTTGGCGCAACTATTACGCCCACGGGCGTGAAGCTTTGGGTCTCATTTTACGTGTCCGCGCTTCCGTCATTACCTTTTGGGCGATCAAATCAAGTTCTTTGTGGACCACCAAAGCACTCCTCTATTTGATCAACAAGTCCGCCCACGGGCGCATTGCTCGTTGGGTCCTTCTTCTCAAAATTTGCTCCTTTTGAAATCGTTCATAAAGGCGGCCAAATCTCATGTAAATCCGGATTATCTTTCACGCATCCACCACGGATGATCCCTCAGCCGAGTCTCGGGCGCCTTTCACGATGCTCGACTCTTTTTAGTCACGGCAACACCACATTGGTTCCATGATTTTCAAGCGGTACCTCCTCACGGTGCTCTTCCACTAGAAGGCGAGGCGCTCTCTCACCCTTGGCGACAATCCGTCGCCATCAATTTCTCAGGAGGTCCGTGACTACACCATGGTTGCGGGACATCTCTACAAAAGGGTAAGGACACCATCCTTGACTGTGTTCTACCTCATGAAGTTCGGATATTGTTAGAGAAGCTCATCAAGGGCTCGGTGGTGGTCATTTTCATGGTGACACCACGGCCGCAAAAAATCCTTCTAATTTGGGTATTATTGGCCCACGCTCTTCAAAGATGCTCACATACGCTTGCCGCGTGTGGCGCTTGCCCGGCGGGTGGGGGCCCCTGACCCGTGGCGCTCTTCCCAGCGCCCGGTCGCCCGCCACTTCCCTTGACCAAATGGGAATGGACTTTGTGGGACCTATAGATCCTCTGCGGCACACCCGTGCCGTTACATTACTGGTTCTCAGCGACTCGCTGCAAATGGGCGGGCTTGTGCACTTCGGACAACAACTGCGGCAAAGCACGGCTAGGGTCCTCTATCAACAAATTATCCGCGATTCGATTGCCCCGCGGGCTGGTGGTGACCGTGGTGTTCATTTCATCAATCATACTATCAAGGGCGGCGGATTATCTCACGATACATCATCACAAGAGCACACCTTACTATCCTCAAAGGTAATGGTTTGGCGAAAGCACCAACAAAACTCTGGTCACCATTCTCAAAAAATTTGTGGCCTTCCCCCCGCAGATTAGCGGACAAAACTTCCTCTTTGTTCTTTGGGCCTACAATACTTGTTTCAAGATTGCTACGGTCACACTCCTTTTAAATTGGTTTATGGTGAGGAAGCTCTCATGCCGTTTGAATACATCCTTCCAACACTCCGTTTTCAAGCAGCTCTGCGCTCATAATCCACTTTGCACTCAAAGAAAGGGTCTATCAATTAGAGCAGTTGGATGAACTTGAAGGGATGCTTATATTCGTGTTCTTCATGGACAAGCGATTGCAAAAATCTTTACATGACAAGCGTCACGAAGACAAAAACATTCAAAGAAGGCGATTTGGTTCTTCTTTATGATTCAGTACAAAAATTTTCCGGGTAAACTCAAGTTTCGTTGGCTTGGCCCTTATCAAATTGTTCAAGTGGTTAGACCAAGCGTTTTCCAAGCTGGCGAGTTAGATGGCACTCCATTACCTACATTGGTTAATGGTTTTTCGTCTCAAAACATTTCATCACGCGAAAAGCGAACATCAACAAGCGGAATCTGATTCAAAAAGCAAACACCACAGAAAGTGACTAGAAAGGCGGTATATTATATTATAGTGGAATTTTTTACAAAATGTAGGCGCGACCCGGCTATTTCGCTATGGGCCTTTGCCCTATATACAAAAAGCAGGCTCGAGCCCTATCTACTAAGTCTAAGAGAGAAAAACCCTCTACTCGGGTTGGGGCAAAGGTGATGCGGAGGAGATGGTAGAGGTTCTTTCGGGATCGGCGAAGGTGCAGAACCACCTCCATCCCGTTGGTCTTGGTCGGGATGTTCAGCCATCCCGGCACACCGGTAAATCCATTCGAATGCCACGGTTGTGGCGGCGCGAAGATCGAGACAATTCATCTTGCGGGTAATCCCTCCTCGGCGGTTCGTGGGCATAGTGCGGTCCTCGTTCAAACCGGCGGACCATCTTGGCGCCATCGGATGCCTTCGTTACTCCGGTTGTCTTATATAGCCAAGCGAGGAACTCCTTGTCGGCGTGGACCAATCACACAAATCGCCAGCGTGTTTGCAATGCAAAATTGTTTCTAAAATGAGAATCTTTTCTCCCGCCGCATATCTAGCCATGGTACCTTGACACATTCCTTTTAATGATATCCCGCTTGAGTTGCACGCATTGAATGCAATTCCTTCTTTTCACGCCCGTCGAACATTAATGTGTGTCCTTTGCCCTGTCACCTCCGATCCTTCTTTCCGTCTCATCCTCACCGTTCATTGCTTCTCCCTTACGTTTTTTGGGACTTAGCCAAATTTTTGCCTCTCAATACACTTCTTGGCATCTTTCACACTGGCACCATCAGCGGCTCGGTTTTGCCCTCTTCATACCTCTTCGCCTCCGGTTATGCGCCCTAAAAAACAAACCTTTTCGTTCTTCTGCGCCTTTGTCCTCCTCGTCTTTCGACTTTCGTCCTCGCCTTTGAATCACTCTTCGTTTACGCAAATCGTTACCATGGCTGCCCCAAGATTTTCTACACTTCAAACTCTTTGCTCCCAAGGATCCGGCTCTTTTTGCATGTATCCTTCTTGGCGCCCACTTTCATTGAAGCCCTTGTTGGCCCAAATAAAGAATTTGAGCGACACAAGCTACGAATTCTCTCAAATGGAACTTAGGCTCCAAATCGACCCGGTTGACGCAGTTCATCGCCAATATCGTTAACGACGCAAGGCTACACCGCGTGGTCGATGGCACCACCATTTGTTGACTCAACATTTGATTTACGAAGGTATTTCATATTCCCTTGCACACCCCTTGTGTATCATGAGTACGCCATACGGGATCTCGATGTCCACGAGTTTGGTGCACACCTTATCATGCCAATGTCCATCGTCGACCAATATCGACAAGCCTCACGAAACCTTTGTTAAATTTACGTGGCGCCAAGTTCCTTGGGTATTCTATCAAGAACACCCATATCAATAAGCCTTTCTATAACCTGGTCATCAACTGCTACACACTCCAACCACCACATAGATTGGCCCCAAATGATGTTCTATCGTCTTCTCCAAGAAATGGACCGCCTTTCGGTGCCACTTCCATTTCTGAAGTTTACGTGGGAGGCCACTTTCAAGCCCTCATCCGTCATTACTTCCCTCCCACACCACAAAATTCTCATAATTCCACCTCGGCGCTCCCTTCCAATAACTCACCAATTTGGCACTTCGCCCCCGTCTTCCCTGGTCATGTCCAAAGTCAGCACACCCATATCTTTGTCTCCTCTTCAGCTACACCATCCGGTTCACACCATCTTTCCCCAAACATCACAAACCGGGGCAGACCGGCTCCACCACCACAACACCCTAAATCGGTTGTTGTATCGATGTCGGCGGGATGCTCAAGCTGCTTTGCTCTCAAGTTAAAAAGAATCCCAAGGCGCTCTTATGGCCGGGGTTCCAGCCAGGCACTAGAGGCCTCGATCTGCGGTACACGGGACCTTCAAGCTGCCCTTGCCCAAGTTGCAACTTTGGAGGCCAAACTTCAAGACAAGCATGAAGCTCTCTTACGAGGCTCATGCGGATCTCAAAAGTGCAAAGATCAAGTCAGCCAATTTGCGGATCAACAGGCTCTCGGCTCAATCGGGAAATTGAGAATTTATTGGAGCACAACAAGTCAAAAGCCGCTCTCACGAGTACCAGGGCCGAGATATTGCTAAGCTCAGCGCCTTGTACTCCGAACTTTGTGAAAATTTCAGCACTCAAGTTCAAAACCTTTTGACCGCAGGGGCGCTCAAGTTGCCTCCTTAGCGGCTCGGCTTTCTACAGACCTCTCGGCTCACCTCTCTTCAAGATCGCTTTCAGTGCGGAAGCGAAGATCTTTTGGATGGCCTTGATTGCCGTGCTTCGTCTCAATACTCGGGAAATCCTCCTCCCAGTCAACACTTCTCGAAGCGGGTCGTGACCCGATCCGCTGGCCTTTGCTGGGAAGCGGGACAGCAGGATCGTGATCTTGAACAACAGCTCCGGCCAAGCTATTCGATCTGGCGATGAGGCTCAAGCAAAACTTGGCGGCCATACAGCCATTCTTAGCAGAATGCCTTTTGACTTCCAGTTCCGCACGCTATCACGATTGTGTTGTTTGCTCGCCACCTCTTCCTTCAAGTGGCATGCGGCGGATGGCCCTGTGGATATTCCCGAAAGCGTCTGGAGATTTTCTTGATTTGGCGAACTCTCCATTGAAGACAAAGGGTTGTCTTTGTGCCCTTGTGGTCTTTGATCTCATACCTTGCTGCCCGATCGGACTTTATCACCTTGAGTTGTTCAGCCCATGGCTTACATATTTCATGATTTCTCCGGGTGATACAGGGAACACCGGAAATGGGCCCGCCCGACTCTTTCGGGGGTGACCCCTTTGTGCAATGGGTGCTTGGGATAACAATCCATATCTTGCGGATCCTTTCTCGGACCCAAACTCTTCATCATGAGTACATGCGAGCTTGCCAATCATTTATCTCTGCGGCAAGCGGGCCAGTAGAATAAGGAAGTATCTAGGACATCCAGGGATCTTCCCTATGCACAAATTTATATCTGACACCTCGCCGGATACAATCAATTACGAGCTCTGTTGGATAGCAAGGCCGGTCCCCGCGGGATGGGATAGCCCTCTGTCAACTCTCAACTCTCTGCTTCTCTTTGGGATGGGTTGGTGTCAAGCTCTTGATCCGGATCTTGTCGATCAATTGAGAGGAGCTCGGCCAGCCACGCCCACGGGCATGGTTCCTTCTCCCTATGCTTCCTGGGCGTACCTCCGCCCGGGTTCACGACTTGATTGGCGCCTTCCTTTTTGGACCAAAGTCATGGATGGTCATGCGGATGGACTCCACCTCGGATCTCGGCGGATCTCGGTGGGATCCACGTTTTTATTCGCCGCTCACATTGGGAAGAAGGTGCCACTTTGGATACCACCACAAATTGGATCTACATTGCTAATGGCGTGGTTGGCGGCCGCGGATGCGCTTCATGGTCTTGACACCTTCTTGCGAGAATGCCACCACCTCACACGATCCTTGATCCATCTTCAAAGCGAGGATTTTGTCTGCTGCCCTCAAATACATTTTGCTAAGCTCCTTAAATCGGCGTCCCATTTTTCTTTGCCAATCCAAATGCGATTGTCGATTGCCTTTGGCCTCGGACTGTCTCCTCATGGAATGTCGGTACATTTCCCTCGAGGCGCCCATCGCCCTTGAGACGTAAGTGCGGCTCGTTTTCTTATTGATCGGATCCACGCCCTTGGCTAAAACACTCCTCCTGCTCTTCAAACTGCGCCCCGGGGATCTCATTAGCGATTACCATAATGGTGCCCGTCCTCACTCCGTGAGGATCACTGAACCGGATGGCTTCAGCCCTCGAAACACTTCCTCCTTTTCTTCACTCTGAGTGTCGTTTGGTGGGGGAGTGTTGAGTCAATGCCTCACATGCAGGGACTATTCGCTCATCTGACCAGGACGAGGTCAAGCTCAAGGATCCCTCGATCCCGTACGAATTAGCCATCAAGGCTCCTTGAAAAGACCAAGCGGCGGACCACGCTTGATCAAAGCTGTGGCGTCAACAAGCCCCCCTTTCGGACAAGTGGCGGAAATCAAGCGCTTGTCGTCGGTCGAGCGTGATTCTAGGCACTTCAAAGGCACCAACATTCCTGCCAAATGGGCCTCCTTCCGAGAGTAAGCCAGAGATCGGTCAGGAGTGTCTATATTGGGCCCAAGGCCATTGTACTATATATATGAGTAGAGCTAGCACATGAGTTTTTAGATGAGTTTTGAGTCTTGTCTCCTTTCATTTTCTCTCTATTGCGAGAGCTCATGTATGTTCATCATTGATATCAAGGAAGCTTATCATTTTCCTCTTATTTGTTTGTTTTCTTCTTCTTCTTCTCTTCTTGCAAATCCGTGACATAGTCCCGGACTCTCTGTTAGATCCACGGGTCCTCACGGAGGGGCTGTCTTCAGAGTTCCGAACCCGGACCCCAAACAATCAGCCAGGATAATTGGGTCGATTATCTTCCATTAGCTGAATTTGCCTATAACAACTTTTATATGCTTCCACCGCCGGAACTCGTTCTTTCTAAACTCGGGTTAAAGCATCCTCGTTGGTCCCTTAGCATACATTTCATAGGTGACATGGTCAATCCTAATCTTTTAGTCTCGACTTGAGAAACTTGAGGGCTCTTTTAATCGGATCTTGACATCATCTTCACAGAAACGGAACGCGTTATCGGCATTATCGGGATTTGTATATTGAGGAAGCTCCTAAATTTCCACGTTGGTGTCCTTTATGCAGCTTCTTTGAGGGACCTCCCTACCTCACATCCCATGTAAAGCTTGACTATCGCATTGCCTTGGTCATTATCGGATCGGCTTCCGGATCAAGCCAATGTGGCATTATTTCGAGCTCCCTCCGGTTGTTCGGCTCCATCCAATATTTTATATTTCTCTATTTGGAGCCCTACAGTGAATACTTTCCCGGATCGCGTTCCTAGCGCCACCACTAGTAAAATTGATGATCATGAGGGAGTTCGAGGTTAAAGAGAGATTACGTACTTCAAGTTTCTTCGCCGATGATTGTATTACTTTGTCGATTGGGAAGGTTACTCGCAAATGATAGAACACAGGAGCCTTTTGAAGCGGGTAATGCTCACGATAAAATTGCGGAGTTTCCCATGAGCATTACCCGGATAAGCCAAGTTTGAGTACTCTCCATTGACTCAGGGACTCGTTGCCTCGTGGGAGGGGATGGTGTGGCGACCATATGGATATTCGTACCATACAAATATTATATATCGTATGTACAAAGGCGGTCATCACCGCGGATACGAAAGGTAGTTGCACGAGGCAAGGCTTAAACTTCGCAACCTTCGGTCACCGAGTCCGCCCCTTGCCAAGTGCCCTACCAACATTTGTTAAAGACATTCCCTCATGTCTTTCTCATATGCAGGGTTGTTTCCAGGAGGTTCTAGAATATTCTAGAACCTACATCCACGCGCAACACTTGGCATGATATCATCCATTGGAGTGGCGCAATCCTGACTGTTGGCTTACATATATAAGGAGGCATCTCCTTCTTGTCGAACCATTTTGGTTCAACGCCAGTCTGGAGCCTTCTAGGCATCTGTCTCGTGTTCCTGCTTGCCTTCGGGCCATTGTACTCTTGATTCCTATTCATATATCAGATTCTTTGCCAAGCTTGGCGTATTTCTTGCGTATTTTCCGCATATTTTCCTTGTTCTCACGTAGCTTCATGACACATTAAGTGCTTGCTTTGATGCACAGGGAAACTAGCATATTCCTCATCTCATTAGCATCCCATAAAATGTAAACAAACAACGTGTTAAGTGGGGTTGTGTTAAATATTATTGAAGAAGGATTTACGTGATTTTGTTGTAGGATACGACTTATTTGGCAGCCTACAAGGCTTTGTGTTTTGTCCACAATTTCTCAAAAAAGTATACTAGGTGTTTCTAAAGGACAAACCCTCGATGCAGCAGCATCTTGTTTCTGTTTTTTTTGTTCAATTATGATTCACCATCATATAATGATTTTGAGAAAGGAGCTTTTCTACAATAAAAAACAATTCTCACCTAGGATCCCTCAAGTTATTTTGCTACATTCATACAGGGATGTCCCAAAGGGATATGAAAGTATAACTACTTGGAACTTCCTCGCTAACTAAAGGATATAGATGTTTAGAAAATGCATTAACTTGGTTCTAAGGCCCATCTACACCAACTACTATATGCGCACTACTACTTAGTTCCACATGGTATGATGATAATATAATTTTTAAAAGTAATAATAGGATTTGTTAGAATCTAATAACTATAAATATACCATGATTGAGGAATATTTGCTCTTTAATAATATGCTCTAGAAAATTAAAATAGAAAAAAGCCATAATGGATTACTAGTTTTAAAATATGTGGATTCTAACTTTACATATTATATTCACTTTTTACTAAATTAGGGTAGAACGATTGAAAGAGTTGGAAGGACCTCGTACAATCAACCATCTTGAAGATTTTAAAATTTTATGATAATGAGCAACAACTTTGCATCAAAACTCCTCTTTTTTTATTTTTATATGTACAAGGAAAGGAAATAAAAAGATATAAAATATCTCCTCTATATAGATACGCTTAGAGATTTCACATGGCAATGCATCCTTATTTGTTGTTCATCATAGTTGATCATTGTTGTGTAGTGAAATGGGGCGCTTTACTTTTGAGCTTTTGATAGTAGTAATATTACTATCTATAGTAGGTAGCAATGCCAAGTTCATCAAGCTCAAATTCTACTTTCAAGGAGGGGTTTCAAACACCAGCAATGTGATTGTTGGAGGTTAGCCAATAATGTCCAATTTGGTACAATTTTTGTATTTGACGATGTCATCACGCCAATTTCAAATAATCAAACCACTAAATATCTTGGTAGGGCTCAAGGATGGGTAGCCATTTTCGACATGGCGACTAATTGACTCCACATATTTTATAACAATCTTATATGATAATCTTTGGACTCAAAGGCCAATTTTTGCTTCTTTGGAAGGACAATAAAGGCCCGGAAAAAGAGCGAGTTGGCCATTATGGGAGGAACCGGGTTCCTTTCGATTTACTCTTGGTTATACCCGGTTGAAATACATGCCATTATTTTGCAATTCAGCCTAGCTGTTGAAGTAAGGGCTATTGTGGATTCCTTCTATTCCACATCCATAGTTTATGTTTCAAATAAAGGTTGTTTTCTTGCGGTTGTTTAATTTGGTATCATTCATACTATGTATAAATAAGAAATAATTAGGTGATCTTGCTTCAAAATTGATGACAAGATTGTATTATTAACTTGAAAACATCTATTATGAAGAATTGGATCTACAATGTTCCTTCATTCAGCTCAATTCATATTCTAATCCATACTTCCAATTGCTTCCCATACGGATGTGCATATTAAGTCAAAATGCAAAGATTTTTTCTAAGTGACTTATCCCACTTTGATGTGACTATTCTCCCTGATTAGGTAACAAAAGTCCAATGTTATGAACTTTGATATCCATATGCCTATATATGAAGTAGATTAATAGAGTTAATTAACTTGAGCGTTGGAAAGCTTATGATTTATGCCAATGTCGACACAATGAAAGAATCATATTAAGCCTTTGGTCCCGACTTATGGTATCTAGCTCATCTAATAGCTGCTTCTATTAAGAATATGTTGCAAAGATAACAACGTGTCCTTAATACATTCAACAAAAATTATTGTTTTTCATTGTCAGGTTCAATAAAACTCGATTCAATTGTCGGACGTGTAAGTGGAGAGGGCTCACTCAATGTACGCTAATGCATTATTTGCGTGCTAAAATGGTCTCTACTTTCTTCTTCTCTCAATACCATTTGTATACCATTTGTTCCGATGCCCATATGATATTCCTTTCTAATTTGGTTCGATGCGATTACATCATTTTCCTTCCCTTTGTACTACACAAGGATGGAATATACAATTATAATACATTAAACATTAGATTAGTGTGTGACTTTGTACAAAGCATCATGAATAATAAAATCTATTATAAACAATTACCGCATAAGTCAAAGTGGAAATAAATCTAAATAAAATAATATGCTTGTCTTCTTGAGTTTCTTAATACAATAATTCTATGTATCTCGCTCCATTCATGCGAGACAACCTGGTTCTCTTTATGGTGATGTCTAAGGAGCTACTAGAAAGGGCTATGGCCCTTTGCCCTATAATTTTTTTTTTTTTTTTTTTTTTGAAGGATGAAAGCCAAAAAGTTTATTGTCGAGATAAAAAGTACAAAATTTACATGTCTCATCTAATTGTATAAGCAAAAAAAGATGTCGCGAGAACTCCAGCACTGGGCACAATACTTACTCGAGGAATATGGGAGACTAACAATAAGAATCAATTTGAATATCTTGAATCCGGATCGTTCCTTCATTTCTTATTCAAAGGGAGGAACACTTGTAAGTTATCGATATCTTTTTACGGAGCCATAGTAATAGCACCACATGCAGGATGAATAAATGCATTGAAAGATGTGGTATCTGCAACACTCCCCATATCAACCATAGGAGCCAATCGAACCAAGATAGAATGCCCTACATTTTAGCTGGAGGCCATACATTGGGATAGGATGCCAAGAGGATGCATTGGCGGTTCAATGTACTATTAAACAAACCTTGTAGCTAGGACCATGCTGGCTGAACCTCGGGCTTAAGAACAAGCAGTGCTCAAGAGTCTCAGCCTCGAAGCGCATACCGTGGGCATATGCATATATCACGAGATCATAGTGATGTCGGAAGGCATTAACACGTAGGCACATGTGGATAACTTTTTGCCACCATAGTACGGAGACTTTAGGGTGGGCGACCTATCCCAAAGCCATCGCCATGTATGACACAAAATGATTGTGGAACCAAGAGTAGGTACCACCCATCCTTAGCTGGAGGGGTTGTGGTGCTAAAGAAGGCGATATCTTGATCGACAAAGTGCTTGCCTTTGTGAATATTTATAGCAGTCCACGTCATTCTTCGTGCAGAACACCAACCCGCACTATAAGAGGCAAACTTTACGCAACCTTATCCCATAGAGACACATCCCAATGAGAGAGCAAGAACTTTCACGAAATTGAGCCAAGACATTAGGGCGATCCACTTCATACTATGCTTGAATAGTGACAACACTGCAAGAACCCATCATCTACGTGGTAAGGGAGATAACTGATCTTTGCCGGGGAGGTGCGGAGGGGTCCTGAGGGCGGTGGTGCCACCCACCATGGAGTTTCCATATGGTGTGGATGAGGCATGGCGAGAGAAAAGATGTTTGATCAGCCTCCCATCTTGTCAACAATCCCACGCAGAAATGGGAAGCACTTGGAAAAGCTACTTGAGAAGCCGAAATAATGCCCAAAGCGGTGACTTGTTCGGACAACCTTCTTGCCTGTGAGGGATACAATGACCAAGCTTGTCTAACACATGTAAACTATGAGAGTCATCTTCACCATTGGGAGTCTCCCAATGAACGTTGCTGAAATAAGGACTTTTGTACCAGCAAAGAAGAAGTCCATCATACCCGCACCACTCCCGCCCATTTTGGAAGGATGCGCCGACCAAGCCACTGCGGCGTCCCCTGCGCTCTTCTACGATGCTCCCATCAGAGCCAGGGAAAGGTGGAGTTCATCCCCGCGTAAGCCCACGGGGGCCATTCAACGACACCAATCCCAAGCCTTTGGGTCCGGTGAGAAGAATGGATGGGTCATTTGCCCCGTCTTTCCTCGGGGCCCGTCCCTAGCTGCGGAGGCGTGAATAAACTTAAGCACATGACATCAATACATCACTTGAAGTCACCTCGAAGGGTGAATACATCATAACATAACATGTGTAACAACATCAATAACATCAACATGGGATCCTACCCAAGGCTCGGACTCATGGGGATTGACTGACGGACTTGGGTCTCCGTCAAGTCAAGGCCAAGAATTCATGGCAAATGGATTGAAATTTGGAATAAGGCTATGGTAGTTGGGTAGTCCTCCATCCGCCCCTCAGGTGCACACTTTGCAAGAGTAGGTTGATGAGTCTTGGGACGGACCGGTGAAGCTGCTTGGTCGCGTGAGCCAAAGGGCTACTAGCTGGGTTGCATCTTCCCGGTCCAGGAGGAGGCGGGGGAGAGTCTCCTCCCCTCGAGGAGGCATGCATGCCCATCACAAAGGCTAGAGGGGCCCTTTCAGATTCGACTTTGAACCTCATTGAAGGTGACACATCACCCAAGAGGTGTCGAACTCATGTCTTGCCCACACTTGTTAGAAAACCATTAAGCCTAGCCAGCTTAGATCCATTAGGCTTTACACACGGAGGATCCCCATCGGTGATGGGACAATTCCCCCTTATTCCACCTAGGTCCAAATGCTCATGGGCAGTACCCAGTCTAAAAAATAGAAGGTACCTTAGTCTAAAAATAGGAAGTTTTTCTAAAACTTTGCAAAAACTCAAAATAGAATATTCTACAATGTTTCGTGATCCTCTGGATAAACACCTGATCTCAAAATAGTAAGTTTTTGAAACCTTGCAAATATTGAAAATATAATGTTCGGATGCTTCTAGAACCTTCTCTTGAGTCTAAGAATAGAAAGTTTCTTAGAAACTTTGCAAACACTCAAAAAACAGAATGTTCTACAACGTTTGAGATGCCCCCGGATAAACACCTCGGGTCTAAAATAGTAAGTTTTTGAAACCTTGCAAATACTCTAAATAGAATGTTCGGATGCTTCTAGAATGTTACGGAGGTTTTGAGATGTTCATCTAAGCACCCTCAATATAAAAAATAGAAAGTTTTCTTTACGTGTAAGGACCTCGGTCTAAAAATAGAAAGTTTCTCGAAAACTTTGCAAACACTCAAAATAGAATGCTCTAGAGTATTCGGATCGTTGAATAAGCATTTCAGCCTAAAAATAGTAAGTTTTTGAAACCTTACAAATACTGCTCAAAATAGAATGTTCTAGATGCTTCGGAACCTTGCCCATGGGTAATCACCTCAATCTAAAAATAAAAAGTTTTTTGAAACATCTCAAATAATGAAGATAGAATGTTGTAGAATGTTCGGGACCTCATAGATAAGCATGCCGGTCTAAAAATACAAAGTTTTTGAAACTTTACAAAAACTCAAAATAAAATCCTTTAGATAGTTCTAAAAAGTTCTAGAATATTGTAGATGCTTATGGATAAGCTTTTTGGATCTTCTAGAATTGGCGTTTTTCGAGATTTTGTAGCAATGACCATAGATAAAACCCCTATTTTAACTTTCTGCTTCTATATATTGTTTGTGCATAATAGATAGTTTATAGAAAAAGGCAAAAAATAAAACAATGTCACGCAAAACAAAAAGAGGAGACATTGAGGAGGGGTGAAGCTAGACTTCGGGATAGAAAGATACCAAAATGGAAGACACGAGAGGAGCCGGCTTATTTCCGCAATGAGGTTTTATCAGGAGGGCGACAAACAAGATTGGACAAAGCGTAGAAGCACAAAGAAATAGAAGAGCCGCAAATAAAGAATAGAGATAGAGGAGGAGCATGTTTGCGAGGTTGGCATATCGATATGAGGAAGTGGCGCCAGCAACAGTCCATGACGGGACGGGGGAGGAGACGGGAGGAGCATCTTTGCGAGAAATTTTGGTGCAGGCGCAGGAAAGGGTAGCCAAAGAGGTCGTGGCGCGACGGGCGACAAGGGAGAAGGGCTACTATCGGCGCACCAAGAAGAGAAAAAAGTGCGGCCAACAAGTCCATGGTGCAATGGGGGAGATGAGGAGGAGTGGTACGCTTAGGGTTGGCGCACTAGAGGAAAGGGCAACAACAAAAGTTCATGGCAACGATAGTGATGAGAGGAGTGAGGCTGCCAGGGGCCGGTACCGTGCAAACCAGTTCATGGCATAGTGAGGAGGAGTGCCGGGTTAGACCAAGCACCACGCAGAGGGAGGTCCATGGGGTAAATGACAGGGGGAGGCTGTGAGGAGGGTCAAGCGACTAAGTTCTGGCACATGTGAAAACAAGAGGGAAAGCGGCGAAGCCGGGTACACAAGGGAGGAAGTATACAAAGAAAGTTCATGAGCTTGGCCGAGAAGATTAAAAGATGCAATGTTGAGGTCAAGAACACCATGTAGAGTGCCGAGGAGCGTGTTCATGGCAGGCGAAGCAGGGAGGCTGAGGAGCAACATGTCTTTGAGAGGTTATTTGTAGAGGCCCAACAAAGATGAGCAAACCTAGATAATCCCTCAACTTATAGAATAGCCCGAATCGGGCCATTCAATGCACGCCGAGCCTCATATTGTGGAGAATCGGTGGGCGTGCAAGCATGCCATGCACTAGCATTTAAAACACAATGATATAAAGTCTGTTATGGTGAAAAAAGTTAGCCTCCCACTGCATTGTGAAAGAATGCCGTGAGTTGCTATACTACCTACTCATTCGGGATCACCCAAAAGAGCAAGGGGCTCAAGTCCCACATCGAGGGATTTACAATAATGCATTGGCATTTGTGTCATTGACGGATATACAATTGACACAAGGACCCATCTATATTGCTTTAAGATCCATGGCGGTGTACCATAGATCCGGGCCCTCACTCACCCGGATGATAATGTGTCGGAGATATGCTCAATTGTTCTAGCAAACATGGAACATCTCTTCAAAAAAATCTATACTATCTCAAAAATGAGGATACACTCATCCTTAGCAACAAGACTTTGCAAAGGTTGCATGGAGACTGCACCCATATATTGGTATTGATACTCTTAACATGGAAGATGAAGAAGATATTAGAAATTTTGATTGAATTCATAAATCGCCACATCTTTGGACCGCCACCTCACAAGCTCAATATCAAGGTGGAAGCAATGGTATATGTATCCTCGGGGTGGCCTTTGTGGCTTTAATACGCCAGCGTGCGCATCACACACTAACCTGAGAGTCTTACTTCGAGAGCGAGATAGTCACGGGTGAATTCGGAGGCACCCCATCTCCATTGCTAAAGATCAACTTGATGCACCGATTCACACATGCCCTTCATAGACAATACCCGAACTTCTTGGCATTTTCTTGACGATCAATAAGTCGCAAGGCTAATCTTTGGAGACCATTGGGCTTTACTACTGCAGCTTCGCCATTGCAAGCATGGACAACTTTATGTCGCCTCTCAAGGTGCACTTCACAAGACGGAGTCAAAATCGTGGATCACGTAAAACACTCTAGATGTTGTATATAAAGAGGCACTTATGTAAAAAAAGTATTCGGCTGATGTGCCCTCTTTCCGTTTGTGTGACTCAATTGTGAGTGTCACGACCCTTCATACGTGAAAGATGCTTGGGGAGGGTTGCGGTGTGTGGGCTCGGTAATGGGGTGTCGATTCAGGGCACATTTTGGCAAGCGAGACGGGTGGATATAGTGCCAAAGATGTCCAAACAGAGGCGAGGTGTGAACAAGGGACTTTGCAAGGTAGTAGGTTGGTGATGTGATATAGGGCCTCATGGGTATATGTCCTCATGATTCCTCATATGGGTCCATACATAAATGTGCACGTATCCAACTCAATGGATAGGCATGGTTCTGTTCAGCTCCGAGCCGACGTTGAGTAAGCTCCTAACGGGTGCAAGTCAGCTTCTAATGGGTGAACCCAGATGCGAGTAAGCTCCCAGTGCGTGATACTTTGGAATTGGTAGTAGACATGTATAAGCTCCACATGGGTAGTAGGCGTTGGTAGTAGGTATGTATAAGCTCTGCATGGGTGATACTTTAAAATTGTAGTAGATATAAGTATAGAATAGAATAGAATAGATTTTTTAACGTCCACGGAGACCAATAGGTCATGGGACCCATACAATGGGCTAGTACAATCATTACTACTAGGATTAAACCCTTGCCTCGAAAAGGTTTTCAAAGGAAAAACTTTGCAAGAATGATGATACTAGATAAGCGGAGATAATGACTACTGAGGGCTCGTAATTGCAGGACGTTTATCTAGAACCTCAAGTATGTATAAGGCCAAGTCATGCACGGATGGTGCTCCGAAGTTGTGGAAGCGTGGAATGGAATGCTAAGGTCAAAAATGATTAGGACTATCTCAAAAGCGGGGCAACTCGGGAAGAGTATGGCTTTCGCTCGGCAACAATTGCGGCCTCCCATCTACTGTCTCAATCCGTAGCACTGTGGGACCCGATGCGAATTGATGCAATAGCTACAAGCTTCTTCCCGGACAATGAAGCAAGCAAATAAGCTTGGGGCCCCGTGCCAAGGTGGGATTTATGTGTGCATGATAATGACCCGATTTTCACTTGGGCCAAAGTAAGCTGCGTCCCATATCTTTGAGAAAAAGCGACCATTGAGATATTGTTGCAAAAGCTCGGGATCAGACCGGGCAAGCATCAGCGGGCTCACGGTTGTAATGACCCAACGGGCAAACCATGCGATACAATGCTCTTTCAACATCGTTTCAAAGCCGGGAGATTCAGCCATGGCAAGTGCAAGAACAGGATACCTAACATCATCCATGTGGTGCACCTTGCAGAGATATAGTGGAGATGGCGCTTCATGGCGGAATGTTGAAGAGGCCAAAACCCTGTCTCTTTGTAAAATAATAGCATAGGGCACCGTTGTTTTAACTCAGAGGTTTGTAAGTGAGAAAGGACTTTTGCACCCGCTCCAAGCTCTCCCAAGCACTAGCACTAATGGCGGGCCCCCACACTTGAGAACCATACAAGAACAGGCTCTACCAAAGCCCGAAACAAGTGGGCTTTTCGTGGCCAATCATGAATTTCAGCAGCGAAAATAATTATTTTGCATTGCATAGAGCTCTCCATCCAGTGACCACCGGCTTGGTAATACATTGTTCCCAAAGTGTGTTCTTCTGAGAATTCTACACCAAGATACTTGTAGCTATCTACAACTTCAACCTTTGGCTATCATAGTGCATAGTGGGAACATTGTGACGAAGATTGAACTACCAAAAGCTTGGTCTTTTGGAGATTAACACTGTGAGACTGTGTTCTCACAAAAAGCTGTGGCGAGAAATCGCATACTAGCGGCAGGTATGTGGAAGTGAAACATCATCAAAGCATACATAAGTTGCCTAATGATATAGTGTGCCAAATGTGGACCTCCTCCGCCATGATTATCAAGCCATTCTTCCAATTGATCAATGTACAAGCCCGAGAGAGTGTAGGAGATAAAGGGCAACCCTCGATTTAACTCCAATATTGCTAGTGATTTGAGTGCACTGATCTTTGGAAATTTAGCAAAACCCTTTCATAGAGCCGATAAACGCATTTTGAAGATCTTGTGGAACCCCTAGTGCCCCGCAGTTACCGCCAAAGAAGCTCGCGTGGTAATCGTATCAAAAGCGTAAGTAAAATCCACAAAGCATATATAGAGGTCTTGTTTCAAACTTGACTATGTTCAATAAGCATACGCAATGTGAAAATATGGTCTATCGTAGAATGGCATGGATTTAAAGCTGCTTTGTCCTACATCGCATTACACTAGTATGTTACGCCCATGATGTCAATCGCTTCTCGATGGAAGATCCTGGCTAAGAGCTTTGAAAATATGGAACTTACCATGATCATGCGACAATTAGAAGGGTCATGCTTATCACCGCTTTGTAAATTGGCACGACCTTCTTGCGGCCCAAGTTTTTCGACAAGCCTTCTTGCAAAGCTTGATTTAAAAGAGTAGTGATGATTGGAAGCAATAGCGGACCCCCATTTAAGCAATGCTTGCAAACCTTGAAGATCGGAGACTTGCCATTAGATAGATGCCTTGCATCCTTCTTTGACTTCCTCCTCACGTGAATTGAAGAATATCACCTACCAAAGGAGGCCGGAATTAAGGACCCCTGGGATGATCATATAAGTAGACCAATCGCTCATCCCATTGTTGCATAGAAATATGTCCAAGGGTAGAAGATGGTCGATATAATATTTTGCGCCGTAGGTCCGAGGCTCACGTAAGCGATGAATTCAAACATTTGCTTCGATGCGCAAAGAACAAAGCGATGCCTTCTTGCATTTCAAAGCAGGACTTATAATTCGAATGGCATTATGTGATATCTGGCTCAACTATCGATTCGCGAATTGTTTTTTAAAGTTAATACTGGTCTTCATCAAACTGCATTTCTAGGAAAGGATTTCCTACCAAAGATGAGCAACACCGTGCGTGTACCAAAGCAAGAGGCGTGAGGTATAAGCAAAGCATCGACAAATGCTGCATTACGCTCTTGAAGAGTTGGGTAATCCAAAATACACCGCAAGCCGCGAGGAGCTAATGTCATTCATATTCAAAAGATCTAGAATAAGTCAGTTTAATGCACGGGGGGAGCTTGGATAGCAATGGGTTGAAGAGGTGGAAGCCGCCACTTTAATGACAAATAAAGTGGATAGTGATCAGATTTTATCTCCTCATCTCTATGCCTTGTGCCAATCGAAAATCTGAAATGAGATCCAAGGCTTGCACTTGGGAAATGACATAATCAACAACACTAGTACCACCACCACCGCCTATCCCGGCTTATGCATGTAATACCCTTTAGAGTGTGGCCATTGCTCTAAGCCATTACAAAGTACCATCTCAAAGACTTCACACAACTGGATGAGCTCCCTTCCAAATGTTGAGACGGGTTTGTTAGCATCAGGCGATGAACGTGGAAAGACTGTATCATTAGCAGACATCCATAAAGGGTCACGGACATCCTCAAGTATGAGTTGAGCAGTTTGCATTTCAGCAGTGCGAGCATTGAAATCACCAAGAAGAATAACATGCCCCAACTGTTTGAATTGAGCAATGTCATCATAAAGTGAGCTCCTCATATAGGATACATTCAAATTACTGCTAGGTGCAAAAGAAAAGAAGCCGAGGGTGCATTGCGAAAAGACCATCGAATATACACTCCAAATGTTGTATATAAAGAGGCACTTATGTAAATAAAATATTCGGCTGGTTCTTTCTATTTATGTGACTCAATTGTGAGTGTCACGGCCCTTCATACGTGAAGGATGCCTAGGGAGAGTTGCGGCTTAATGGGGGTGTCAGTCGCGGGCGCATTTTGGCAAGCGAGACGCGGGTGGATATAGTGCCAAAGATGTCCAGATTGAGGCGAGGTGTGAATAAGGGACTTGAAAGGTAATAGGTTGGTGATGTGATATAGGCCCTCATGGGTGTATGTCCTCATGAGTCCCTCATGTGGGTCCATACATAAATGTGCATTATCCAACGCGATGGGTAGGCATAATCTGTTTAGGACACGACGTTGAGTAAGCTCCTAACATGTGCGAGTGTGAGTCGCCTTCTAATGGGTGAACCTAGGTGTGAGGCTCCCAATGGGTGATACTTTGAATTGGAAGTAGATGTGTATAATCTCCACATGGGTAGTAGGCATTGGTAGTAAGAGTGTATAAGCTCTGCATGGGTGATACTTTAAAATTGTAGTAGATATAAGTTAGCTCCTCATATATGATACATTCAAATTGGTGGTAGGTGCAAAAGAAAAGGGGCCGAGGAGTTAGTGCAAAGCAAAAGAACATCCCCATAGAAGTAGGGGCCAAGTCGATGAATAGTGCCAAGGATGTCCAAAGCCGAGGCGGGGTTCTACCGGGGCCAGCCGAGAACGATGCAAAGAAAAGGGCCCGGCCCGTCAGGTTGGGCCCGTTTCCAGTAAGATAAGATGCTACGAATACCCATTCCAAACCTTTAGAAATCTTATGTTATAAAATACCAAAACCACAACTTTTAAACCTTATGGCAGGTTAAATTTTTTCGTAGGTTGTAGATTGACACCACAAGCTAGACTTCACAAAAATCCTTCCTTGTAAGTGAGTTAGTAAAAGAAATATGCAAGGTTGATGCGATGAATTTCTTGTTTGAACAAAAACAATACATAACAATAACTCTTAGGCAATCCAATGTTGCGCATATCATGACACTGCTCTCTTTTGAAGAAGCAACTTGATGTGACTATAAAAGGGGCTAAGAGTTGAAGCGAAGTCAATAAAGTGTTGAATTTCTTAGTCTTTGTTTTGGCATAGAGATTTATCAACTGCAAGGCAATAGGGCCATGGTGAACTCCATACTTCCAAAGATTCGATCATTGGTGAAGAACTAGCTGTGGTTTGGGAAAGCCTTGTGACATAAACATTCGACGTTCTTTTGAAGTAATTCATTATGTACTTGATTGCAAGTCGACATGTATTTTATACAGGAAAGCTATAATACACCTACATGGGATCAATGCTGGAAAAATGTATAGAACTTACCATATAATCTCCTAATGTCCCCTTAGTGAGATATTTCATGTTTCGAGCTGGCAATTATCTTCTGTAATTGAAGAAAGGGGCAGGGCTTACATAAGATTTTCTATGGTTTTGGCAAGTATGAGTATGCTAAACCATATAATGTTGACCCTCGAAATATGGTTTTTGATTTCCTAATGTCTTGTGGGTTTTAAGTTTCTTTCTATAGGAGTTGGGTTTCTATTTTCGATGGAAGGGCAGCGTGGCTATGGCGCAGGGGCAGGAATGTTTCAAGGCAAGGCGACAGGGGAGGGAAGCGTGGCCATGGCAGGGCACAATTCAGAGCAGCCGAATTCCAAAGATGCTCAGATGTTCAAGAAGGTTGTTTTTTCTTATGGCCCTTTAGAGCAGCTTTCAATTTGGATGAAAAGCTTAGCTCTGTTACTCGCCAGCTTCTCACTGCAGATCCCTTTTCTTATTCTTCTAGTTTGCCTCTGGAAACTCGAGACCTTTGGAGCACTAAAATTACGTCCGTTTAAAGCTGAGAAGGGACTCTTTTCTCTTTTTAGAAATAGTCTGTTTTTTGTGTCATGTTATGCTCTTCCAGGAGGCCGGCTGACGAACTTCTAAGGAACAATTCGATGGGCATTGTTGACGCATGTGTTGCCTCCTTCATTGGGGGTGTCGCACTATTGTAAACACCTTGGCAAAGCTCAGCCTTCGTGTTTCACTCTATCAGAGGTTCAATTGTAATTTTAATGTCAATGTATGGAAGAATCTCGTGGCGAGCATTTCGAGTTTCATGTTTAGCTTCTATCGAGCTTCATGTTTTGTAATATCAATCTATGCCGTTTGCATATATGCACCGCTGAAACGCTAAAGGAATGAGAACACTTTATGGAAAATTTCAAGAACTCTTTTATGTAAGATGGATGCTTGTTTCCTTCATGTTATTCATTGTGTATGCTTTTAATTGATTGCATGATTGACTTAAAACTTACCGTGACGTGGAAAATGGGGTTTGACCCATCTTTTTTTGGCTTGATTTAGGGTTGGCGGATAAGGAATATCCTTTGGTATATTCCCGGATAAACGGCAAGGATGGAACGCAGTATGAGATAGAAAGTTAGGGGAAATTTTCATGTCATGCATTAAATGGAATGAAAAATTTTCGGTTGTCGATCGGAAAAAACTTTCTTTATACCGAATTTGCTCAACAACATGAAATTTTTGAATTAAGATGGATGCCATGTGAGCATTTGACACGGCGTGTATGTATCTGGGAAAGTCCGTTATTGGACTTTCGACGTGAAACAGGCGGACGCTGGCGTCGAGCCCCCTGTTGACACGTCGAAGAAAGTCCAAGAACGGACTTTTCTAACGATGGGACGACACTTAGGTGTCATCCCCCGCCACGTCAGCATCCCCTGTTTTCTGGTTTCCCCCTCTTTTCACAATCCCTCGCTCTCGGAGATCGTCGAAGACCCTGCCGCCTGTGGTTTTTCGAGGCGCTGGCCTCATTTTTGGAGGCCTCATTTTTCCGGGCGCTTAGCCTCGTGATTGTGTTTCACCGGATTTGGTCGGCATTTTGTTGCGTTTCAAGGATTTTTTTTTTGAAGAAACTTGGGCGCTAGCCTAATTTTTGGAGGCGCTTAGGGATCGAGTTATTGCCGATTTGGTGGCATTTTCTTTGCCTTTCCACGATTTTTCAAGAAAGTTGGGCGCTAAGTTAAGAAAGTTGATTTTCTAGTGTTCTAACAGACCGCAACTTTTTTTGTCGCGACTTTCTTGGATTTCGATCATTTCCTTGCGAATCTAAGGTAAGAATATGTGATGGAGTTTATTTTTACTTAGAAATGTGTGCCTCTGTTACTAATGTGCTTCTTTTCTACTTGTAGGCATCAAATCTTCGGGATTAGGTTAGTCATCTTGTCACTTTTCTAAATCTTGCAATATTTTTGGGGTTGTTTATCTTTGGAATGACATTCTCGTAGAATTAGCAGCTAAGCCAGGAGCTTCAAAGCTTGTTTTCCGATCAAGACACAATTTAAGGTAAGGACTTAAGTTTTTAATGTGCATGCATGTTTATTATGTTGATTTACTTGCATGCTAATTTCTTGCATGTATTTTGTAGATTTCTTTGGAAGGTTTGCGATGTATTCTTGTGTGAAGCTTACATTTCATACATTCCTTCTCGTTTATGGAGCTTTTCGAGGTTTGCGGTGCATGGATTCAAATCCGAAGCTTCAATATTTTGCCATCGAGGGTTGTGATTACGGAACTTACGCTCGCTCGGATATTACTAACATGCAGGAGGATGATAATGATAATGACATGGAAAATGAGTTTTCGATGAGGCCGTGGAAGAGTACCTCAAACAATCATTTTGGTCGACTTGAAATTAATCGTAATTCTAACCACTCAAGCCGATGCAGAGATATCGAGAATGGCAAAAGTAGTGCCATTCTTGGAATTAGATCGGGATTTGGTGAATGAGATTCGTAATGGTGGTATAAGCAAGTCCGCAGCGGGTTGAATTGGGCAAGGAGGCGATTTGACGGTTGGAGAGTCCACAAGAAAATTCCGCTTGATAAGACGATTGAAAAGCACTTCGAGTTGAAAGAATTTGTTTGGTATGTTGGAGCCTTTTATGATTCAAGTTGTCAAGCTTGATGGAACAATGTTCCCCTAATCGTAAGCATTTTATTTTACTTGTATCCATTAGTTGCATGCATTGTATATTGCTAATCATTGATTTTGCAGGCTTCAAGATCTGTTCAGGAGGTTTGGATGTCTGATTAGGCGTGAACAAGAACGACGTGTTGCAGAAACTGGTATTGAGGAGCCAGTGTTCAACATTAAGACTTCTGCAGTGTTCATGAAAGCAAGATTGGCTTGTGTTGCTGCTATGCGGCGGTCTAGGATGACTCCAGGTATATGCAAGAAGAGAAAGAAGGTAGATGAGATATCTTTTCAGAACGAGCAGGCTTTATTAGCAGATGTGGATCATTCCATAAGTCATTCTAAAGGTACAATTCTAGCTTTGAAGATTAAAAATTTTTTCTAGTTTTTCGTTGTTCGATTTTTAACATTTAACATTCTGTTTTGTAGGTTTGCAAAAGAGAATCATGTACTACTGTGTGTCTAGATTTGGGATCAGAGGCGAAAAGGAGCTAGCAGGTTCTAGGGTTTCAGATTTCACGATAGGGTCATAAAATGGAAAAAGTATGTGGAGTACAACGAGAGGTTATAAGCAAGATGATGTCGGTATGGATAGATATCAAGAGGAGAGTTTCGAATGTCATTTGCGTGTGTACGAACGGGGATGTGATTTTGACTTTCAAAACGCCTTTTTAGACATTATCCGGTTGTTATAAAGGATGATTGATTGGTTGTTCAAGCAACCAATAATATCGCCTGTAAGCTTGTAAGTATTCAATTGCTATTGTATTTCATTTATTATTTTAGTTATTTCTGTTTCTGACATTGTCATTCTAACAGGCATGGTATAATGTGAAACATCCTCTTAGTGGGAGGAAAATATCCGCATGGCTGAAATACATGATAGAGCTAATTGGGATTGACGTGCATTCAAGTAATAAGAGTGGACGGACAACCTTAGTTTCAAGGTTAACGCGTCTTTGGAGTGCCTCGAAGTTGGAATGAAGGTAAGCAGGCCATAGGATTTGCGAAGCATTTCACGTGTACGTTGCAATTCTCAGAAAGATTTAGTAATGATTTAATCGTTACTATTTTAATGTTATATTATCTATGTTAGGTACGACAAGACTGCAGAATTGCAGGTTAAAGCGGCAATGGAAGTTGCAGGACAACCATTCAATCCAGACGGGTCAAGACGCTTATATGATGATGTCTATAAAGATGAGCTGGAGAAGTACGATAATATGCAGAATGAAGTGGCAGGTGGAAGCGCATTATGTGGTATTTCTCTTCCTGATTCAACATTACAAAGATAATTTCGATTCAAGTGGTAGACTCCGCTGATCGCCAGCTGATCAATGGCGACATTGTAGTAACTCCAGGAGCTGCCATAGCAAATGTAGCACATGCAGGTGAAATTAAAGCAGTTGAACAGGATACTGAAATTGCCAATGATGCTTTCCTTAATCAGCATTGGGAATCTCTAGAGCAGGTTGCACGACAGCATCAGATTGCAATGAACATCTCAGGTGGAAAGTTTCGGAACTGCATTTTCAATTTCTATCCAAAAAGCTAGGTGTTTGTGACAGTTTAGTGTTGGTTTCTGACATTTTGATATGAAATACTATGAAATACTATGAAATACTATGATACTGTGATACTGTCATATTTTGATCCGTTTAATATCATCTCTGTAATTTGCTTTCTGTGTTTCTGTTTTAATTTCACTTGAATTGTATGAATTAATTTCATTACCATATGTAATCCTGTGCCATTATTGTTTGTGAACTTCATGATACAAAGGAAAAAAGAATGCAAGTAAAGTGAAAACTGAATGCAAGTAAATTAAGTGAAAACTGAGTGCAAGTAAAAGTGAATGCAAGTAAACTGAAAAGTGAATGCAACTAAACAATTAAAAAATGGAATGTCGACTAGATATGGAACATGCCTGAAAATGAAAAACAACTAAAAAGGGACACGTGTCATCACTAGGATCATTAAGGGGGAAGGATGACACCTAAGTGTCGTTTACGTTTTTCAGGATTGATTTGGACTTGGGAAATATGCCCCTAAAATCAGAAGAAGAATGGATATTCGGGTTGATGCTGCACAAGCTTGGCGAAGAGAGATTTACAAGAGGATACGAAGGAGGAAACAAGCTACGTGGGGGTCAGAAGGCGGCACCAAGTTACTGAATTTGAGAGGGACGCATGCATGGCTATGGGTATAAAGCTGGCTCTGCATGCCGGAGCAAACCACCAGTTCCCTTGTGTTGTATTCTGCTCTAGTGATCAACAGCTATGGCTATGGCGCTTAGGTCATTTTGGGTTTTTCTGTTTCTGGCCCTGCTCTGCGCAGCAGATGCCCGGCGCGAAGAAAGGCGGGAAAATGATGAGTTTGAGTGGTTTAATCCTCTGAGGAGCGAGCGCTCCGATCCGGCAGGTCGCGAAGAACGGCATGAGGAGGAAAAAGGCGAGGAGTTTTTTAAGCCTCGCGAACCCACCCTTGAGTTTGAATCAGAAGCCGGCAAAATCGAAACTTGGGGCCCTGAGTTTCCTGCTCTTCGCCGCCATGGCTTTGAAGCTGCCAGAATTACTATTAACCCCGGTGGACTGGCTCTTCCCATGTACTTGAATTCTCATGCCATCAAAACTGTGGTCCAAGGTACATTTTGGATGTTTATGTTCATGTTTTTTTTCCGGATGTTGTTGTTCTGCTTTGGTTTTCCAATACTAAGAACTTGTTAATATTGATCTAGAGGATTTTTTCTTGCATGTTTTAGTTTTCATGCTTTGTATGTTTATCCTTCATGCCTTGCCTTTTTTGTTTTGACCTCCATGCGTTCTTTTGTAATCTGTTCAAAGGACTTTATCGTATCGATCTTGAGTTATTATATCGGTCTTGAGAATTCTTCATACATGTTTTAGTCTTGTGTCTGTTGTAGTTCTGTGAAGAATACAAGAACATGTTCATATCCATCTTGAGATATCACATTGATCTCGTGAATTATTTATCCATGTTCTAGTTCTCAATGTTTCTGCTGTTTAGTCATGTTTCTGCTGTAGTTCTGCTTTAAACCCAACATTGTGTTTCATTGTTTGCAGGCTCTGGAATTGTTGGTCTAGTCACTGAACGTGCAGGTTCCTTTGGTCAGGCAAATCAGTTCAGGGTCAATAAGGGAGATGTAATAGCCGTTCCCAAAGGAGTGCTCTCTTGGTTCTTTAATGATGGCGAAGAACCTGCAGAGTGTATTGGCATGGCATATTTTGGCAGAGAGACTGATCGTTTCAGGGTCTGTTTTCTCATTTTAAATCAGAACATTACTTAGTATTATGATGTAGTGCACTTGCAGTATAATTACCATATATGCGTGTTTTTGTTGCAGAAATTTCAGCTGTTGAGTGGTAGGGCTGGTTTCACTCCTCGTGTTCTTGCTCATGCATGGAACGTTTCTGAAGAAACTGTGAGGCAGCTCTTGGATAGACAAGAGAAGCAAGATAGAATCATCAAGGTGTCTAGGGAATCAATGAGAGGAGAAAGATCCATGCTCAATCTTGGGGCGTCGGATTTAATCCATCAACTTGGTCGTGATTTCCCAGAGGCTGCAGCAAGGCATGGTGGGACAATTCGGGAGGTGAACAGTGGAAAGATGCTTGCTTTGGCAGCATTGGGCATGTCAGCACGTTATTTAAATCTGGAAGGAGTAAGTATTTTATTTTTTATTGTTTTCGTTTTTCTTGGATTCCTTGAATCAACTGGAGTGGCATCAATTTTCCCACCATTTCATTAAAGGTGTTTTAGCACAGTAGCAAGCCTTGTCTGAATGACACTATAGGTGCTCCCTCTAAAAATTTCTGTATACGTATTGAGTTACTTCATTAACCAGCTATTACACAACAGCTATTACACAAGGTATTAACCAGCTAGGATTGGATATTAAGTTACTTCATTAACCAGCTATTACACAAGGTATTAACCAGCTAGGATTGGATATTAAGTGGTTTACTCCTGTCTTGTTGTTGTTAGCTTTTGGTGCAAATTTGTTCTCGCTTTTTGTAGAAATTTGGTCTTATGATATTTGATGAAAAATGTACGTCATTATGATCTGGTGCTGTTTACATGTGTTGCGCAGAGAGCAATGTATGTCCCGAACTACATTCACAATGGTGATAAGGTCATCTATTGCGTTAAAGGCAATGCTGAGCTTGAACTTATTTCAGACAAGGGCGAACGAGTGGTGAAACAAAGGTTTAGAGAAGGGCAACTCGTGGTCATTCCAAAAGGATTTCCTCATGTTGAATTTGCTGGTGACGAGGGTTATGAAACGTTTGCTGCCATCAATACTGATAGGTACATGGAATGATTTATTTATTGTTTCGTATGTGCTCTCTTAAGTATGTGCTCTCTTTTGAGCAAGTTTTGCAATTGTCATTGACTGTTGACTTCTGGTCATGTTTAGACCTATGAATTCGTACTTTGCTGGAGCCAATGGGGTTTTGAACCGCATACCAAGGCCAATATTATCTAGCGCATTTGGGTTGAGCAGGGGTGATGTGGAGAAATTGCTTGGCCAGCGCAAAGAAGACGAGGCAGTGATTTTTCCTGCTACTCAGAAGCAGAGGCAACGTGAGGGCCGTGATGTAATGTAGGCATTACAGATGGCTGTGCCTTGTTATATAGTTGTGAAGTGATATAGTTGTAGATAGTTGTTGTAGTGCTATGGGCTCGAGAAGACGAGCCCTATGTCCTTGTTCATACGTGGTGGTTGTATATGAATAAAGATGTTCTTTAAAAGCTTAAGCTTTACTACCTGGTTTTGTCAGCTGTTCAGAAGTTGTCTCTGCTTTTGAATGAAATCTTTAGTCGAGCCCTATGTCCTTGTACATACGTGGTGGTTGTATATGAATAAAGATGTTCTTTAAAAGCTTGTGCTTTACTACCTGGTTTTATCAGCTGTTCGGAAGTTGTCTCTGCTTTTGAATGAAATCTTTAGTATCTCTTAGTGAGCGTCTGTTGCATTTGAGTATGAAGTTATCTTTGTTTTATATCTTTTAGTGCGCTGTTGCATTTGAGTATGAAGTTGTCTTTGTTTTATATCTTTTAGTGCGCTTCGTTGAGTAGAAGCCTAGGGAGGAGACAGGGCAGTTTTTTTAAGGAAAAATTACAAAATACCCTTATGTTTTGAAATATTTTCCTATATACTCTTAATTTTTAAAAATTTTTTGGAATGCCCCTGGTCAACGTACATTATATTTTGTAGTTTTGATAATTGTTGAAATACCCTTATGTTTTGACATAATTCGTCAAATGCCCTTATGTTTCCTTAAAATTCACAAAATACCCTTGATACTTGATCTGTGGCAAATTTTTGATCTATGGGTGTGGAACGAGTTTATTTAATGAGTTCTTTAAATGTGAGGCAGTCATCATATGTAGAAATAAAAAATGTAATAAGTGCCTTAGGACTTCTACCAAGAGAAGGATGTAGTCTCTTGTCTTCTGGCACGAAGAGAACATTTGGAATTTCATTTGGGATTTGTATGTGGATTGGATGGCTGGCAATGATTTAGTTCTGACGTTTTAGTAGTGGTTTCTTGATGTTTCATTTGTTGTGTCCCTAGTATTTTTCGATTTTGCTTTCGCTTTTAAAGTAGCATTTGCTGAGGATTTTGAAGTTAAACATTTGGCCAAGATTGAAAGAAAGATGTTTGGCTTTTCATTTTTAGGTTTTTACATTTATCGAACCAAATCATTGCCTAGCAACTAGCAACGTGGGGCACCGTTGCCTTTATCATTCTTTAGCTTCAATCTATGAAAGGCTATTCGCTAACCCCTTAACATTTGCAAGGTTCAGTCCAATTTAAGCCATGAAAGTTATTTCTTTGAGAAATGATGAATTAAACTTGAACGATTACAAACGCTATATTCTTGAAATATTGGTGATTTAAAAAAAAATCACAATGTGGAGTCCTTGCAACTTAGTTCTATATAGAGACATCAAAAGATTAGATAGTAATGTAGCATGCGATTGAAGAAAAAAAAAAGATGTCTTTAAGTTGTTGTAGTTCTAAATAGATGAAGATATTGGATAGTTACTATTATGCATAAAACTGCCCTGTAGGCTCTTAAGTGGGGTAAGGGCTTGGCGTGCCCATTAGGACAAGCCAATGCCCAAACTCCATGTATGGGCATGCAGGGGTTAGAAGCAATTAGAGCCATTAGATTGGAGGAAAGTGGCCACATGGTGAAATTTTAGAGATAGGAAGACAAAGGTTAGAAGCACGTAAAGCCAATTTAGGGGTGGCCACATGGCAAGATCCTAGAGATAGGGAGGACATGATGGACAATCTGGGCCTATTATAAGATTGCTTCTAACCAATATGAATTATTTCTAAATATAAAACTCCATTTTTCCATTTTAGAAATGATGAACACACATCGTAGCATGGAGTTTGCTTTAACTTTATTTTTTAGGGACGAAAGATTATATTCAAGAATAAACTTCATAATGTTCTAATTATTTCGTTTGGTATTGGGGAGGGTATCTCAGGCATGGTTTTCGCTAGATTTCGGGGGCGTATATATGCAAAATCGTAGTCAGGAGTGTATATTTTGAGTGATTTGAGCTGCTTGCTGGCCAGTAAATAGAAATCCGAAATAGGCTCGGGATGAATATTTTGGTGTCGATTTGCATGGTATGAGGATGGAAGGATAAGAGCACACGCTTTCCTTTTTCAGCCAGGATTTCAAGCCTCGAGGCGGGGTAGGGGCATGGTTTCGCAGAGGTTTTTGGCAGGAAGGGGTTTCGGATTCGTGAGTGCTTGCCCCGGGTGTCGCCAGTAATCCGCTGCCATGATGTCTTTATAGGTAGATCCGGGCCGCTGATGATGGTGTTTATAGGTAGCCGGTTGCCATGATTCATGAAGAATCCGGTTTCTTCTTGTCGGGCCTTAATCCATGCTTTGGCGCCCTCATTTGTCGCCATCGCCTGTGGGCGCCGACATTAGAGATCCGGGTGGGTTGGTCGATTCAAAATGCCTCTTCGCAAAATTGTCGGGTCGTGGTTACCATCTCGCAATGCATGCCTTTGGCTTTTCTTGTTGAGTTTTGCTTTTTGTGTTTTTCTTCTTCCGAGTTTTGCGGGAATAAGTTTTGCTTCTTGAGTTTTTCTTTCCGTGGTTTTGCCGAGTGACTAGTTTTGCGTGAGTAGCCGGATTGCCGAGTAGAGCAGGGCACGCCTTCAGTTTTTTTAATCTTCTAACCATGTGTGCATGTGTGGCTTTCCACCATTGGAAGTGGCTAATTATTGGCCAAAAATGTAATGGCCTTTGATTTGGGATGAGTACGTAATATTCCAAAAATCGATGGCCAAAAATCAAAGATAGAAAAAACGCGATAAGGAATTATAGAATGTAATATAAGACTAAAAACCTAGAGGAGGCAATCGAACCCTCTAAGCAAAACTACCCATACACATAAAAAAAAATCATCTCTTTTGTGTTTTGTGCTAATTTGAGATGTTTAATGGTTGCCTCATCATGATCAATATACCCCACCATATCTAGCTTCTCATCATCTGATATCAAGTTGTCATGCCACACAATATGGTGAGGAAGAAAGATAGTAGAAGCAACACTTCTCGATAAATTCACATTGAAAGGGCAAGGCTCACATGAATTTCTGCATAATTTTCCTTCTAGCCTTCTTCAAATTATCCCTCCGCCAAGTCTCTTTAGTACGTTGAATGGTGGGGCTATCGGACATGATAACCGTGAGGCACCCAAACTAAATGAAAATAGTATCATCAATGTGAGAGTCAAGAACAACCACAAGCGCCGTTGTCTGTTCTATAGAGGCACTCGGGGAAGGAGGGATAGCCGTAGCACCAACTATAGTTAGGGGAAGGTAAGATCTGAGAAGCATCAATCAGACCGAAATCAAGACTAAAAGGAGCGTATGAGGTCGCACCCCTCACGGAGACCATAAGGACCACATTGACTTTGCTTTAACTTCTTGTTGTGAATCATATAGATGATAGCATCATAAAGTGTCGAGGTTAGTAGCATAAATAGAGCGGATGATAGACACTCATTGATTAATGTCAAGCGCATAGATCAGAATTAAAGATCTTCATTATTAAGACCAAGATATATACCTAAACTTAGGGAAGGTTGGCATCAACTGTAGAGTCACATTCATAGATCCAAAGACATTAGTATTAGAGTCACATTTATAGATTCAAAGATAGTGACAGAACTAGAGTTAGATGATATGCCAATACTTGTAGCAAGTTTAACTATATGAGTCAAGGGTAGCATCAGATATAGTTAGGTTTAAAGTAAATAACATCATGAAATGTAAAGTCAATGGTAGAGCATAATTAAAATATGTTGTTTGCATCAAATATAGCGCCAAAATTTGAGGTCACCATTATAGTCAGATACAAAGTCAAGGCATTAGAGTCAGATACAATGCCAAAGAGAGTTAGTGTTAGCGTCATCATTAGAGTCATATGTAGTCTCGAACATAACATCGACAATAGAGGCAGATGACACTTATGCTTGTAACTGATATTAAAGATGAAGCTAATTTTAAATCATAGTACATCAGCTATAGTGTCAAGGCATAATATCACCTATGTTCTCAGCTTGGTTAAAATGGTATGTCGTCGTATGTACCGATAGAATTAGCTCGGGGGATGCAATTATATAAAAGGCGATATGTATTGTTCGTGCATAACCAATAGTCTAACGTCATCCATAGCCGCAGAACTAGGCCCGAGGCTACACTTATACAAGAGGTGGTATGTATTGTGCGTGTATAGGGTGGCCAAAAATCCCTCGTATAGGGTTTTTAAAATGAAAATTTAATGCCTTCCACACAAAATTGACTTTAAATAGTGGCCCAAAACTCCTTTAGCTCGTGTTTAATGTATAGAAAGAAACAATTTTTAAATTGATATGCACTTAGTTAAGAAGTGCATTTGAAATTGAAAATTTACAAAATTCTAAAATCCCCCTAAAAAGGACCCTTTTATTATCTTTAATCTAAAGATTTACAAAATCGCTCACGAAAAGATATTTTAGGAAGATTTAACGTTAAGGTGATATGGTCTCGTGTGCCCCAGGGTTTGGGATAAAGCCTTGAAAACACCAATGAACCATACCTTTTATTTTTCGAACCCTTGTTCAAGAGCTCTAGGACAATTCATGGTTCTTGCAATCAAGAATCCATCCAGAATTGCTATATAATATAATTCACAGTCAAACTGTTAACAATGACAAAAAGTTCTCTATTTGAAATAAATACAGAATATGAGTTACACGAATAACTCAGATTGACCAAGCTTTAGTTTATCAAAACTAGAGCTAGGTCAAGATACAATAATCAATCTATGGTAGTTCGCCACCCAACCGGGTCATTCAGTGCTAAGAACTGGCAGAATTATGGCAAGGCCTGACAATCAGCTTCGACTGGTAGCTCCTCCCTCGAGCTAGCAGTCCTCAATATAAAACACCAAGAGTTAGGCTCTAGGATAGTAATAGGTTATTGAACAGGAACAACAGAAGCTCTGGGAAAATGTAATGGCTTTCTTAGAATCATAATCAAGAGCGAATGAGTAGAGCAGTCTTCTTTGACCCCCTATCACTCTTTCGGCCATATCTCTCTCATCGGACGAACTATGGAGACTGCCACCCTAATTCGGGAAGTAAACTCCGAGCCGGTTCCCCCAAAGTAAAAATCACCTCTCTATGTCTCTGGCCTGTTCTGTATATTTATTGAACGTGGGGGTCAGAAGGCGGCACCAAGTTACTGAATTTGAGAGGGTTGCATGCATGGCTATGGGTATAAAGCTGGCTCTGCATGCCGGAGCAAACCAACAGTTCCCTTGTGTTGTATTCTGCTTTAGTGGACAACAGCTATGGCTATGGCGCTTAGGTCATTTTGGGTTTTTCTGTTTCTGGCTCTGCTCTGCGCAGCAGACGCCCGGCGCGAAGAAAGGCGGGAAAATGATGAGTTTGAGTGGTTTAATCCTCTGAGGAGCGAGCGCTCCGATCCGGCAGGTCGCGAAGAACGGCATGAGGAGGAAAAAGGCGAGGAGTTTTTTAAGCCTCGCGAACCCACCCTTGAGTTTGAATCAGAAGCCGGCAAAATCGAAACTTGGGGCCCTGAGTCTCCTGCTCTTCGCCGCCATGGCTTCGAAGCTGCCAGAATTACTATTAACCCCGGCGGATTGGCTCTTCCCATGTACTTGAATTCTCATGCCATCAAAACTGTGGTGCAAGGTACATTTTGAATGTTTATGTTTATGTTTTTTTTTCCGGGTGTTGTTGTTCTGCTTTGGTTTTCCAATACTAAGAACTTGTTAATATCGATCTAGAGGGTTTTTTCTTGCATGTTTTAGTTTCCATGCTTTGTATGTTTATCCTTCATGCCTTGCCTTTTTTGTTTTGACCTCCATGCGTTCTTTTGTAATCTGTTCAGAGAACTTTATCGTATCGATCTTGAGTTATCATATCGGTCTTGAGAATTCTTCATACATGTTTTAGTCTTGTTTCTGTTGTAGTTCTGTGAAGAATACAAGAACATGTTCATATCCATCTTGAGATATCACATTGATCTCGTGAATTATTTATCCATGTTCTAGTTTTATGTTTCTGCTGTTTAGTCATGTTTCTGCTGTAGTTCTGCTTTAAACCCAACATTGTGTTTCATTGTTTGCAGGCTCTGGAATTGTTGGTCTAGTCACTGAACGTGCAGGTTCCTTTGGTCAGGCAAATCAGTTCAGGGTCAATAAGGGAGATGTAATAGCCGTTCCCAAAGGAGTGCTCTCTTGGTTCTTTAACGATGGCGAAGAACCTGCACAGTGTATTGGCATGGCGTATTTTGGCAGAGAGACTGATCGTTTCAGGGTCTGTTTTCTCATTTTAAATCAGAATTTAGTATTATGATGTAGTGCACTTGCAGTAATTACCGTATATGCGTGTTTTTGTTGCAGAAATTTCAGCTGTTGAGTGGTAGGGCTGGTTTCACTCCTCGTGTTCTTGCTCATGCATGGAACGTTTCTGAAGAAACTGTGAGGCAGCTCTTGGATAGACAAGAGAAGCAAGATAGAATCATCAAGGTGTCTAGGGAATCAATGAGAGGAGAAAGATCTATACTCAATCTTGGGGCGTCGGATTTAATCCATCAACTTGGTCGTGATTTCCCAGAGGCTGCAGCAAGGCATGGTGGGACAATTCGGGAGGTGAACAGTGGAAAGATGCTTGCTTTGGCAGCATTGGGCATGTCAGCACGTTATTTAAATCTGGAAGGAGTAAGTATTTTATTTTTTTATTGTTTTCGTTTTTCTTGGATTCCTTGAATCAACTGGAGTGGCATCAATTTTCCCACCATTTCATTTAGGTGTTTTAGCACAGTAGCAAGCCTTGTCTGAATCAAGCCTTGTCTGAATGACACTATAGGTGCTCCCTCTAAAAATTTCTGTATACGTATTGAGTTACTTCATTAACCAGCTATTACACAAGGTATTAACCAGCTAGGATTGGATATTAAGTGGTTTACTCCTGTCTTGTTGTTGTTAGCTTTTGGTGCAAATTTGTTCTCGCTTTTTGTAGAAATTTGGTCTTATGATATTTGATGAAAAATGTACGTCATTATGATCTGGTGCTGTTTACATGTGTTGCGCAGAGAGCAATGTATGTCCCGAACTACATTCACAATGGTGATAAGGTCATCTATTGCGTTAAAGGCAATGCTGAGCTTGAACTTATTTCAGACAAGGGCGAACGAGTGGTGAAACAAAGGTTTAGAGAAGGGCAACTCGTGGTCATTCCAAAAGGATTTCCTCATGTTGAATTTGCTGGTGACGAGGGTTATGAAACGTTTGCTGCCATCAATACTGATAGGTACATGGAATGATTTATTTATTATTTCGTATGTGCTCTCTTAAAGTATGTGCTCTTTTTTGAGCAAGTTTTGTAATTGTCATTGACGTGATGACTTCTGGTCATGTTCAGACCTATGAATTCGTACTTTGCTGGAGCCAATGGGGTTTTGAACCGCATACCAAGGCCAATATTATCTAGCGCATTTGGGTTGAGCAGGGGTGATGTGGAAAAATTGCTTGGCCAGCGCCAAGAAGACGAGGCAGTGATTTTTCCTGCTACTCAGAAGCAGAGGCAACGTGAGGAGAGTGATGTAATGTAATGTAGGCATTACAGATGGCTGTGCTATGGGCTCGAGAAGACGAGCCCTATGTCCTTGTACATACGTGGTGGTTGTATATGAATAAAGATGTTTTTAAAAGCTTAAGCTTTACTACCATGAATGAAATCTTTAGTATCTCTTAGTAAGCTTCGTTGTATATTTGAGTATGAAGTTGTCTTTGGTTGCGAATGAAATCTTTAGTATCTCTTACTTCGTTGTTTGAGTATAAGCCTAGGAAGGACGCATGGCAGTTTCAGTTTTTTTAATGTATTTTGAGTAGTGAGGATGTGGAAAGACTCTTTAAATTTATTGAGTAGTGAGGATGTGGTAAGTCTTTAAATTTTATGTATTTTGAGTAGTGAGGACGTGGAAAGAGTTCTTTGAATGTCAGGCAGTCAGTAATATGTATAGGGGAATGTCACTTTAGGTGATATTCCCACGTGGAAACGTTGCCGACGCGCGTTAGCGCGTTGACACGTGGGAATGTCACCTAAAGTGACATTACCCAAACGTGAAGTTTGGTTAGGCTTTATTCTGTCATTTTTTTTCCTCTTTTTTTTTCATCTGTTCCCGTTGCGTCTGTGTTCTTGGTTGGCGCCATCGCCGTTGTTGTTTCCGGTGGTGCCATCTAAGTGTTAGGATGATTGGGACAAAGTTTTAGAGGATTTGGACGAGTTTTTGAAGAATATTATTCTGTTTTTGAAGAATCTTGCTCTTTTTTTCCTTCTGCCATCGCCGTTGCTTCCGGTGGTGCCATCTAAGTGTCAGGGTGGTGCCATCTAAGTGTTAGGATGATTGTGATGAAGTTTGAAAGCATTTGGACGAGTTTTTGAAGAATCTTGCTCTGTTTTTCCTTTTGCCATAGCCGATGTCATAGTTTCTGGCGCCATTTCTGTTTTTTCTTTGCTTGAAGTTGGACGAAGTGGTGAGAAGATTTAGGAAGATTCTTTGCTTGCATGTTGCTTTCTTGCTACAATATGTGAGAGCCATGTAGCACGACTTGGAAGACGGCCAGGATGCCTATTTTGCAAGAAATTTCTCTAGTCGAAGTTTTCTGGTTCCTAATTTGTTTCAGGTTCTGATACTTGCTATAGGACGAGTTTCAGAGTTCTATTTTAGGTTCTTGTTTGATCCAAAGGTTTTTTGCTTGAGATTGTGTCAAAAAAGGCAAGTATCATTCTTGTTTTTAGGTGTTTCTTTTTTATATTCTTTTGTTTCTTGTTACTAATCTACAATGTTTCTTTGTAGGTTTGTGTCATGGATGATCTTCTTGAGCTTTGTGCCATTGATATTACGAACAGTATTGTTGAGAGGGAGCTGCAGACAAACAAGCTTGCTAGTTTGAACATATCTGATGATGCTAACGAGACTGTTGCAGATTTTGAGAGTGCATTAGTTTCTGAGTTTGGAGAGGAAGCTATTGCACCCGGGGGATGCACTTATACATAAAGGGGGTATGGCATCTGCGTTCGGAGGGTAGCAAAAAACCCCCCTTGTATACACATTTTTAAAAGGCAATTTGACCCCTATGTGTATAGATATTGCTCTAGATCAGTGCCTAAAAACACCCCTAACCTCTAAGTATACATACGCAAATGGTCCAAAAAACACCCCTCCGTTGAACTCTCATGGGTTATACGCTAATGAAAGGTGAATCCCCCGGGCTATTGCAAAGTATATGAGAGGTGCTGAAGCTGTCCTAAATTTGTTGTATAACTGAATTGCAAGTAAATTTGTTGTATAACTGAATTGCAAGTAGACATAGAATTGCAATTAACTTGAAGACATTTCTAAAAAAGAAAAACATGGTAGAATGTGGGATGAAAGTGACAGAATGAAGCCTAACCAAACTTTACGTAGAAAGAAAGATTGTAATAAGTATCTTGAGAGAACTACCACCAAGAGAAGAATGTAAGAGAGAACTACCACCAAGAGAAGAATGTAGTTTCTGATATGTAGAAAGAGAGATTGTAATAATTATCTTGAGAGAACTACCACCAAGAGAAAAATGTGGTCTCTGCCTCTAAGCACGGAAAGAACATTTGGGATTTGTATGTGGATTGGATGGCTAGCAATGTTTTAGTTTTGATGTTAGAGTGGTGGTTTCTTGTTGTCTCATTTTCTCTGTCTTAGTGTTCCTCGATTTTGCTTTCGCTTCCAAAGTAGCTTTGCTCATTTGCTCAGGACTCTGAAGTTACAAACATTTGGCCAAGATTGAAGGAAAGAGGCTTGGCTTTTCATTTTTAGGTTTTTACATTTAATGAATCAAATCATTGCCTAACAATGCCAGGTGCCATTTTTACTCCTTTATCATTCCTTAGCTTCAATCTAATTTAAGCCATGAAAGGCTATTCGCTAACCTCTTAACATTTGCAGGCTTCAGTCCAATTTAAGCCATGAAACTTATTTCTTTGAGAAATCATGAATTAAACTCGAACAATTACAAATACTATAATCTAGAAATACTCGTGATTTTAAAAAAAAATCATGATGTGGTCTCCTTGCAATTTAGTTCTAAATAGAGACATTAGAAGATTAGATAGTGATTTAAATGTCGCATGCGCTTAAAGAAAAAAAAAAGATGTCTTTAAGTTGTAGTTCTAAATAGATGAAGATATTGGATAGTTACTGTTATGCATATGTTAGGGATAAAGTGCCCTGTAGGCTCTTAAGTGGGGTAAGGGCTTGGCGTGCCTTCGGGCAAGCCAGTGCCCAAACTCCATGTAAGGGCATGCAGGGGTTAGATGCAGAGCCATTAGATTGGAGGAAAGTGGCCACATGGTGAAATTTTAGAGATAGGAAGACAAAGGTTAGAAGCAAGTTGAGCCAATTTGGGGGAAGGTGGCCACATGGCAAGATCATAGAGATAGGGAGGACATAATGGACAATCTAGACCTATGATAAGCTATAAAACGATGAACACACATCGCTGCATGGAGTTTGCTTTAACTTTGTTTTTTGAGGGACGAAAGACTACATTCAAGAATAAACATCAAGATACATTATAGAATCTGTAATATAGAACTAAAAACGTAGAGAAGGCAATCGAACCCTCTAGGCAAAACAACCACCCATACACAGTAAAAAATCATCTCATTTATGCTACTTTGAGATGTTTAATGGTTGCCTCATCATGATCAATATACCCCACCATATCTAGCTTCTCATCTTCTGATATCAAGTTGTCATGCCACACAATACGATGAGGAAGAAAATAGTAGAAGCACCACTTCTCGATAAGTTCACACTGAAAGGGCAAGGCTCACATGATTTTACAGACAATTTTCCTTCTAGCCTTCTTCAGATTAGCCCTCTGCCAAGGCTCTTTAGTACAATGAATGTGATGTTCCAGGAAAATATACGCCATAAATACGTATATTTCTGGGTCCGTCACTATACAAGTCTACCTTAGTAGCCTTGATTACCCTTAATTAGTGGCATATGGTGCATATCTAAGTTATTTATATAACTTAGATACCCTTAGGATAAGGCCAATTCTATAGGGCCTCATCCTATTGGGCAACCGCCATATGGCCATATCCCATTGGAGCCACGTGGCATGACATGTGGACCCTAACCTATATAGGCCTAAACCCTAACCCTAGGCCTCTTTTTGGCTCCAACACCCTGGGAACCTTCTTCGCGCTCGAAACTCTGTTTCGAGAGTCGTTTGCTGTAGCATAGCCTAGCACAGCATCCCCCAGAGCGTGTGCACGATCTTGGAGCGAGCACTATCTCGACCACCTTGAAGACCATGGAGACGCCAGGGATAGGAGGGAGTTCCTCAGGAGCAGGTATTTGGATTAGAGTTCTTTGTAGATCATCTGGAAGTTAGGACTCCAGATGAGTTAGCATTTCGTGTCTCTAGTAGAGCCTTCCTAGAACCCTTAGTCAACATCTTGAACCCTAATCAATGAACCCTAACTGTAAGTTAGATATGTATGATTAGGTTTAGATGTTCTCCTTATTATGATTATGTTATGTGGATATGTGATGTTGGTTGATCATGTTTGCTCCTCTTGTATTGGGAAGGGGGGTAGAGACCTAGTAGCCATTACTTAGTAATGCTCCTAGTTTAGACCCTTTAGTTCCTATTATTATTGCGGCCTGTGCATAGGAATCCACTGAGCTATGGGAGCCTCAGCACTATATAACGGGGCTAGAGGCGAGACGGAGGGAGGGTTCCTGCTGATTGTGGCTACTGGGGACCCCATAGCAGGCTAGGCTTATGGCCGGTCACTTCGAGTGGGCCGGGCATGGGTCCGATACCTCCTAGAGCAATGGTGCCGCCCTGGCTCTCAAGAGTTGCAGGTGATGGCCTGGCTTTTGTTTTGGGGGGTTAAGTCAGGAAAGAATAGTGTGACACCACGATTCTCTAGTCGCCCGTGGAACCTCTAGGCCCCGGGAAGGGGAGATGGAACCCTTCCTTCCTCAACGGACCGGGGAGATGCAACCCGGAGTAGTCGCGATGGGTGATGCCATGAGATTGCATATCCGGAAGGCTAGAGTCATACCAGAGCCCGATCTAGCCCATCTGCAAATTATGCACAGAAGGGGCGGATGGAGTTGTCAACCCTAGCCATTATCTATAGCCAGCCCCGCCATTGTTATGATTCGGTCTGCTCTATCTTGAGGCCTAGCCGTCAGTCTACCTTCCCATGTGTCTGAGCCTTGGGTAGGAGCTCTCATGTTTTATGGCATATGTTTATCTCTATTGTACCTATGGATGTATGGATGCACTACTCTTCGAGCTAGTTCGATGTATTGTTATTGCTAGTTCTGACGTTGTTTATGCTTCCACTATGATAGGAGCCCATAGGGGAAGGCGCGCAAGACACCTTCGTGTCCCCTTCTCGCACTAGGGATCCCCTGGATGGAGGGCCCGTGCAGTCGAAGGACAGGATGGGGGATTTCCTACGGGGTGTACGGTCGGCGCCGTATATTTTGTAAGGAGCGTCACAATGGTATCAGAGCCATGTTCTTGGTTGACCAAGAACTAGCACTCACCATATCCCTAGCTAGGTAGTCTAACCGGCATAATAGGGTGTGGGATGAAAATTCCACCATTGAACCTCGAAAATAGGGGAAAATTTTTTCTCCTAGGTAGTGGGTTCGTAAAATTAGGTCAAGTTGTTAGATGTAGGAGAAAGAATAAGTCAAATTAACATTCTAGAAAAATTGGAGTGAAAATTATGCATGAGCATCAAATTTCACCCAAAATGGGTCGAAGAATCATCCCAATTCGAGATCCGGGTGAAAAATGGTGCAAATCCATAATTAGCACTTCAAACCATTAGGAAAATTCGAATTTTAAGGTATAATACAGCAGTAACCATCAATTAATAAGTATGTATAGTGGGGTAATTAATAAGGGAGGCTAATTAATAGGGCTATTGATAGTAGGAGAATATTCTGTAGAGCATCTTCCCTTTTAAATACCCTTTTGCCATCCATTTTCCCATATCTTTCCCTAAACCTCTGTCCTTTGATCTCCAGTTTAACCTAATCAGTTTCCTTAACCGTAAGATATGGCACGCACCAAATGCATAGCCAGGAAGTTCAGTCCCAGATGCACACCTTTGATGGCAGTAGCAGCAGGTGGTGGGAAGAAGATCCCCGATCATCTCAAGCCGGGGAAGGAGGAGGAGTCGTCGAGCTCGACAGACGACACCTTCCATGCCTCCCAAGAGAGGGAGCAGAGCAGCTCTTCGACAGACATCCAGCGGACGGAGGAGACCGACACCCTCACCGGTCGGGCCGAGTAGGAGCAAAGAATGTGGGGATGAGCAGCAGCTGGTAAGGATGTGCGTGATCGCCAGCAGAAGCAGGATGAGCAGCAGAAGGGCCAGCAAAGAAGCAGCTCGCGCAATGGGAGGTCGGCACCTCCAGGAAGAGGAAGGGCAAGGAGAAGGTAGCCGAATGGCCGGAGGAAGGAGGCATGAAGAAGGGAGAAGCGGTCCAAAAGGGACCGTGATGTGCCAGGCACGGGCCCACCTTCCGTGAACCTCGCCGAACCCACCTGACAGGGAGGAGGAGGAGGAAGAGGAGATGTAAGAAGCCGGGCAGAGGAAGAAGAGCCCGAGCAAGATGCCGGGAACCCTCGCACCCGGACGCAGCCACACTGCATTCTAAGTGGCCCAAGCCACCTAAGGTAATAAAGAAGCAGAAGGTGTATGAAGGGAATTCAGGCCGGAAGGTGATCGTGAATTCCAGCGCCACAAGAAAGCATACCAAGAGTACCTCCGAAGATGGAAGAGGTACAATGACTGGTATTGCAAGCAGAACATACAAAAGTACGTTAGAGGCGTGAGGCCCAAGAACCAGCCGAAGCCGCCGCCACCACGGCCGGAGCCGCCGAAGAAGGTTCACCACGGGCCCAACTCCAAGCATGCCTGTGTGTTTAGAGAGATTAGGCACTTTCAATAGTGCACTAATCTCCTCATTCGGAAGGCGCCGTTCGAACGGCTCCTTCGCGAAATAATGCAGGACTTCCGGACCAACTACAGGGCCACACCCCTGACGGTCCGAGCCCTGCAGGAAGCGGCAGAGGCAGAGGTCGTGCAACTTTTTGAAGAAGGTAACCTATGCGCGATCCATGCCAAGCGGGTGACGGTCGCCCAAGGATCTCCACCTAGCGAGGAGGATCCGCAAGGAGAAGCCTTGAAGAGCTTCAATATTGTACATAAGCTAAATTCTCATATATATAAAATATCTTTGTATATTCCAACTTTATATCTATAAAAGCATCTTTTCCTGTAAATTAGTTTCTTATTGGCATAACAGTGTTCTTGTATAAATTGAATTGATGTAGAATCTTTTCCATTATACTTAGAATGCTCCTCAATTGCTAAATTAGGAAAAATTTTGACCTAAAAATAAAAAATTCGGCTCGAAGTCAACCCACTCCGGTCACTCCGCACCAAAGGTCTCTGCGTTCACGACGCATGCCCCTTCCGCGCGAAGTGACTTAAGTCACTTCATTTAGGGCAAAATTGATCGAATTTTTATACTAAAAGATGTTAGAATGCTTAGAATTTGTCTAGAAATGTAGTGTAGCACTTAATTTTTTCTAAAAATGTCAAAATATAGCCAAGATCAGCCTACTCCGGTCACTCCGCGCCAAAGGCCTCTGCGTTCGCGACGCAGGCCCTTTCCGCGCGAAGTGACCCGAGTCACGCATAATTGCACTTTTAGATGTCCTTTTAGCATGAAATAAGTTGCTAGTTAGTCTAGAATCAATCCAAATAGGCATTTTAGTATCTTATAACGCTTAGAAATGTTTAGTTTTGATAGAAATTAGCCCACTCCGGTCAATTCGCGCCAAAGACCTCTGCGGTCACGACGCGGACCCCTTTCGCACGAAGTGATCGGAGTCGACCAAATTTGACCATGAATGACCCAACAAACTGTCATGTAGTGTTTTTTGGCTTGTTTTGCTTAGAATTGCACTTCATGTTACCTCAATTGGAGATCCATAGGCTTAGAACAAAGGTCTTTTCGATCGAGAACCTTTGTGCACGAAAACCTAGGCAGCCTTAGTCTATATAAGGGGACCTCATTTGCCATTTTCTCTTCACCAAACTTGCTCTCACCCTCTTAGGCAATTTTCAGTCTTTTGTATACTCTTCCAAGCCATTTTCTACACCCATCTCTGCTCAATGGCGCCCACAAACTTTGTTCAATGGTACGACAGTGCCAACCATATCCATGATTTCCCTGTTAAAGAGGCCTTCCATATGTTTGACCATCTCTTCGACCTTCATGCAACCCTGACTAGAACCCCTTACTACACTGACATAGTTTGCCAGTATGACCAGCAAATCTTACCCTGGGAAGTTAGCCTTCCCCCAGAAGTGGGTATCCTTGGAGTCACTGAGCCAAGCCATAGGCGGGGATCTAGAGTCAAGGGGCAGTTGTGGGACAGGACGAAGGACATGCCTGATTACATGAGTTGTAAGGCTCACAGACATACGTATGTTCCGGCACACGCGACCCTCTCTTTATTCATGCAGTACAGGGCAGTCAACAGGGTGGGGGAGCCTTCGATTCAGCCCTTGGACCTGGCACCTCTCAATACAAGGATAGATCAGGGCCAGATCCATGAGATGAAATCCTCAGAGTATTACCATGGCACGGCATCAGGAGCATTACAGATCGAGCAAGATTATGAGCAACTAGGGGAAGAAAACCCATATTGGGAGAGCAGGAAGGCAGCAAGAATGGAGAGGCAGATAGCAAGGCGCGACGACGACATTAGGGGGGCCAACGAACCACCAATCGGCATTACAGCTCTATCACCGATAGTAATCGAAGAGGAGGAGTGCATTTTGGCAAATGACATCCTCAACTTCCCATACTGCCAAGAAGAGGGGCTCAGGATCGACGAGCTCTTAGGGTTGATTGCAAAGGAGCAGCAGAGCGACTTCATCGATGACTCTTATCAAGAAGTCCCAAAGGAAGTAGTAGAGCGACACTCCTACGCCGGTGAGACGATGTCTGACATGGCCGCCTACGAGTACATAAGGGAAATGTATCATCGATGGCAGCCAGTCATCCCAGAGGAAGAATTCCAAGAAATTCAAAGCAGATTGTATAAACCAGAAAGGGCCCGAGCTCGAGCCGTAGTTCGATCGTGAAGTATGCGGGAGGCATCTAGCAGCATCAATCTGGACAGTGCAACCACCATGTGGAGGGACCATGAAGTCCTCCTAGCACTGGACGTCTACGACAGAGCAGCTCAAAGAAAGGGCTCAGGTACGCAGACGATAGGAAGGGAAAAGGTGCTTCGATACTATCTTCCAGTCCTTAGTCAGGAGCAGATGATAGTTTTCCACAAGGAGTTTAGCCCCCGAGGGGAGGAGGCTGTGGCGCTCCTGATAGCGCTCTCAGGCTTTGGGCAACATGCCAAGCTGAGCAGCAACATGGATCACATCATCCTCTTCAAGAGATCTGTAGTACTCTACAGCCTCGACTTCGCCAGGGGTCACTTGAGAAATGCACCAATGACGGTCGTCGCGGCCACAACACCCCCACTTCCTCCACCTCAAATGGCTCGAGCTCTCGAAGGTGGATCTTCCAGGAACATCCTGCGCAACATCGGCAAGGGCCTCCGACTTAAAGACGTGAAGAATTTCTTCAAGTCCATGAAGGGCTCTCGCCGATGAACACTCCTTGTCTCCATGTATTATTAAATGTATAAAAATGTTTCAAGATTTCTATGTATTATTACATATTTCTCTATAATGCAAAAGTTTGATATATTAATTATCATAACTTATTGTTGACTTATAAGTTGAATTTCAACTTGATTTCTTTTATGCCTAACAATAATTGACATGTAAATAATGTTGTATGATGTATAATCTAAATGACAACATGAGACTAATACTTGCAGCCAAGAACACCGGTTCAGGGTCTCAAGACCACGGTGGGCAACACCAGCGGCAGCCCAGAAACCTGTTCGGCCAGGAGCAGGACGAAGACCAGGACATGACAGTCGAAGCAGTCAACACAAGACTAACACAGATGAGAAATCAGATGCAGCAATTACTACAGTGGGCAACACCGCTAATGCATGCACAAGAATACGAGCCAGGACCACCCCCGCCACCGAGATGTCTTGACGAAGCTCCTCAGCCGTTGAGAGAAGAAGCTTAGGGTACTGAGAAGAATAGAAAGCGGAAAAGAAGAAGCAGGAGGAGCCCATCTCCTTCCAGCTCTAATAGATCGGAGACCTCAGACAGTGAATCCCGAAGTAGCTCGGAGAGCGGGTCAGACAGTTCTCAAGGCAAGGATAAGAACAGGAAAACATACGACTACCAAAAGAAGGTAGACAGTGCAATGAGCAACGTGTGGAAGACAAGGAAATTGAGGCAGTTCTCCGGCAAGGATAGGTCAGGGATGGAGGCAGAGACATGGCTAGATGAAATGGAGGAATTTGGGAATTCCTATGGGATGAAGGACAAAGACATAGGCAAGGTAGCAACAACAAACCTAATTGGGCCAGCCAGAATTTAGTGGAAGGGGTATGCCAAATCCAATAAGTTGAGGAGGAATAATTGCAGATTCAGGACTTTTAACAAGGCATTCCGTAAGTATTACGTCCCGAGATCCCACACGAGTAGACAGATACAATAGTTTTACAGGTTGGATCATGGCAACTTATCCGTGGCCAAGTACACTGAGGAGTTCATGAGGTTGAGACTCAATGTTCCTAGGATCACAGAAAGACAAGCAGTCGATGGGTACATTGAAGGGCTGAACATCAACATTAAGAGGTTGGTTCGAGCAATCAACCCAAGGACAGTCGGGGAGGCTGAGAATAAGGCCTTGAGCTTAGAGGAGGCACCAGTAACTCGAGGGCAGAACCAGCTACCATACAAAGGGAAGGCAGTGGGGCAGTATCAATCCAAGCAAGCACCCTCCACTCCAGCAGGGAGCCAGTACCAAGGGAAATTCGACAGGAAAGGGTCTTATGGTGAGCGCAAATAGCAGGATACCTTAGGGGGGAAGTCAGTAAAATTCCTCTTAGATAGCAGCCCCAAAAGAGAAAAGACAGGAATGCATAGAGAAAAAGTCGTGCTTCAAACGCACAATTGCCCTTTTGTTATGCAGGCGGCATTGGCTGAGCTGAACGACTGGGAATTGCCAACCGAAGGGGATGGCGAGGAAGGCGACCAACAGGAACCCCAAGACTATATAGAAGTTGAGTGTAAAATTTGCGTCGTTATTGAGTCAGGGGAGGTTAAAAATCAGGCTACAACCATCTCGGCAGAAGGAATCATAGATAGCAAGCCATATGTAGTCTTGATAGACACATGTAGTTCCCATAACTTTGCCTCTCCAAGGCTAGCCGCTCTAATGAAGAATAAGATTCTAAAGTCAAAGCCTAGGCCAGTCAGCATGGCAAGCGGCGCGATCCGCCACTCTAAGGCGAGGAGAATTAACTTTGAAATAGACCTTAGTGGAAGCAAATGGCCTATGGGTGCGGAAGTCATGGACATTGGGAAGTACGACTTGATAGTGAGAATGGAGTTCCTCAGGCCAGCTAAAGCTATGATAGACTGCGACAGGGGTGAGATCGCTATGAGGGCATCAGACGGGACTCGATATATAGTCAAGAAGGTAACTTCAGCTATGCAGTGTATCTCCATGAAGCAGCTGCAGAAAAGCATAATTAAAGATAGAATAGACTACATCCTCAGGCTAGAGGTAAGTGAGCCTAGTCAAGTGAAGAAAAGCGAGCTCGATTTGAATCAGTTGCCAAGGCCAATAGCAAGGCTCATAAAGGAGTTTCATGATGTATTCACGGATGAAATCTGCCAGCTACCACCTTATAGGGGCGTGGAGTGTGAGATCACACTAGCACCAGATGCTAAGCCTACCAACAAGGCCCCCTACAGGATGAGTACGCCAGAGCTAATTGAGCTCAAGAAGCAGTTGCAAGAACTGCTTGAGCTCGGGTTCAGAAGGGCAAGTGTGTCTCCTTTTGGAGCACCCATCCTTTTCGTCAAGAAAAAAGACGGAAGTTTAAGGATGTGTATTGACTATCTTCAGCTCAATAAGCATACAATAAAGAACAAGTATGCATTGCCAAGAGCGGATGATTTAATGGACCAGCTGCAAGGAGCAAAGATCTTCTCCAAAATTGATCTAAGGTCGGGCTATCATCAGATAAGGATCAAGGAAGAAGATATCCACAAAACTGCTTTCAGAATGCGGTATGGTCATTATGAGTTCACGGTAATGCCTTTTGGCTTATCGAACGCGCCAGCAACATTTATGCGCTTGATGAACGACATCTTCAGGGAATTCTTGGATGAATTTGTCAGTGTAATCTTTGATGATATCCTAATCTATAGTAAGACTATAGAGGAACATGCATTGCATTTGAGGAGAGTTCTAGAGAAGCTAAGGCGGCATCGCTTATATGGCAAACTCTCAAAGTGCCATTTCGCAACAGGTAGAGTGGAATACTTGGGGCATGTAGTTACAGCTGAAGGAATCTCAACAGATCCGGTGAAGATAGAAGCCATAGTGGATTGGCTGGCACCGAGGAACGTGGGAGAAGTAAGAAGCTTCTTTGGCTTGGCAGGGTACTATCACAAGTTCGTTAAGGACTTCGCGAAGTGGGCGTCTCCTTTGTCGGACCTCACTAAGAATAACAAGGTGAAAGATTGATGCAACATTGGTTTGAGAATGTCCAACCCTCGTTTGAGAAGCTCAAAGAGGCATTGACCACAACACCAGTTCTTACCCTCTCAGATCCAAGCAAGGACAAGTTAATGGCAACAGATGCTAGCAAGCTAGCAACAGAAGGAGTCCTTATGCAAGAAGGAAGGGTAGTTGCATATGATTCGAAGATGAATGATGCCGAGCAGCGATACCCGACTCACGACCAGAGTTCTTGGCCATAGTGAGAGCCCTAAGGATCTGGAGGCATTATTTGTTGGGTAGGAAGTTCCAATTGGACACAGACCACCAAAGCCTCCACTATATCTTTACGCAACCACTCCTAAATCTAAGACAAAGGAGGTGGATGAAATTTCTTGAGGTGTACGACTTCGAGATAATCTACAAGCCCGACAAGTTGAATGTAGTTGCGGATGCACTCTCTAGGAGGCCATTAGAGACAAGAGTCCACTGCAACGCCATATCGATACTCACTAGTGAGTATGGCAAGAGGATTGAGGAAACGTTGCTATCGGAATGCAACTTTAGAGAAGTGTGGGTAAGCCTCTCCAAGGAGGCAAGAACAGACAAAAAGAGGGAAACCTTCAAACATTTTAAGAAGGAAGGTAACCTACTGTACCACGAAAATAAATTGTGTGTGCCAGAGTCATCAGGAGTTAGGAAGTTAATACTCCATGACACACACAATAGCCCAATAGCCGGGCATGCAGGATTTATGAAGACATATTTTAAGATCAGAAGTAGTTATTTCTGGCCCGGCATGAAGAAGCTAATAGCTAAGTATATTCGAGAGTGCCAGCTATGTCAGTAGAGAAAGTGAAACAACTCCAAATTTCTGGAGTTTTGGAGCCATTGTCTGTGCCGAATGCGAAATGGGAAGTGATTAGCATGGACTTTATCATGGAGCCCCAAACTATAAGAGGCAAAAATGCTTTGATGGTGGTAGTGGACAAATTGTCCAAGATGGCACACTTCTTGCCTTGTAGGACCACAGATACGGCGTTAGATACCGCCATATTGTTCACCAAGGAGATTTTTCGACTCCAAGGAATGCCAAGAGAAATAATTTCGGATAGAGATTCAAAGTTCATGAGCGCATTCTGGCAAGACTTGTTCAACACGATTCAGACGAAGATCTTTATGAGTACAGCTTAACATCCTCAGACGAATGGGCAAACGGAGCGAACCAATCGAATCATAGAGGACATGCTAAGGAACTATGTTTGGAACAAGCAGTCTAAGTGGGATGATTTCATCCAGCTGGTGGAGTTCACCTATAACAGCATCACGCAAGAATCGTCCCAGATGTTCCCCTTCATGATTAACTATAGGTATCAGTGCCTGCCCCCAGATACATGGCACAATCCAATGTCCAAAGTTGAAGTCTCTCAGCAGATGCTATCTGATACACAGCAGCTGATGGAAGAAGTAAGGGAATATCTTCTTGCAGCAAGGAGTCAGCAGAAGAATGTAGCCGACGGGCATAGGACCGTGAGAGAATTCCAGGTAGGAGACAGTGTGTGGCTCAAGATCAAGTTTAAGCAAGCCAAGCTTCGCATCGGCAATTGCAAGAAGCTTGCTCCTAGGTGGGCAGGTCCCTTCAAGATTTTGGAACGGGTAGTCACCCAAGCCTACAAGCTCGATCTGATTGCGCTCCTTAAAGTCCATAAGGTCTTCCATGTGAGCCTGTTAAAAAGGCACAAACCAAACCCAGATGAGGTTTTGGAAACTCCAACGTTATTGGAGATGATGGAGGAACAAGTTAAAATAGTGCGCAAATTGATCCTTGATAAGACATTCAAGAAGACCAGAAGGTCTCAATTCTTCCAATATTTGGTTAAGTGGAAGCACTTGCCTGTGAAAGACGCAACGTGGGTATTGAAGCAGGATTTAGAGAAGCAATACCCAGACTTTATGAAGGAGTTCGACGGCCGAGTCATCTCCGAGCTAGTCGACGCCGACTTGCCAGGTGCTTAGCTAAGTGTGTCTCTTAGTTTAACTTGAGTGGGGCATATGCATTCCAGCCGGTAGAGTGCATGTGCCAAAGTCTTGGAAGTATAGGCGATGATGAGATATGATCTAAAGGCATTCTCTAGGCCAACACGCACCAAGGGTGCGCATGACCAGGAGGGTCATGTAAAAAGAAGAAAGGCATGGTGAGCGATGATGAAACCATCTTTCGGATGATCTCTATGCCACGATGCTGGGGCACGCACACCTGACCATAGGGGGGTTATGGTGAGGTATGAGTGATCATGCACGATGATGGGATCGTGAGACGTTCCCTAGCTTAAACCCTCAGGGGCATGAGGCACTGCGGGTGTATTCGATCAAGGGGATCGTGTACAAGGTAGCACTTGATCATGGGCAATGATAGGATCATATTAAATGGTCCTTAAGCTCAAATCCTTCTGGGGCCATGATCGAGTGCAAGGTAGTAGGATAACCTTGAGCTAGTAGTCGGCTCAAGGAGGTAGTTAGGGGGGTGGTCCCCTAAAACCACAAACTTATTAACTAAACTGACGTAATGTGCTACTTGTGCAGGCCAGTGAATGGGGAGCATAGATGAGGAGCGCATTACGTGGAGATGGGGAATCATGATTTAGACTTAAATTATGAACCCTAATAACTATTGTGATAATGTTTTGAATTTCTATAATGAGTAACTTTGTCAAGGCTATATATTTTTGTAGAGGCAAATATAGCCTGTATTACATGTTAATTGCTTAATAGGAAGTTGATCATTTCAGTAAAGTCAAAGTTGTATGTCTATGTTGTTTTGCAGGTTTAGTGTAGGTTCGTCACCTTAGCGTAATGATGAGGACAGGATTATCCTAAGGGGGGGAGAATGTGACATTCCAGAGAAATATACGCCATAAATACTTATATTTTTGGGTCCGTCACTATACAAGTCTACCTTAGTAGCCTTGTATATCCTTAATTAGTGGCATAGGGTGCATATCTAAGTTATTTATATAACTTAGATACCCTTAGGATAAGGCCAATTCCATATGGCCTCATCCTATTGGGCAGCCACCACACGGCCATATCCCATTGGAGCCACGTGGCATGACATGTGGACCCTAACCTATATAGGCCTAAACCCTAACCCTAGGCCTCTTTTCTGGCTCCAACACCCTGGGAACCTTCTTCGTGCTCGAAACTCTGTTTTGAGAGTCGTTTGCTGTAGCATAGCCTAACACAACAGCCCCCAGAGCATGTGCACGATCTTGGAGCGAGCACTACCTCGACCACCTCGAAGACCACAGACACGCCAGGGGTAGGAAGGAGTTCCTCAGGTGCAGGTATTTGGATTAGAGTTCTTTGTAGATCATCTGGAAGTTAGGACTCCAGATGAGTTAGCATTTCGTGTCTCTAGTAGAACGTTCCTAGAACCCTTAGTCAACATCTTGAAACCTATTTAATGAACCCTAACTGTAAGTTAGATATGTATGATTAGGTTTAGATGTTCTTCTTATTATGATTATGTTATGTGGATATATGATGTTGGTTGATCATGTTTGCTCCTCTTGTATTGGGAAGGGGGGTAGAGACCTAGTAGCCATTACTTAGTAATGCTCCTAGTTTAGACCCTTTAGTTCCTATTATTATTGCGGCCTGTGCATAGGAACCCACCGGGCTATGGGAGCTATGATATGACTCAACACTACATAACAGGGCTAGAGGCAAGATGGAGGGAGGGTGGGATCTGCAAGTTTGGCTAACATCTCCTTCTTATTGTTATCATGACATTGCAATAGTTGTATTCTGCTGTAGACAGGGATAGGTTCAATACGCTGTATGTTTTGTACAGAATACGTATGAATTGTATGATACGGCACATATTTGCCGTATAAAACGTAAAAAATACGGCAAAAAAAAAATTCTGGTGTCGGAAGCTTTTCGCGTACGCGAAAACATCTAATTCGCATATGCGAAACCTTTTCGCGTACGCGAACGCCAAAAAATGTATATATATCCTTCTATATATAAGATTATTAGAAAAAAAAAGCGGTTCCAAAAAGGGCCATTTCGAATTATATATATCTATTTTCCGGGAATTATCTACGTTTTTGTACGGTTCTTTTCCGGCAAGACATGAGCGTAGGTTTGAAGCCATATACAACGGCGGTGGCAGGCGCCCCAACGTCCTCTAAACCAGCTCTACAGATCAGAGGAGCTCGATTTCTCCTGAACTTGGGCATTGTAATAATGTGTTTGCATGAAGAAGAGGCCAGGTTGTGCAATCGATCAGGTTTTGGCAATGCCAAGGAACTGCATCCCAAGCCACCATGTCCGAGGGGAATATGGGCACAGATCTGATTATGGGTATGTGCTGAAAGCTGTAGCTCCATGGCCGGAGAAGGGATAGACATGTAAAAATCGAAGAGGGTGCGTCTTGAATACTCTTCGGCTTCGTAAACCCCGTTTTTCAAACCTTAAACCCTGGAAAACTAGGTTACGGAAATATTTGTCATGTGGGCAGCTTCTTTGGAGAACTTTTCAGCGTGGAAGAAATGAGCTTAGGTATGGTGGTTTTAAAATGAGTTTTCTTGAATTGGGTTCTAGAGCTTACTTCTTCTCACGGACGAGTCCTTGAAAATATAAGCAAACCGAAATCAGATAAAGGAGAAAACTTGGATGTTGCGATTCAGACAGCCAAGGCATTGTAGCAGCAACGTATAGGCTTAAAAGAAACAATGCTTATGTTCTTTTGCAAGAATCTGAAAAAAGAAAGGATCTGGGTCTTGCTAGAGCAGTCCAATCTCTTATGTGCCTTAGTTGTCTCGATTCAATAGCTACGTTGCAGGAGCTTCTGATTCGGTCCTTTGCACATCATAAATGCTCAAGCATTTGATATCATAGGAAAACCAACTGCGTATTCATGGGCTGTAATTATTATGGCAAATGCCAAACTTGGGCAAACTCTCTTAGCCCTTGAATTGTGTTATAAAATAGAAATATCAGGCAGTAGAAGTGACACCCATGTTTATGTTGCAATTTTCAAGGCATGCTCGATTATGAAAACCATCCCATATGCGAGCATTGCTCATGAAGAAGTTATAGAAAGTGGATGTCAATCAGAGGTTATAATAGGAAGTATCTTGTTGCACATGTATGCTGCATGTGGAAGTTTTGAAGAGGCAGTCAAAAGCTTTGTCAACGTGCAGAACCCTAATGTAGTGTATTGGAATGCATTGACTACTGGATATATGCAGAGGGGGCAATATTCTCTAGCTCTAGATTGTTTTAAGAAGATGCAACAGGAAGGCATAAGACCGAATGTCGTTTCATGGAATGCATTAATTGCAGGATATGTTCAGCATGAGGAGGGCTTTCAGGCTCTAGTTTCTTTTGAGAAGATGCAACAGGGGGGAATAAAACCAGATGAGGTTACATTTGTAAGTGTTGTGAAAGTGTGCCAGCATTGGAGCAATAGAACGTGGCAGGATTGCCAAATGTGGCAGCATGGAGGAGGCATGTGAAGTGTTTCACAGGTTGCCAAATCGCAATGAGGTCTCATGGTGTGCAATGATTGCAGAATATGATCGATGTGGTGAAAGCATTCTAGCTTTAGAGTATTATGAAATGATGGAACTAGAAGGCATAAAGCAGGATATGTTCACGTTTTCAAGTATTTTAAAGGCTTGTGGCAATATAGGAGCAATAGCTCAGGGAAGCCTGATTCATGATACAATAATTAAAATTGGAATTGTACCAGATGATATGATGAAGACCATTTTGATTGATATGTATGCAAAATGTGGCAACCTAGATGCAGCATGGAAAAACTTTGATAAATTGGCGAACAAAGATGTAGTGTCATGGAATTCGCTAATTGCTGGATATGCACAGTATGGAGAAGGTTATTTAGCTGGAGAATATCATGAAAAGATGCAGCAGAAAGACGCAAAACCAAATAGTGCATCATTCACTAATATTCTCACTGCTTGCAATCGCACAGGCCTAGTGGAAGAAGGGCATTGGTACTTAAAATCTATGAGGAACCATCATGGGATCATTCCATCTGTTACTCATTCTACATGTATAGTTGATCTTCTCGGTCATGCAGGATTCCTGAATGAGGCACAATGCCTGTTGCATTCGATGCCACAAATTGATAAGTCTGGTGTGCTTGCTCAATGCTTGCAGAATGCATAAAAATGTTGAAGTAGCAAGAAGCTGCTATGAGCATATTATTCATCTGGAGTCTAGCAGCCAAAGAGCTCATCATCAAACAATGCTATAATTGAGAGGAGAGAAGCCATCCAGAGAAAATACGCAAGCCAGGAAACACTATATCTGCTGAGCATTGGCCTCAAAGGCTATTACAAAACAATTTAGTTGGCAGTTTATGGTCATTGCCAATGGATTCTTCCAGTGACAAGCTGGTGAGGACAATTTGGCACATACAAAAAAGAAGTCGAAACAAATGATTCCAGACAAATCGCAAATGCAAATGATACTAAGGTAGTTGGCATTGTTATTCTGAGTTTCTATAGCATGCGTTGTTGATCACCATTTTGGACTTAAAATTTCCAGGTATTGCATAGCGAGAGGATTACAAAGTTGCTAGCAAAACAAGGCAGGTACTGCTAGTAATGAAAGACAGAAGGAGTTTTGATATATTGATCGAAAAATGAAATACAGGCAATGATCTTAAGAGCAAGATCTCTTAAGAGCAACAATTCTGACTCTCAGATTGAACACAGTTATGTTCTTATCCAAAGACGATATTCAAGTTAGCAGGCTGTTATTAGAAGGCAAATCAAGGAACCCATCAGTAAAAAAACGGCCTGAGATCATATGAATCCGATGGATTAATAGGAAGTTTTAACTCTTGGCCTGCAAATTTTCGCTGTTTTTTTAAATTTTTTTGGAGCAAAGCACTCGCATGCCAGGTCCGTGTCTTCTGAGAGTTCTGAGCAAAAGAATTACTGGGTGATCATCCTAAAGTTCCATTTTGCACCGCAGAAAATGCTGGGTCCAGCTATGATGACTAATTTTTGTGCGAAATGCTCTTCAATCATTCCACGAGGCCACAAATTTGATACCATAAATATGCCGATTGTTGCATATAGGGCAGGAACTGCAACAAAAGCTTGAATCAGGAAGAAAAAAGGCAAGGGCTCGCAGCTGTGAAAAGGCAAAATGCATTTAGCGCAGGCAGATTAAATGTATTTTGGATTAACAGGCAAACAATTAGAATAGGCACGTACAAAAATGACTTCCTAGCATCAGAATTGGCCTGTGTTGGTTAAAACTAAGACGAAATCGTGTGACTTCTAATTGGTTTAACAAGTCTACGGTTCAAAACCTATTGATTCCGGCCGAGATTGTTGCCTCGGATCATAAAGTTCTAACAAGTTCCCGGATCGTAATACTTTGCTCAAGATTGAAAAAATTTCAATGTGAATGCTCTGAACATTGCTTGCTTCAGAGATTGAAGCTCCCCCGCTTCTGTCAAGTCTACAAAGTGAGAGGCTCGGTTAAATTAAGGAAAGAATCTGGACCGATTCCATCTCAATCCATTAATTTCTTGAGTTATTTGAATGTAGGGCCGACTCAATTTCAATGTATTAGTTTCTCCTTTTATTTGAATGCAATGTATTTGGAATTATTAATATGTCTTAGTAATATGTCCGGACACGGACTTGCAACCCTTGAACTTCCCTCGCGGAGAGCCGCAAACAACCGCAAAAAAAAAAAGAAGGAAAGACAGGAAAAAAAAATAAAAGGTATATTGGCAACGTATTAGCCAGTGTTTTTCGTACAAATTTATGGACTTTACTAAGCAAATAGATAGGCTTCTCTCCAAAACCCAGCTGGTGGATTTGCCAGCCTAATCTGTGGATTCCTCAATAAATTCATGAGCGCAAATGAAAGTCAGCAATTCTTGTAGCTTCTTGAGTTGCAGCTAAATTCGATTGCTCCTAACAAGTATTGAAAGTCTTTGCACAATGATTGCTCCTAACAAGTATTGAAAGTCTTTGCACAATGAAGGCTCTGCTTTAGCAAGCAGGCCATGGAACCAAATGAGACATATAGTACACAGTTAGGAAGAGCTTTACCTCTCAGATTGCACAACAGACTTTGCAACTTGGTCTTTTTGTCCTGCTACGTCTATATCTTTTATTATGCACATACAATGGTCTAGTTTATTTCTGGAAACAACTCATAGCACTAAAGGAAAACACTAAAAAGAACTGGAATCATGAAGATATCTGGTCAGCTATTCTGTTTGCCTCTTGCATGGATGGCGCAGGTGTATTCACAGCATCCTCACCCACCTCTTTGCAAGATTCCCAAGACGTCTCAATTTTTTTGAGACGTTTTATGAGATATAACATGATGATGATGATGTCACCTTGCTCAATATCCATAGTCAGTGCTTATACCCATTAGACATTATTTCAAATATGCCTAAGGCAACATGTTAATTACTATGATTTGTGTACTTAGGTAACCCAAAACATCGTCTCAATTTCCTTTGAGACATTCTATGAGACACATCATATCCCGCCTTACGCAATATTCAATGCATGCATGACTTTTTTTTTTTTTGTTCACATACCTCTATCACAGGCATCTTCCCATCTAGTGGCGACCCTTTCCCAGCAACACATGCATAGCACCATGGTATGCCACATCTGTTGTGCGCCCTTTTAATGACTTTAGAAAAACTATTTCAAGAATATATGCTATCTGAAGCATGATTTCGGTTGTGAGAAATTAAACATATGGGGGTATATCTTACTTTTTGAATTTGGAAATTGAAGTGTGCATCCTATTTAGAGTGTTATATATTCTGATCTAATTTGTTGAACTAAAAGATAGAGAACCAAGCGGAAGCATACCAAATTGTTCTAACCCAGTATAAGTAACTAATTGCAAACCCTCTTTGAAAATCTTTGCATGTTTATATCCGCAATTTGTAACTTTGCTTTTAAGTCACATAGCTCCTCCTTGAGCCATTGCAACTTAGTAAACAAGGAACAATTGTTGGACATAAAATCCACTACATTCAATCTTCCATCGTTGAGAATTTAAAGTCGAATAGCCCACATTCTTCTGATTCATGTCCATACTCATGTTTCACCTTCAATACCCGCAAATCCATCATGCTATGGGTTCTAAATTCCATTATTAACAAAAGGTAACAATAGAAATAATTTGATTTCGTGCTAAATTAATGAAAACCACTTTGTCTTACACATTGAGAATCATTACTGGTACTGCTCCACCTGTCCAAACTATAAGTCTACTTTTCTAAACTCATACAAGTATGTCGTATATAATGCATGCCATATCAACATATAAATAAGCACCTTCAGCGAAAATGAACGAATCAGAGCCAACTCCGTGAAGCATATCACATGAGAGAGGAATTATGCAAAGAAAAACCAAGCAAAACAAGTCAAAGTTTTCATGCCGTATACACTTGACATGGGGATTCATCCTCCCTCTACATGTCGCACACTTGGCTTCGACCCCAGGAGTCCATGAGGCGCCGGCTTTGCCGGCGCTAAATTCTTGTATATATATGTAAATATGTAAGAAATATGTAAGAACATGGATAATTCCCAATATAAATTGTATTGAAGAGATTATAAGCAGCTTTATTTACCAGGCTAAAAACTAGGTGTTTTATTTTGTGATCTTAGTTGTTTAATAGCTGGTAAAATAGTTAAGGGAATGCATAAACTCTTTGCTATGGGAATAATATTATTGAGTCGATTTTGAATATTTGTTTTGGGTCGTCTTTAAGTAGGAAGGAATAAAATGTGGAGGGGACATAAATGGTTCTGAGAATTGAAAATATTGCATGAAAATGTAAAAATAAGCTTAAATTTTCTTGTTATTCTCGACACCGATAACAAGGGGGGTTGTATAAAAAGCAGTGACACCTGTCTTCCCATACCATGCATCTGTACTAACACATGTTTTTGGTTTTGGATGGTGACAGGTGAGCTTTTCCCACTTGAATACAAGAAGATAGAAATTTAAGTGATAATCGAGTATTTATCATGTTTGGAATCTAAGTATTATATGGATTATAAGGAAGTATCTAGATATTTGGAATCTGTAAACTCTAGCGGATAAATATCAAGACCAAAGGTAAAAATTTCTTACAACTAGTTGCACTATAGATCCCTGATAGGGAGGTTGCTGAATAATAGCATGCATATACATATCATACTATATATATAGACGTATTTCACATGCTGGGGCATCATGAACAGGTTATATATGGGTGTTGATCTCGGCCATTCACCCTTGGGAAAAAGAGGTGGCGCAATTGTGGCCCTCAGATATGATGGGGGCATGCACCACATCCCTGGACCGTTGGATATGGGGGAAGTTAAATCTTGGCCATTGATTTAAGTTTAAGAAGGTGCAAAGAAATTGCACCACAATTAATACGTTGGTGAGGTGGCACCGCATTAATTATAAAGATTTATAAGAAATTAAATGTGAGCTTATGAGGTGGTGCCACCACATATTTTGCTTTTTTATTATAATATTTTGTAATTTTTTACATTGTTGATGTGGCAATCCGGGCGACTTCTTACGAAATGCGATGGGGGGACTCGAAAAGAACACTGTGCAATGCAGCTTTCCCCCCATCGCCTCGAAAAGAACACTGTGCAATGCAGCTTTTCCCCCATCGCATTTCGTAAGAAGTCGCCTGGATTGCCACGTCAACAATGTAAAAAATACAAAATATTATAATAAAAAAGCAAAATATGTGGTGGCGCCACCTCATAAGCTCACATTTAATTTCTTATAAATCTTTATAATTAATGCGGTGCCACCTCACCAACGTATTAATTGTGGTGCAATTTCTTTGCACCTTCTTAAGCTTAAATCAATGGCCAAGATTTAACTTCCCCCATATCCAAAATTTTAAATAGCAAAAATAAAAACCTGTATATTCGCACTTGTTTCTGTTTGAAGCAATTCGACTATAGGGTAGCAGCCTCACACTTCAGCGCTATATTTTGCACTTGTTTTTTTTTTTTTTTTTTTTTTTTTTTTTTTTGAAGGAAAGAAAATTTTTATTAAAAGATAGGAAGAATTACAGCATAGGTCTCACATAGACCAGATAAAATTTAAGCACAAAGATCTCATGTAGATCAGATTTCATATCCATAATTTCTGTACTAATCTGCCTTTCTCAACATCTTCTTCTATCTATCCAGTACTACATGATTAAAACCAATCTTCCTGTTTAGATAAAATACTATAGGAGCTTAGCACAAGCTTTCCAGTAAACCGCAAATAAGTCGCGGAATGCTCCAAAACCTTCTTGCAAAACTAAAAATGAAGAGAAAAAGAGTCAAGAGTAATCGACCAATTCTCCCCAAGATCGCCGAGAGAAGCCCAACTGCTTCAAACTATGATCTGATTCTGCAATTTTTCTACAGAATGCAAAATTGAAAGGAGATGCTGCATTGTCGGGATGTGCCAGTCAGCCAACCTGTAAAGCTAGACACACAGCCCAGCACCAAAACCTCCCTTTTGCACTTGTTTCTGTCTAGAGCAGTCCGACTATGAGGTAGCCGCCTCACACTCCAGCGTTGCAAGTTCATACCACAAAGAACTGCTTGAAGTATCGCAAAATATATACAGAGCCATCCTAGCAGGTTCCATATGCCATCTTGAGAGCTGCAAATTTTCCAATTCATCCAAAACTGCTCTGTCTCAAATTCAGATTTGATAGAATATAAACTAGAAATATTTGATCTCGTTTATAAACTTAAGAGCTAAAGAAATCTCAAAACCAGAGAAAAGTAGAGAGCAAATTAGAGTGACTAACATGCCAGAAAATGTCTTTACTAAATGCAATGTCTTGAAATCAAAATATATGCTACCCCAAGCTAACAGAATTGGTCATTGCCTTGATTCAAAATGAAACAGAAAACTTATCTGGAAGCCGTTCGTTCGTGTGCAAATCTTACAAAAGCGCCTTCTGTTTAAAAATAACATTAGTTAAAAGCTGAATCTATGCAGGTCAGATTATTGGATCGCCTCAGGCAAAACAGGATCTGTGCCCAATCTAGCTCAGCAAAGCAGAAGAACCTGTTGATATGTATCTCAACAAAGCAGGATGGATAAGTATTGATCAATATGTTGACTGTGTTAACAATCTCTACTGATTTCCCAAATCAAATGTTCACTTGCACCAAGCATGTAGCAACAGAAATCTTTCTTCCTCTCTGGCAAATCCGTCCTGCTCAACAACCTTACAAAATATGCTATGTCATATGCTCCACAAACTGTAATCCATTGAATTTTTGTGTTCAAAACCTGAATCTTTCTTTCTGTCTCACGAATTCAATAGAATCTTTGGCATGAGCATCTCTGTTTAAACTCAATTTGAAGTTAAACTGCCAAGATTTGTTAGGAAAACTTCCCCTGCTCATCAAAAAATGTAAGACCTAATTGGATGAGCTTTAACTGATTAACATTATCTCGCAGGGTAGTATAATGCAAGAAGGGTCCTCTGGGGAAGCTCTATGAGGCGGGGAAATTTTGTATCCAAAGCAACATATAATCTAGGGTTCCGTCTGCAGAGCCGAGCAATCCGAGACATCTCTGTTTCAAGATTTTTCTGCCATACCTGGCGAGTAATGAAGGGGCCTGAGCTTGTAAGTTTGGTCCATAGCGATCCGGCTTGGCCATTGCGTTCCCATCGCCCATCGCCTGTAAACCCATCGCCTGTTATTATAAGTTATGTTGTACTATGCAATAAGATAAAGAATTGGGCAAAGTTTTGGCTTGAGAATGTCCAAGCCTCCTTTGAAAAGCTCAAAGAGGCTCTAACGACGGCTCCAGTCCTCGTCCTTCCAGATCCGAGCAAAGATAAGCTAGTGGCCACGGATGCGAGCAAGATAGCAATAGGTGCAGTCTTGATGCAAGAAGGAAGGATAGTCGTCTACGACTCGAAGAAGATGAGCGACGCGGAGCAATGCTACCCAACCCATGATCAGGAGTTGTTAACCATTGTCAGGGCACTAAGGATTTGGAGGCATTATTTGCTGGGGAGGAAGTTTCAGTTAGATACTGATCACCAGAGCCTTCAATATCTTTTCACCCAACCACTCCTCAACCTAAGACAAAGGAGGTGGATGGAATTCCTTGAGGAATATGATTTCGACATAGTGTATAAGCCCGGCAAGCTTAATGTTGTTGCAGATGCCCTCTCCAGGAGGCCATTCGAAATGAGAACGCATTGTAATGCTATATCGACCCTTTCGAGTGGGTATGGTAAGCAAATTGAGAAGACATTGCCATCTGATGGGTATGGGCAAGCCTCTCTAAGGAGGCTAGAACAGATAAGGAACGGGAAGCCTTCAAACATTATAGGAAGGAAGGCAACCTCTTGTAGTTGTGTGTGCCCGAATCATCAGGAGTAAGGAAGCTAATTCTTCATGACACACACAACAGCCCAATAGTTGGGCATGCGGGATTTATGAAGACGTATTTCAAGATTCGAAGCAGCTATTTCTGGCCGGGAATGAAGAAACAGATAGCCAGATATATTCGGGAATGCCAGTTGTGCCAGCAGACCAAGGCAGAGCAGCTTAGAATTCTGGGAGCTTTGGAACCTTTGGCAGTGCCGAATGCAAAGTGGGAGGTAATAAGCATGGATTTTATTACAGGACTTCCTAGGACTCTTCGAGGCAAAGATGCACTAATGGTAGTCGTAGATAAATTATCTAAGATGACACACTTCATGCCTTGCAAAACTACGGACACAGCCTTAGACACTGCCGTTCTATTTGTAAAGGAGATTTTTAGACTCCACGGCATGCCTCGAGATATAATCTCAGATAGGGATTCTAAGTTCATGAGTGCATTCTGGCAGGATCGTTTTGCCACGATCCAGACCAAGCTCTCGATGAGCACGGCTTACCATCCTCAGACGGATGGCCAGACGGAGCAGACGAATGAGCATATCGAAGATATGCTCAGAAGTTATGTATGGAATAAGCAATCCAAGTGGGATGATTTCATCCACTTGGTAGAATTCGCCTACAACAATACGAAGCAGGAGTCATCGCAGATGTCTCCCTTCATGATCAACTACGGGTACCAGTGCCTCACCCCAGACACTTGGCACAATCCTGTGTCAAAGGTCGAAGTATCCCAGCAGATGCTAGGAGATATGCAGCAATTAGTTGAAGAAGTAAGGGGGCACCTTTTAGCAGCAAGAAGTCGGCAGAAGAGTGTAGCCGACAGGCACAGGACCGTAAGGGAGTTCAAGGTGGGCGACAAGGTATGGTTGAAGATCAAGGTGAAGCAAGCTAAGCTTCACATTGGGAATTGCAAGAAGCTCGCCCCTCGGTGGGCCGATCCGTTCAAGATCTTGGAGAGAGTGGGCTCTCAGGCCTACAAGTTGGATCTTCCGGCGCACCTTAAAGTCCACAAGTTCTTCCACGTAAGTTTATTAAAAAGGCACGATCCTAACCCTGATGAGGTTTTGGATACTCCAACTTTGTTGGAAATGACAGAAGAGCAAGTTGAAATTGTGCCTGAATTGCTTCTTGATAAGTCATTCAAGAAGACTAGGAGGTCTCAGTTCCTCCAGTATTTGGTCAAGTGGAAACACTTGCCCATGGAAGACGCGACCTGGGTATTGAAGCATAACTTGGAGAAACAATACCCAGAATTCATGAAGGAGTTTGATGGGCGAGTCGTCTCCGAGCTCGTCGACGCCGACTAGCCAGGAGGTTAGCTTAGTATGTTTCTTAGTTAGCCTTAGCTCTGGCATATGTATTCTAGCTAGTAGAGTGCATGTGCCAGAATCTTGGAACGTGTAAGCGATGATGAGATACGCCTTTAAGGCATTCTCTAGGCCAACACGCACCAAGAGGTGCGCATGACCAGTAGGATCATGTGAGAGTGGAAGAGTAGGCATGGTGGGCGATGATGGGACATCTGTCGGATGATCTCTATGCCACGATGCGGGGCTCGCACACCTGACCATAGGGGGATCATGGTGAAGGTTAAGTGATCATGCGCGATGATGGGATCGTGAGACGTTCCCTAGCTTGAAACTCTTGGGGCATGATGCACTGGGGAGTACTCGACACCGGGTAATCGAGTACAAGGTAGCACTTGATCATGGGCGATGATAGGAGCATCTTAAATGTTCTTTAAGCTCAAATCCGTATGGGCCATGATCGGGTGCAAGGTAGTAGGGTAACCATGAGCTAGCAGTTCGGCTCAAGGAGGTAGGTAAGGGGGGTGGTCCCCTAAAACCACAATTTATTAATTTAACTAATGTAATGTGCTACTCGTGCAGGGCGAGCATAGGGGAGCACCGACGGGAGCGCATTACGTGGAGGCGGGGAAGCATAATTTAGACTTAAAAATTATGAACCCTAATGTTATGAGATAATGTTTTGACTTACTATAGCATTACTGTTGTTAAGGCTATATAATTTTGTATAGGTATAAATATAGCCTATACTATGTGTTGATTGAATAATAGAAGTTGCATGTATCTTGTTTGTGCAGCGTGTAGTGTAGTTACCTTAGCGTAATGCTGAGGACAACATTATCCTAAGGGGGGGAGAATGTGACGTTCCAGGGGAATATACGCCATAAATACGTATATTCTGGACCCGTCACTATACAAGTCTACCCATGTAGCCTTGTATACCTTAGGAAGTGGCAATGGGTGCACATCTAAATTAAATGCTTAACTTAGATAACCTTAGGATAAGGCCCATTTCCACATGGCCTTATCCCATTGGGCAACCGCCACACGGCCCCACCCCATTGGTGCCATGTGGCATCCCATGTGGACCCTAACTTATATTAGTCTAAACCCTAACCCTAAACCTCTTTTCCTGACCCTAGCACCTGAAACTCATCTACGCACTCGAAACTCCGTTTCGAGCACCGTTTGCTGTGGCATAGACTAGTGCAGCAGCCCCCGGAGTGTGGATTCGATCTTGGAGCAAGCGCAGCTTCGACCAATTCGAAGACCATGGAGACGCCAGGATTGGGAGGGAGTGCTTCTGGAGCAGGTATGTAGAGTAGTGCTCTTAGTAGATCATCTGGAAGTTAGCACTCCAGATGTGTTAGTATTTCGTATCTAGAGTAGAGCCATCCTAGAACCCTTATTGAACATCTTGAACTCTAATCAAGGAACCCTAACTGTAAGTTAGATATGTATGATTAGGTTAAGATGTTCTTATGATGATTATCATGATATGATGTTATGTGATGTTGGTTGATCATGTTTGCTCCTCTTGTATTGGGAAGGGGGGTAGAGACCTAGTAGCCATTACGTAGTATGCTCCTAGTTAGATCCCTTAGTTCCTATTATATGCGGCCTGTGCATAAGAGCCCACCGGGCTATTGGGGCTATGTTGTGACTCAGCACTACACAACGGGGCTAGAGGCAATAGGATGGGGGATCCTTGCTGAGCGTGGCTACTGGGGATCCCATAGCGGGCTAGGCCTATGGTCGGTCACCTTGTGTGGGCCGGGCATGGGTCCGACACCTCTTGGGGCAATGGTGTCGCCCTGCCTCTCAGGAGTTGCAAGTGTTGGCTTGGCTCCTGTTTTGGGGGGTTAAGTCGGGTACGAATCGTGTGTCGCCACGATTCTATAGCTGCCCGTGGAACCTCTAGACCCCGGAAGGGGAGATGCAACCCTTCCTGCCTCGATGGACCGGGGAGATGCAACCTAGAGTAGTCCTGATAGGTGATGCTATGGGACTGCGTATCCAGAAGGCTAGAGCCATGCCAGAGCCCGATCTAGCTCATTCTGCAAAGTATGCACAGGAGGGGCGGATGAAGTGGTCAACCCTAGCCATTGTCTATAGCCAGCCCCGCCATTGTTATGACTCGGTCTGCTCTATCTTGAGGCCTAGCCAGTCGGTCACCTTCCTTATGAGTCGGAGCCATGGGTAGGAGCTCTCATGTTTTATGGCATATGATTATCTTCTTTGTAGTTATGGATATGTGGATGGGCTACCTTTCGAGGTAGTATGATGTATTGTTATTGCTAGTTCTGACGTAGTTTATGCTTCGGCTGTGATAGGAGCCCATAGGGGAAGGGCACGTGCATGCAAGACACCTTCGTGTCCCCTTCCCGCACTAGAGTCGTCTCAGAGTGCGGGATAGACGGAGGGCCCGTGCGGTCGAGGGACCGGATGGGGGATTTCCTGCGGAGTGTACGACTAGGCGCCGTATATTTAGCAGGGAGCGTCACAACTACCAGCAGCAAGTCAATCCTAGGCTCACAAGAGGCCCACACCAGTACTTGTACACCCAGTTGCCCATGAAGAAGCGCAGACTTATAGCTTCCATTCGCAAGGGTGCACATCGCCTCCGCATTGAGACAGGACGTTGGGCTCGGGAAGCACGAGAGCAAAGGCTGTGCCAGTGTTGCCACCAGGGCGCCATTGAGGATGAATGTCATGCCCTCCAGATCTGCCCAGTGTTTGCCCATATTTGAGAGCGGTATGTTCGGTTACTAGTGCCTGGCCAACCGTTGCATGAGTTATTGAATACGACGTCAGTGGGTTTGTTGGGGTCATACCTCCAGGAGGTTATGGATGCACGCACTCAGTTGTGTCCTCCGGGACGGTATTGAACTGTCCTATACAATTATGCGTGCCAAGATACTTATTCTTTGCTAAGGTTTTTCCCCTGAAACCCTTCGTATGGGTTTTTAATCACAAGAATAATTGTCTTCTTTGCTCTCTTTTGTTTGGGTCCCATAGGCCAATTGGTCTTCGTGGACGCTAAGAAACCTATTCTATTCTATTCTATTCTATTCTATTCTATTCTATTCTCCTCATTCGTGAATGCAATGTAGATGGGGCTTTTCTTCATTCTCATAGTGTACAGTCTATCACCAGAATATGTCGTTGAAGTGACATGGTGTTTGTTGTTTATAGCTGACTTGTAAGCTTGACTTGAATATAATGGAATAATAATGCCATGCTTGTGTCTTAATCTCATCATTTAGTTCCTGTCTCATCATTTTTGTTCCGAGAACACAATACGCGAATAATGCCACACCGGATCCGTACTTTCATCGTGTTAAATGCCTCATGAATCTACTTTCTTTGAATCCAAAACATATGAATTGCAGTTTGATAATTAGAGTTTCGATAAATAAATAATTCTCAGGCTAGAGAGCATGCCTTCATATGAGACAAATCCCTTCCCTCCAAACACACACGGGACAACCACCAAAACCTTTGTAACGAAAGCTCTAAAACTTGCTCCAAGCCTATTTGTTCCAAAACAATGTCCCTTTGAGCAAAACTTCAAGGTTAGCTTATACTTTTTAGATGAATCAATTTTGTTGGGTTGTTATATTTATTCTAAAATAAGCAAGATTTATATTTTTTCTAACATAAATAGTATTCGAGGATATGGCTTATGTAGAGCAGCATTTCAAGGATTACATAACCACACAAATAGTGCAATTCATTGATTGGAGATTGCCCCTTTAATTAGAAGTTCTCGAAGATTTTGATTTATAACAACTTAAAGTGGTTGGTTCAAAATAGCCAGTCTCTATATTCCAATACTAGTTTATCTGATTTCTCATCTTTTGCCTATTTTCTCAGTTGTAATAAGTCAGATTGATAAAAGAATACAACAAATAGTTGTGCTGCATTATCCTAGTTCCGAAAAGCAGGGGTTCTGATGCAAGTGTATGTTTCGCTACGGCAAGAGTGCTAGGAGAAAATACCTTAATTATAGCAGTGTTTCATGTTTCCAACTTCTTACCTCATGTCTTGTTTATGGAACTTTGTTTATTTTCTTCGTGCAATTACTGAGCCCTCAATAGTCATTATCTCTGCTTGTCTAGTATCATCATTACTGCAAAGGTTTTTCCCTTGAAAAAGGTTTTTCCCTAGTAGTAATGAAACCATTGTATGGGTCCCATGACTTATTGGTCTCCGTGGACGTTAAAAAAAACTATTCTATTCTATTCTATTCTATTCGTAGGTGAACCAAAGTAGCTCTATGTGTAGAAGACACTTGTAAACAAAAGGCCCATGATATTTTGTGTACAAATCAAATTACAGAGCAAATATTTACTGGCGGGCATTAGATCAAGTGTGGCTTTTGGTGAATTTTATATTTAACTCTCACTATAGGTGAGTCTAATTAAGAGATTTACTTAAAGATTGTTTTGTTGCAATGTTATTACCTTTAGCATTTTCACGTTGGATATCATACCCTTGTCATTCACAATTGCATTGTTACATTTAGTTACATACCATCTGCAACAACAATTCACATCTTCCATGTTGTGGCTAGATAATGATGTTTTATATAGTCCCTAGAAGATAAGTATTACGCATGCAACCAATGAATGATCTAAAGTCGTTGCAAAAAGAGATGCCAATTGCAAAGCATGTTGTGCAAATGGCGGTCTAGAATGGTATTACATTTTGGGATATGTGTATACAAGCTGAACACTTCTCATATAGTTCATACGCAGGCTTTGATATGGATGTTGCAGCAATAACCCTTAGTATTTTCTCCACTACTGAAAGCATACCCAAATACAGACAACCAATTTTCATTCAAAATTTGCAAAGAAGTATCAGTCACTTTAGGATCCCTGAAGCAAAATGAGACAATTGCACTCACATCTAATTATCTCGAGCTATACTATTTATTTTCATATAATTTTTGAAGGAGCAATCAGAGAAAGGTTTGTAGTGACATGTGGAAAAAAAATTGGCTTGATTTGGATCTGAGATGATGAGAAAAACGTGTTCAAAGTGGACAGAAAATTTGGCCAATGCACTTCCCCATGGCAGAAAAATGTATTCACACTCAAATGATGATATCTCGAGTTTTATTTAACATTTTAATCTGTTTTTTTAAAATAAATATCAGGAAAAACCGTTAGGAACATGTGAATTTTTTTTTTGTTGAAGGACGTCAGACTTTATTCAATCAAAGAGTCAAATACAAGTATAAATGCAGAGACAGGAATAAAATCTCAGCGGATAAGCAGAGACCCACCGAGTGAAGCAACCTGCCTAAGCATAAGAGTGCACATCCAAATACTCCTCAAAAATCAATCGCCTCTTGCGAGGGGCAAGTGAAGAACAATGATACGACTTTACAATGTAACCTTGAGCTTCTTGGAGAACACGATTATCTGCCACATCCAGACCTTTGAAGATTACCAATCTTCGTCTTTTCCAGATAGTCCAAAGCAACCATCCTGGCTGCTAGATGAAAAGCGGCCTTGTAACTCTGTCCGGTACTTGGGTAAATTGCCAAAAGCGGTTGTTGACTTGTTAGTGAAACACGAAAAGGGAAAACAACCGGTCCCATACATGTCTAAGGTGTTCACACATGAAAAAGCAATGCTCAATGGTCTCGGATCCACGCTTGCATCTTGGACACGATTTGATATTCTAGGGTTAAACTTATGGACAAGCACATTAACCCATGAGACACCTATGAAGAATCGCCACCAAAGAAGCGCCACTTTAGGATGAAGTAGCTTGTCCCATGCCCAAGACCACACCTTACGCCATTGAAGAGGAGGAAGTTGAAGAGACCACTTATTAGGCGGAGGAAGAATATGATTATCAAGCAACAAGCGATACATAGAGTTCACAAGTTTGCACTCCTTAATTTCTTCATGACAAACCCATACCAAAATATCTTCTTGGTGTGGCAGAATAGGCTGTAGAAAATCAACAACTTTTTGCCAAAGAACTCTATCCCATCGCCCCAATAGAAACTTTAACTGAAAAGCCTCCCATGTAGAATCGCGGCTTGAGTCATACCATCTTTTAATAGTTAAGATTCGGCAAAGACTTTTCCAATGTCTTTGAGTCAATGGGTGCACTGTAAAGCAAAGTGGTTGATTGTCTACCAGAGGGATCCACCAACAAGGTGCAGTCAACTGTACACAAGCAGTTGGACTGATGTGAATTGAAATTTGTTTCATTTGGAATTAAGATGATGGAGAAATACATGTTCAGAGTGGCAGATTATAATTCCCAATTTCAAATAAAACCAGTCAAATTCATATGCTTATATATTTTTTATGGTTGGTTTTTTGCAAAAAGGTCAAATGGCTCTTGAACCAGACAAACAAAAGTGCTAGTGCCCAAAAATTCAAGAGCAAAATAATTTGGAAGCTAGGAGAAATTCCATAATGAACTCAAGTAAAGAAAAAGTCAATGCAAGTCAAACTGTGACGGATGGGTTACTCGTGAAAGCATACCCAAAAACAGACAACCAAGGGTCATTCAAAATTTGCAAAGAAGTATCAGTCACTTTAGGATCCCTGAAGCAAAATGAGACAATTGCACTCACATCTCATTATCTCGAGCTATACTATTTATTTTCATATAATTTTTGAAGAAACCATCAGAAAGAACTTGTGATGACATGTGGAAAAAAAATTGGAATCCCAGAAGAAGGAATCCCAGTGACATCTGCCCAGTGTGTCCTTTTGGTATGCAATCCATTTTGTCACTATTGCATGTTGAATTACACATACTTTAGCTAAAAGCATGTTTTATTAGAAAAGCACCACCATGCTTTGAAAGTTGATGTATTAAAAAAGCACCACCATGCTTTGGGAGATATATGTAAGTATATTTTTGTTGTTGTGATACGCCATATATTTTTGTTGTGATACACCGTATATTTTTGTTGTGAATACACCATAGAGGAACTACATTCATAAAACTTTAGCTAAGGGCACATTCTTATGCTACAACTAACTAATTATTAGAACAGCAACAATGACATGCTTCGAGAAGTTCCTCTTGATACACCATATATTTTTGTTGTGATACACCATAGAGGAACTACATTCATAAAATTTTAGCTAAGGGCATGTTCTTGTGCTACAACTAACTAATTATTAGAACAGCACCAATGACATGTTTCAAGAAGTTCCTCTTTATCTTAAACGACCATAAAACTTTAGCTAAGGGCATGTTCTAACTAATTATTAGAACAGCACCAATGACATGCTTCGAGAAGTTCCTCTTTATCTTAACGACCATGTACAGGATTCAGACCATACCAAAGTATTTAACAACAATAAGCCAAAACCAATGGAAAGATAACAAGAAGTCGAAACATAGTTCAAGAAAATGTGCTCTTTATTACTGATACCAATAGGTACAAAGACAACTAAACTAGCATAAGAAGCTTCAGAACTGGAGCTTCTACATGACAGTACAGCTATAGATATACCATATGCATAAGGCTCATGCTCTCGAGCCTTATTAGAAGAGCACACAAGCTAAACCTTCTCTAATGCATTAGGATATTCTCTGGTTCCCTCTGCTGCTTTTGGTTTGCAGCAGGGAAAATCACAGCCTCATTCTGCTCTCGTTGCCTAAGCAATTTGTCAGCATCATCTCTGCTTAAGCCCAATGCACTAGACACTATGGCCCTTGGTAGGCGGTTCAGAAGCCCATTCCCTCCAGCCAAATAAGAATTGCGAGGCCTGAAATTGTTCAGCAATAAATTAACCACATCATAACTTGAGCATCACATTGACAAAACAACTCTAGCCTGAATTTGACAAAGAAAAACTTATGGGTGATGTATGTGTACCTATGAGTATTTATAACTGCAAAAGTTTCATATCCTTGATCTCCAGCTACTTCAACATGTTGGAAGCCTCTTGGAACAAGGACAAGTTCGCCCTCCTGAAATCTCTGTGCCACAAGTCTCTTGCCATTGTTGGAAACAATTTCAAGGTCAGCATTACCTCTCGCAACATAAATGACCTTATCCCCATTGTGAATGTAGTTTGGTGCATATATTGCTCCCTGTTCAATCACAGAAGGGCATGCATGAGACAACAAACATTGTAATATCATAAAAATGATAAGGAGATGCTAGCAGGTAATGCTGAAAGAGCATAAACTAGGATCTGCAAGTTTGGTTAACATCTCCTTCCTATTGTTATCATGACATTGCAATAGTTACATTAGCACATTTTAAAGTTACTACAGGAGAAACTATCAAGCTCAGTAGTCCATAATCACAAGAACTACCAATTCATGCTTAAAATGAAGTGAAATGAGCACTCACTCTTTCCAGCCTCAAAGAACGTGCTGACAGGTCCAGATCTGCCAAAGCAAGCATTTTCTGACTGTTGAGCTCCCTAAGCTCTCCAGCTTGCCTTACTGAAACCTCTGGGAAATCACGACCGAGCTGGTGAATTAAATGCGATGCGCCAAGATTGATTTCAGATCTTTCTTCACGTTCCAAGGACTCCCTGGATACCTTGATAATTCCTCCCTGTTTCTCTCGTCTTTCTAAGATGCTCCTCACGGTTTCTTCAGACACATCCCATGCTTGAGAAAGAACACGAGGACTGAAACCAGCTCTGCCACTAAATGGTTGGAATTGCTGCACACGAAGCATATCAATGCCATGATCTTTCTACATATGCTATGAAATAAGTAATCACAGCACACATGATTGTATGATATGTTTCTGCATATGATCATTCAAAATGCATATGGCATGATATTCTGTAAATGCTATCTTATGATAAGATGATGCATATATGCTAAAGTGCTGCAAGAACAATAATCCTATACTAAAAGTTCCCAAGGAAGAACAAAAAGGCATACCCTAAAACGATCAGTGTCTCTGCCATGATGTGCGATGTCAATAAGGCGTGCAGCTTGCTCTGCATTATTGTAGAACCAATAAGCTGTTCCTTTGGGAACAGCCACTACAGCACCCTTGCTGATCTTGAACTGATTCCTCTGACCGAACGAGCCTGCATTTTCAGCGACTAGACCAAAAATTCCAGAGCCTGCAAAAGGCAGAAACAATGTTAGGTTAAAGTACCTAGACTAACAACAACAACAACAATGCTGACAGATGAAATCAGAGCAGAGAGCAACATAACTTAGTTGTTAAAAGAGAGGCATAGCTTTAGGATCGACAACAGAAGCAGAAGCAGGGAAAATGTAACTTCCACCAGGAGCTCCGATGGAAAGTTCCTAAGATCGATTGTTTAAAACAGCGCTTACTTAGGATCTAAGTTACTTAGACAACAAACAAGAGCAGCAATGTAAGTTATTACCTTCCGCAAGAGATATGATAGCATGAGAATTGGAGTAGATGGGAAGAAGCAATCCGCCAGACTGAACGGTGATTCTGGCAGCTTCAAAACCAGCACGTCGAAGAGCAGGGAATTGAGAGGCCCATGTCTCAACCTTGCCGGCTTCAGATTCGAACTGGGTCCTAGGCTCACGAGGTTTGAGCCATTCCTCACTTTCCTCCTCGTCAGGCCGCTCTTCCCGACCTCGTTCCTGGTCAGGCCGCTCTTCCCGACCTCGTTCCTCATTTTCGCGGCGTCGGGCATCCGCAGCACAGACTAGGACCAGACATAGAAGTACCCAAAAGGACTTGGACATTGCCATGGCTGTTAGTAGAACTAACTGACGGGTCTGCTCTGCTATGCATTGCACTGGCCTCATTTATACTGTCTCAATGCATAATGCATGCAAAATGGTGGCGTACTCTTTCGATTCATGCCCCCACGTAGCATTTTTCCACCACCTTATCCATTTTTGGACCATCAAAGCGGAATCTCTCTGTTACACATATCCATTACACATGCACCCAAGCCTAGGAAACCCCTAAAACAAACCAATGGTTCCAAGAAAATCCCCCCCTTGCCCCTTATACCGTCTCCATGCATGCAAAATGGTCACCACTTTTGCAGCAAGGTAGAGTTACCCCTTTTCTGCACTTAAGGAGGTGTTGGACAATTCGCAATGTTAGAGGCAACAAATTTGAACAAATTTTCAGCCCTATACTATACCCTCTTGTAAGAAAAACTCTAGTAATTGATCTACCTCCTCTCGATTTATTTCAATACTCACCTTTGTCAACCATGTATTGCAAATATACAAAATATGAAGACTTCTAATTTCAAAATACTAATGAACAATAATTCAACCCAAAGAACAAACGAACCAATGAAATCCGATTCACTATTTCGGCTGCTTGATTCCGGCTCACCTGTATCCAGCTAAGTGTCCCATTCATTACAGGTGAATCCACCATCTATCTCCATCATTTAATCCGATTCACGTACCTTATCCATTCCGCCGATTCTCCCTGTATGCTATATCTGTTTTCCACTTGGCCCAACTAGAGTTGCCTTACTATTTTCTTTTAACCTGCTCTACGACCATTGAAAATATATTCCGAACCTTAAGTGTAATAAAATATGTTAAGACATTACTTCACTATTCCACATGTAATTTCCAACACTCCCCTTAATGTCTTAACTTGAGAATCTATAATAACTTTCTGCAGTTTGCAATGTTTTCTGCTGTACCATCAGATCTAGACTGTGTGCACTGTAACTTTCTGTAGCTAGCAAAGTTTTCTGTTGTACCATCAGATCTAGACTGAGTGCAACTACATAAGTGTTTGGGCTGCGCTGCACTATAACTGGAATGCATTCACACCTAGTTTTAATTCGAACTCATGAAACCTGTTTTCTCTTAAAGCCTTTTTGAATATATCTGCAACTTGAATGCATGTATGAAGATATTCTACAGATATGATCTTCTTCTCTACAACATCCCTGACAAAGTACATCTGCAATTCGATATGTTTTGTTCTTTCGTGTAATACAGGGTTTTTTATAAGAGCTATACAGCTCATGTTATCACAGTATAAAATTGTAGGTTTTTCTTGTGCTTCACCCAGCTCATGCAGCAATCTTTTGAGCCATATAATTTCTTTAGTTGCAAGCGCAGTGGCTGCGTATTCTGCTTCAGCAGATGATAATGCTATAGCTGTCTGTTTCTTGCTTTTCCATGCAACTTTGCAAAACATTTTTGCAATGTTCAAAACATTGTAAGCTATTAGCTGCCATGATGCAATTGTCCACGTATAAGGCAATCATACAACATTCCTTTTCTACTTTGTAAATATAAATATTTCCATCTGTATTTAGCTTGGAGAAACAATGTTTCCTCAAATACTCATCCATGCATTTATACCACTGTCTGGGTGATTGCCTAAGTCCGTATACTGCTTTCCGTAGTTTCCATACTTTACCTTCACCCTTTTCAAAGCCAGGAGCTTGGTTCATGTATATTTATTCATCTAAGTCAGTATTTAAAAATGCCGTAGACACATCATGTGATGTAAGTGCATACTTTTTGCATTTGCAAGTGCTAATAGCAACCTGATACTTGTTAATTTGACTATCGGAGCAAAGGTTTCATCAAAGTCAAGGCCCTTCTTCTGAGAATACCCCTGTGCTACAAGCCTTGCTTTGAATCTTTTCGTCTTGCCATCTGGTCCAGTTTTAAGTCTGTAAATCCATTTACAACCTACAATGTTTTTCCCTTCTGGTTTAGTAACCACTTCATATGTTTTATTATCATGGAAAGACTTCATTTCAGTCATCATTGCTTCTTTCCATTCTCTACTATTTTCAGATTCAACCGCCTGCTCAAATGTTTATGGCCAAGACATTAAGTAACTCTTCTTCCTTTTGTAATCTCTTGCTTCTCCCCGTATCCAATCTCCCATAATCATTAATGTTCTGTTTTGCTTCATCTCTCAACTTTTCAATTTCAGTTTTTCTCTTCCTCTGCATTTTTGTCTCAACTTGTTGTGGCTTGCTTTCAATTTGGTTTGGCATTTCAGACGGTACAACATCACCTTTTTCTTCTCCATCATTATCACTGTCACTATCATCATCGATGTAAGTAAGCTCACCTCCTTTCTTATTTCTGCTGTAAGTAGACTCACCTGCCTTGTTACAAACAGTCTTTGATGTCTTGTACTCCCTATACAGCATAGATTCTTCAAACGTTACATCTCTACTTATTAATATAGTCTTTTCCTTTGGCTAAAGCATTCTGAATGCTTTACTTTCAGTATCATAACCTACTAGAAAAGCCACTTGCGCTCTGTCATCTAATTTCTTTCTATTTTCTTTATGCACATGAACATAGCCAAGACACCCAAACACTTTGAACTTTGCAAAGTCTATTTGAGCATTTGGGTTCCACAGTTCCTCCGGTAATTTACCTGCAACACTGGTACTTGGAAGTCTATTTTGAATGTAGACGACAGTATTTACAACCTCTTCCCATAAATAATTAGGCAAGCCTGTATGTTTCAGCATTGCTCTGGCAGCATTCAAGATCGTCCTATTTTTCCTTTCGCTTACACCATTTTGTTGTGGACTATGAGAGCATGTCAGCTGTCTAGCAATTCCATGTAATTTACAAAATGCTTTAAACCTGCCGGATAAGTACTCCCCTCCTCTATCACTTCTTAAACATTTCAGCTTTCTTCCGGTTTCTCTCTCGCTTTCAGCTAAGAAATCTTTAAAAGCATCAAAGGTCTGACTTTTGCGCTAGCATGTTATGGGATGATTGTGTGGAAAGACGGGTCAGCGGGATGGAAGCCCCCTCAGTATGCTATGCAGAATATTTTGCTATAGAATAGACCTATGGATTGGGCACGAGAGCACCTGCTCGTGAGCACTCGTTGAACCCGGTATTGTTGTATGGGGTAGAGGTGCGGGGTCCAAAGAATTAGCAAGAAACACAGGATAAGCTAGAGAGGGTGCAAAAGGCCTTCTTAACATACAGATCTAGGTATCAAGGACACGGTGCCTTATCGATTTTGCTATATGAGACGGGTTCGGCCCCGCAACATTCCGCTATCTTGATTAAAGACATCTTGCATATTTCCACAAGGTTACCAAAGCATGGATGCACAACGTCTTCCACGAGGGCTTTGTTATTGGCACAAGAGCCACAATCATCTTATCTTGAAGAGGGTATGGCGAGGGTAATCGCCACAATGGGTGGTTATAGCGTGGTCTATAGACTACCGCCAGATTGTGGCTATGCGATGCCCGGGGACAGTCTTTTGCACACGAATGGCGCTTTGCCACCACTGCGTGGGATGCAACCACTGCGTGCAAAGCCAAAAGCGAGCACTACCACACGCAAAAAGTTAATCCAACACCGGAACATGGCCCACACCGTGTATTTGAAAGCGCATATATCTATGAAGAAACGGAGAGCTATTGCCTCCGTGAGGGCGGGTCCCATCATCTCTAATTGAAACAGTCGTTGGACTACGGATGGAGGGCGAGAATCCCCCGGCATGAGAGAATATGCCGGTGTTGCCACATGCGACTGATGAGAGGATGAGCACCATGCTGCGCAAGAGTGTCCCAAGCATATATCGCATATCCGAAAGCAACACATGTTGATCTTAGATGCTCGAGGCACCACATTTGCATCAATTCTTTGGCATCGCCAATGGTTGCACGCCTCGCATCCTACATTTTGCAAGTCTCTACCGTTAGAGAATCCCTTACAGGACAAGGGATCTGAGAGCCTACTACCAGGGTTTTTCCTCCCATGTGGGGGTTTTTTCATCCCAGTAGTAGGGACACATTGTACAGTAGCATTTGTCTTTTTGATGTGGTTTTATCTGCTTTGTGTACTGCATGTACCGTCTCATAGGTCAAGTTTGGCCTCCGCGGACGTTAAAATATACTTCCTTCCTTCCTTCCTTCTAAGTAGGTAACATCTGCATCTTCTACTATAGTCGTCTACAAACGTCAAAAAATACCTCTTTCCAGTTCTACGTGTCACATTGATAGGGCCGCATAAATCTGAATGCACTAATTCCAAGACATCGTTAGCTCTCTTCCCATGCTTTGCGAATGGCAGCCTTGAATGTTTGCCCAACATGCATCCATAGCAGAATTTTCTGTTACAAACATCACTCATTTTTCCTTTGATCCTTTTTTCTTTAAACAAACGACTGATATTCTTCATGTGTATGTGAGCTAGTCTTTCATGCCACAATTCCGCAGAGTTCTTATCCACGAGCACATTATTTACACAGTACTCATGCTTGAATTCAAAAAGATTTCCAACGCGCATGGCTAGAAACTCAATTTTATTATTTCTCAACACTTTACATACTCGTTTCTCAAATGTACAGACAAAACCAAGGTCTACAAGCTGGCTTATAGATACTAAGTTCTTAATGATGCCAGGTACACACAAAACATGATTTAAATCTACTGGTTTTCCTTCGAGATTGTACAGCTGCAACATTCCTTCTGCTTGGGCATCCTGCACTCTCCCATCTCCTAGTTTCACTCTTCTTTTACATTCACTCCTCGTATTAAGCAAGTCAGCACTGTTGACTATGCTTTTCTCTGCTCCGCTATCTAGTACAAAAGATTGAGCACGCTTATGAGACTCCCTTTTATACCTAGCAAGCACCTCATCAATCTCTTCGGCATTTTCGTTTGTTCCTTCTTCATCTTCACTATCTTCTGCTGCAACATTAAAGGCTGATGTATCTCCTCTTTTACCTCCTCTTCCTCTAAAGGGTGCTCTTCCCCTGCCTCGTACTCCCTTGCCTCTTCCCCTACCAACTCCCTTAGGTGAAGGGCATGCACTAGTATAGTGCCCTATACCACAGGTATAGCAGCTCACCATTTTTCTTGATCCATTAGGACAATTGATTTTTATATGTCCTATCTCTCCGCATAGATAGCATGGACCCAAAGATCCACTTTCACTCTTGTCAGTCTTGCTTATAACCTCATTCCTGGTTCTACTCCTTCTTGCCATCAAAACCTCTGATGCTTCTTCTTCTTCTTCTTCTTCCATGAATTTCTTCTGTTCAATTTCTGTTCGTGCTAGTCTTTCAGCATGTTCTCTGTCTTGTGCAACTGTTCTGATCAGCGTAGACAAGGTTTTCATATTGGAGAATATTCTAGAAACATATAAGATTTTAGAGTTCTCAGATAACCCTTCCCCTGCTGCTTCTAAGTCTGCACATATCAAGTCAAATCTAGCAAACAATTCTGTCAAATCCATCCTCTCATCATATTTTAACATTCGCAACTCTCTCTGAAGAATATCTATCTGAGATGTATTTTTTTCTTGATAATTCTTCACAAGATACTGCCACATTTCTTTGGGTCCAAGTGTTCTTATTTTTATCATGATATTGGGGGCCAGTTTACACATGATAATAGCCCTAGCTTGACTGATCTTATACTCCATATCTTCAGCAGATATATCAGATCTATGAGAGGACCTTACCTCGGCTGCTGAGCTACTGCTTGTAACCTCATCATCCACCTTTGATTTATTTGTTCGAACTGCTGCGCCACTGTCTCCAGTCTGCTCTTTACTTTTGAATCCACTCCGAGAATCTCGGCTTGTTCACTATACTCACTGAATCCTGCCCTTTCCAAGCTGAACCTTTTGGATGAATCCCCCTATTTTGTGTAGAATTCCCTAGGCTAACATCATTCCCATCATTATGGTGCTCTGATCCAGCATTCTTTCCCCTGTTTACTACCCTGCTTTCTAGAGATGAATAGTCAACAGATTTGTCTAGATTAACTGTCTCATTGGGTGTTTGTTCCTTGGTGGACTTTTCTACATCATTTGGAGTGCCACTAGCTTCCTGATTTCCAACTTCCAACTCTAACGCTTTTGAGTTTTGCATTTTAAACATTGGACTATCCAAATGAACAGAGGGCTTACTTGTAGCGCTTATTTGTTGACCCTTTGGTGCTTTCCTTGCTGACTCCATTTGAATCTTGTTGTGTTGTGCTAGTATTGAGTCTATTCTTGCAGCAGATTTCTGCCTCAGCTCCAGCAGCTTATTTTCATCTAGTTTTTTCCTAGCTTGCTGATCCCCCTCCTTAGTATCAGCCTGCTTTGGTATTGCCTCCAAGGGATTTATGCATTGGTTTACAGCCTTGTCTGCTCCCACTGTCGATTTAGAAAGAACTTGGACCACCGATTGCTCATCTCCACCTGAATCTACATCAGAAATTGGGGCTTCTGCCTCCAAACCCATCACCGATCCAGAAATTAAGGATGGGCGAAATTTCAGGGGAATACATGCCCGCCCCTGGTCGGTTCCTTCTTCTGCAGTAGCAGAAACAGCAGAAAGAAATGGGGCTTTTGCCCTGGATGCCAGAGTCGGCCCTTCCTGGACCCGACCAGCAAAAATGGGGCCACCAGGAGCCCCCCCACGATCGATTGCAGCAGCAATTGCTGCTGCCTCCTGAGCAGCAGCCGCCCGACCGCCCGCCTCTTCCATCGCCACGTCATCCATCCTCTCTGTCACAAGCACATGCCAATCATTTTTCACATACTACTGTTATGCATGAAGAGGAGATATATGGTATTATTAGTGGAGAAGAATTGCTTGCCCAATCGGAATGTTTTTGGCAGCACTATGTGGGCACAGGTTGAGAACTTGGAGAAGCCAACTAAATGTGGTGCAATCACAAGGTTTTGGACAAAAATTGGGTATAGTCAAGTGCTATGAGAGCACATGCCTGTGTATTTCAAGCTTGCAGATCTTTATCAAACTATGATACTTGGTTCTACAGAGGACTTTTGATCTCGTGGGAGTTCTTAAAAATAAGGTGCAGAACAAACTCACCAAAAATCTAGATTTGTGCCTTCGAACATATGCAAGCGAGTATACTATCGAAGAATTTCCATATGAGAGGGCACTGGCTGCTTGGAATTCTTTATGTAATAGACGTGGTCAAGATAAAACTTCACAAATAGGAGAGGTTCAATCTACAGGATGGCAAGCTTAAATATAGTGGTAAGTAGAAAATCCTTTATCTTTCCTTTTGTTAAATATAAGTAGTTAAATATTTAGTTACAATAAGTAGTTGACTAAGGAAGATATTGAAAGTCTGATCCTAGATGAGAACTTATACGAGCTCGACATGATGAAAATGTTTCTCTCTCCAACTGCCCATCAGGTAGTTAATTGTTTGGCTAAGTTTGAAATGAGTTTTTTATCCTGATGAAAAACAAACTGATCGAATTATCATGAGCTTGATTAGACAATGATTATCTGCATTAGATACCTGAAACATTCTATGCCTATTCCAAATCTTTTACTTCTTTCCACAATTCATGTCCGTAACAATAACTCCTGCTATAATACCAGTCAACATGCTATTATAATTTTCTCTTGTAAACTCAGCTTTTAATAGTAGGCAAGGTGATTTCATGATCAATTTTGGTGGATTATTCTTGTACTTGGCCTCCGTACCTTTGGTAAGTTGCGTCTGCAAATCTAGTTAAGGCTCTGCTTTAGTCAAGGGGGCAATGACAATGGCACCTGCTGCTCTCTGTTAGAAAAATGGAGGTTTGTCTTTTCTAATAGGTGACGTACGTGTTAAAGCAATGGAAGCAACAACAGAGAGTAATGTTACAAGCAAGTTAACTGTATTTAGGTTTATGATGTTGCATGCAGCTTCAACAAAGTTGTGCTTTGATAAAGCTTCCCACTATATTCCATGAACATGGTTTAAAAGCTTCCCTTTCATCCTTCCTTTTGTTAAATATTTAGTTACTGTAAGTAGTAAGTTGTTAAATGTAGAGGTTAAGAGTTTCTGTTTCTGCCATAATTTCATAAATGTAGAGGTTAAATTTTGTGATTGGTCAAATATAAACTGAATTTCATTTGTATTATTATGTACAGAAAAAGCTCATGTTGATGTAATGAACATCGGTAGAAGTCAGATGCTTTTGTTGCCATGGATCTGAATGCTGCTAGAAACACATGCATAGGCAGATCAAATTATTTGCAGATAACAGTCGGTGCACAGAGTTCACATAAACAAAATTGACCTCTTTCGTTATCTATAGACGAGTTGAGGTCGACTTCTTTGCTGAGCTGTTCACGTTGATGCCCGATTCATATTTTTTATTTAACTTTACCAAAGATTATCTTCCATAGGTTATCATTTGGGTTCTATTATTATAAATGCTTATACTATAGGATCGGGATCAGGTGCAAGATAATGTGGTATTCATAGTTTTAGTCTTTCATTTGTAAATAGTTAGGTTCTTAAAATCCTCTGACATTAAAAAAATATGCTGGCACGCTGTACAATTGTATAGGATAGTTCAATACCGTCCCGGAGGACACAATTGAGTCCGTGCATCCATAACCTCCTGGAGGTATGACCCCAGCAAACCCACTGACGCCGTATTCAATAATTCACGCAACGGTTGGCCAGGCACTAGTAACCGAACATACCGTTCTCGGATATGGGCAAACGCTGGGCAGATCTGGAGGGCATGACATTCATCCTCAATGGCGCCCTGGTGGAAACACTAGCAAAGCCTTTGCTCTCGTGCTTCCCGAGCCCAACGTCCTGTCTCAATGCGGAGGCGATGTGTACCCGTGCGAATGGAAGCTATGAGTCTGCGCTTCTTCATGGGCAACTGGGTGTACAAGTATTGGTGTGGGCCTCTCGTGAGCCTAGGATTGACTTGCTGTTGATAGTATGCCAGCTTAACGTGCGTCAGAGCATCTGCATCTCAGAGCTTGCGAAGGAAAGTAGCATCTAGATACAACTTAAGGGCCTTGTGATCTTTCTTTGTCCTTACATGTACGCATCTGTTTGCCTGTACACCCCAGCGTGAGAACCACTGAGCTTGCTTGTCCTTCCAGCAGGCTTTCAGGCGTTGGGGACCCATCGCCATGGCCAAAGCAAGGTTGGGCAAACGTGTATCACCCATAACGACCACCTTCTGGAAGTAAATGATATGGCGTTCCAATGCAGCCCGTTGAAGGGGTAGAAAACCTGTCTCCTGGAGTAGGATCTCATATGGAACTGTGGACTTTACCCCAAGGGCTCGTGCCAAGAAGGCTTTCTGCACCTGCTCGAGGTCATTCCAGGTGTTGAGGGATATCACCGGACCCCACACTTCTGCCCCATACAAAAGGACCGGCTCGACCAAGGCCCGAAACAAGTGTGCCTGGTGACCCCAGGCATACAACTCTGCCTTGTGGCTGTTGTTCTGCATGGCATATAGTGCTTTCCAACCTGCCGTGACCCGCAATCTGATGGCAGCATCCCAATGGGTCGTAGCAGAGAACTCGATCCCTAAGTACTTGTAAGTCGGAGCTACCTCTACGTCTTGTCCCTGGTAAGTGAATGAGGGAACCTTTGGCTGACGCGATGATGAAACTAGCCGCACCCTAGTTTTGGCCAAGTTAACTCTCATGCCAGTGAATCGGCAGAAAGTGTCAAGAGCATCCAGGTGACGTTGCATGTCCTCTGGAGTATAGGCCAGGAGGTTGACATCGTCAGCATATAGAGTTGCCGGATTGTGTGATGCATGAGATGGGCGTCCGCACCTCCATGCTCAGAGAGCCAATCTTCCAGCTGGTCAATGAATAGGCCAAAGAGTGTGGGGGAGAGGGGGCAACCCTGACGCACTCTAATGCTACTGATTACCGGCTGTCCTGACGATGTGATACGACCTGAGCATGCCTCATATAGCCTATAGACTGCATTCTGCAAGTCAAGGGGGGTCCCCAGCTGCCGCAGTCTGTCCCATTACCTGTCCCGGGGCACTGTGTCAAAAGCTTTTGCGAAATCCACGAAACAGCAGTACAGGTTTTGTCGGTGATTCCTGCTATCCTCAATCAATGTGCGCAGAGTGAAGATATGATCAATGGTGGAATGCCTGGGCCGAAGAAAAAAGCAATGTTGTGCAATATGTCCAAGAGATACAATTTGCTAAGGATGTAGTTTCAAAAAATGAGAAACTCTAGGTATACCTTCATGATCTATTCTGCTATGCTTTAACAACAGGAGGCAGATAATAAGGAGCCTATGCCCATATTTTGACATATGCTTTGCATTTTTTGCGTAACAGAAATGCTAGACATCTGTACTCTGTTTTGGCGTTCTTTAGCTCCCAATTTGAGAAGCTTAAAAGTGGCATAATAGGCTTGGCATAACTGTTGGTTCCGGACTCCGTTTTCAGCGTTCTATAGCTTGTTAAGGAAAGAGAGAAGCAAGGACATGCATACCCAAAAGCGAGAAAAGGAAGGGCCATGCATGCCACAAAGTATTATTAGTGAGTTCCGAAGATGAATGCAAATTTCAGAAGGGTTTTTAATTTCCCTAGCTATACGATTGGAAATAAGAGATTCAATGGCAGTGTATTTGCCATTTCGAATTTTGCAGACATGTGGATTTGCTAGAATTGAGGCATACCTTGTACTGTAGTTAATATAAGCCTGGTAAGCAACCAGGAGGAGGAAGACGAAGGAGGACAACATCGTTCTTCTTTCTTCAGGAGGTTTCTTCCTTTCTCGAGCACCTTCACCTCATAATGGACCTGATACCCATCCCAGCCATGTTGATGCGCATGTGAAACCTCTAGGTTGTAGGTAAAAGGCAGAGTGGAGGAGACATCAGCATCCACCTCGTGCTAGGTAACTAGCACATTCTTGAATGTAACGTACCTCGTGCTAGGTAACTCGTGCTACCTCGTGCTAGTTAACTACACGTGCTTTGGAAGTTATGCTTTGGAAGGTAACTAGCACAGCTAGGTAACTCGTGCCACCTCGTGAATGTTACCTCATGCTAGGTAACTAGCACATGCTTTGGAAGCTATGTAAGTACTTTTTTGTTGTTGTGATACACAATATATTTTTGTTGTCATACACCATAGAAGAACTACATTCATAAAACTTAAGCTAAAAGCATGTTAGAAAAGCACCAATGACTTGCTTCTGGAAGTTCCTCTTTGTCTTAAGGACCATACGCATTAACGACCATATGCAGGATTCAGACCATAAAAAACATGTTCTTGTGCTACTACTAACTAATTGTTAAAAATGCACCAATGACTTGCTTTGGGAAGTTCCTTTCTGTCTTGATGACCCTACGCATTAACGACCATGTGCAGGATTCAGACCATAACAAAGTGTTTAACAACCAATGAGCCAAAACCAATGGAAGGAGAACAACAAATCCAAGTATACTTCAAGGAAATATGCTCTTTATTATTGATACAAATAGGTACAAAGACAACTAAACCAGCATAAGAAGCTCAAGAACTGGAGCTTTTACACGACAGTACAGCTATAGATATACCAGATGCGTAGGGCTCATGCTCTTGAGCCTTATTAGAAGCGCACACAAGCTAAACCTTCTCTAATGCATTAGGATATTCTTCGGTTCCCTTTGCTGCTTTTGGTTTGCAGCAAAGAAAATCACAGCCCCATCCTGCTCTTGTTGCCTAAGCAATTTGTCAGCATCATCTCTGCTTAAGCCCAATGCACTAGACACTATGGCCCTTGTTATGCGGTTCAGAAGCACATTTCCCCCAGCCAATAAAGAATCGCGAGGCCTGAAATTGTTCAGCAATAAATTAACCACATAACTTGAGCATCACGTTGACGAAAAAACTCTAGGTTGAATTTGGCAAACAAAAACTTAAACAGAGTATGGGTGATGTATGTGTACCTATGAGTATTTATGAATGCAAAAATTACAAATCCTTGATCCCAGCTACTTCAACATGTTGGAAGCCTCTTGGAACAAGGACAAGTTCGCCCTTCTGGATTCTCTGTGCCACAACTCTCTTGCCATTATTGAAAACAATGTCAAGGACTCTACTATCAAGTATCAAGGCTTCCAAATAAGAGATCTTAGACCTTGAAGACAGTTCGATATAAAAAATTTAGGACATAGACTAATAGTCCAGTTTCAACAACCTAAGAAGGACCAATAGTCACGTATTGGATTTCCGTGAGAGAGGAATGGAAAATTATTAGAACAAAGACCAATGACATGCTGAGAAGTTCCTCTTTGATAGAGGAACTACATTTTGTAAAAGTTAATGAAATTTTAGCTACAAAATTACGGCAAAGGCACAAGAAAAAAAAATGAAGGTAACACTTAATCTAATATTAATTTATTCTTCTCTACAACCAACAACCTTTAAGCACAATATACATTACCGTTACCTTTGTCGTATTTTTGCAGATGCTATTCTTATTAATTTTCAGCTCTTCCTATATTTTCATGTTATACAAGTTGCCTTCTAAATTTCAATCCGTCATATTTACAACGATTCCACAACCCAATTTTTTGGAACCATTGGTTTGTTTTTCAGGGTTTCCAGTGGGATCCTATGCTTGCATGTGAAATGGATATGTGAAAGAAAGGTTCCGTTTCGATGGTCTAGGAGATTTAAAAGAGGATAAGAAGGTGGAAAATATATTACTGGGGGAATCACATGATTCGAAAGAGTACGTCTCTATTTTGCATGCAGTATGCATTGAAATAACATAAAGAGGCATGTGTAATGCATACAAAGTAGACCCATCAGTTCTAATAACTGACAATGTCAGGTCCCTTTGGGTACTCCTATTTCTAGCCCTACTCTATGCTGCGAATACCCAAGGTCGAAATGGACTTTACCATTGGATGGCGAATTGTACAAGAATCCAATTGTAGCTAATTTGTTCAGATATGTCGGCCCTACCATTGTGAATTGCCCAATGTCCAAGTGCACGAAAAGGAATAGCCCTACCCTATTTGAAAGAGTAGACAACCATTTTTCATGCATGGACGCAGTATAAGCGGTAGGAAGATGGAGGCCCAGCGAAGTGCTCTGCAAGATGGAAGGGGACCCGAAAGATGGAATCCCAGTGACATCTGCCCAGTGCGTCCTTTTGGTATGCAACCCATTTTGTGACTATTGCATGTTGAATTACACATACTTTAGCTAAGAGCATATATGTTTTATTAGAAAAGCACCACCATGCTTTGAAAGTTGATGTATTAAAAAAGCACCACCATGCTTTGGGATATATGGAAGTATATTTTTGCTGTTGTGATACACCGTATATTTTTGTTGTGATACACCATAGAGGAACTACATTCACAGCACCAATGACATGCTTCGAGAAGTTCCTCTTGATACACCATATATTTTTATTGTGATACACCACCATAAAATTTTAGCTAAGGGCATGTTCTTGTGCTACAACTAACTAATTATTAGAACAGCACCAATGACATGTTTCGAGAAGTTCCTTTGTCTTAAACGACCATAAAACTTTAGCTAAGGGCATGTTCTTGTGCTACAACTAACTAATTATTAGAACAGCACCAATGACATGCTTCAAGAAGTTCCTCTTTGTCTTAAAGACCATGTACAGGATTCAGACCATACCAAAGTATTTTAACAACAATAAGCCAAAACCAATGGAAAGAGAACAACAAGTCGAAGCATAGTTCAAGAAAATGTGCTCTTTATTACTGATACAAACAGGTACAAACACAACTAAACCAGCATAAGAAGCTTCAGAACTGGAGCTTCTACATGACAGTACAGCTATAGATATACCATATGCATAAGGCTCATGCTCTTGAGCCTTATTAGAAGAGCACACAAGCTAAACCTTCTCTAATGCATTAGGATATTCTCTGGTTCCCTCTGCTGCTTTTGGTTTGCAGCAGGGAAAATCATAGCCTCATCCTGCTCTCGTTGCCTAAGCAATTTGTCAGCATCATCTCTGCTTAAGCCCAATGCACTAGACACTATGGCCCTTGGTAGGCGGTTCAGAAGCCCATTCCCTCCAGCCAAATAAGAATTGCGAGGCCTGAAATTGTTCAGCAATAAATTAACCACATAACTTGAGCATCACGTTGACAAAACAACTCTAGCCTGAATTTGACAAAGAAAAACTTATGGGTGATGTATGTGTACCTATGAGTATTTATAACTGCAAAAGTTTCATATCCTTGATCTCCAGCTACTTCAACATGTTGGAAGCCTCTTGGAACAAGGACAAGTTCGCCCTCCTGAAATCTCTGTGCCACAAGTCTCTTGCCATTGTTGGAAACAATTTCAAGGTCAGCATTACCTCTCGCAACATAAATGACCTTATCCCCATTGTGAATGTAGTTTGGTGCATATATTGCTCCCTGTTCAATCACAGAAGGGCATGCATGAGACAACAAACATTGTAATATCATAAAAATGATAAGGAGATGCTAGCAGGTAAAGCTGAAAGAGCATAAACTAGGATCTGCAAGTTTGGCTAACATCTCCTTCCTATTGTTATCATGACATTGCAATAGTTGTATTCTGCTGCAGATATCACACTAACATAGGCAGGAGATGCTCGACGTGCAGGTATAGGTAGCTCCACATTAGCACATTTTAAAGTTACTACAGGAGAAACTATCAAGCTCAGTAGTTCCATAATCACAAGAACTACCAATTCATGCTTAAAATGAAGTGAAATGAGCACTCACTCTTTCCAGCCTCAAAGAACGTGCTGACAGGTCCAGATCTGCCAAAGCAAGCATTTTCTGACTGTTGAGCTCCCTAAGCTCTCCAGCTTGCCTTACTGAAACCTCTGGGAAATCACGACCGAGCTGGTGAATTAAATGCGATGCGCCAAGATTGATTTCAGATCTTTCTTCACGTTCCAAGGACTCCCTGGATACCTTGATAATTCCTCCCTGTTTCTCTCGTCTTTCTAAGATGCTCCTCACGGTTTCTTCAGACACATCCCATGCTTGAGAAAGAACACGAGGACTGAAACCAGCTCTGCCACTAAATGGTTGGAATTGCTGCACACGAAGCATATCAATGCCATGATCTTTCTACATATGCTATGAAATAAGTAATCACAGCACACATGATTGTATGATATGTTTTTGCACATGATCATTCAAGATGCATATGGCATGATATTCTGTAAATGCTATGCAATGCTGTGAAAAAGTAATCATGATTGTATTATATGTTTCTGCATAGATGCATATGGCATGATATTCTGTAAATGCTATGTCATGATAAGATGATGCATATATGCTAAAGTGCTGCAAGAACAATAATCCTATACTAAAAGTTCCCAAGGAAGAACAAAAAGGCATACCCTAAAACGATCAGTGTCTCTGCCATGATGTGCGATGTCAATAAGGCGTGCAGCTTGCTCTGCATTATTGTAGAACCAATAAGCTGTTCCTTTGGGAACAGCCACTACAGCACCCTTGTTGATCTTGAACTGATTCCTCTGACCGGACGAGCCTGCATTTTCAGCGACTAGACCAAAAATTCCAGAGCCTGCAAAAGGCAGAAACAATGTTAGGTTAAAGTACCTAGACTAACAACAACAACAATGCGGACAGATTAAATCAGAGCAGAGAGCAAAATAACTTATTAGTTTGTTAGGCATAGCTTTAGGATCCACAACAGAAGCAGAAGCAGGGAAAAGGTAAGTACCTTCCACCAGGAGCTCTGATGGAAAGTTGCTAAGATCGATTGTTTAAAACAGCGCTTACTTAGTATCTACTTAGACAACAAACAAGAACAAGAACAGCAATGTAAGTTATTACCTTCCGCAAGAGATATGATAGCATGAGAATTGGAGTAGATGGGAAGAAGCAATCCGCCAGACTGAACGGTGATTCTGGCAGCTTCAAAACCAGCACGTCGAAGAGCAGGGAATTGAGAGGCCCATGTCTCAACCTTGCCGGCTTCAGATTCGAACTGGGTCCTAGGCTCACGAGGTTTGAGCCATTCCTCACTTTCCTCCTCGTCAGGCCGCTCTTCCCGACCTCGTTCCTGGTCAGGCCGCTCTTCCCGACCTCGTTCCTCATTTTCGCGGCGTCGGGCATCCGCAGCACAGACTAGGACCAGACATAGAAGTACCCAAAAGGACTTGGACATTGCCATGGCTGTTAGTAGAACTAACTGACGGGTCTGCTCTGCTATGCATTGCACTGGCCTCATTTATACTGTCTCAATGCATAATGCATGCAAAATGGTGGCGTACTCTTTCGATTCAAGCCCCCACGTAGCATTTTTCCACCACCTTATCCATTTTTGGACCATCAAAGCGGAATCTCTCTGTTACACATATCCATTTCACATGTAGGAAACCCCTAAAACAAACCAATGGTTCCAAAAAAATCCCCCCCTTGCCCCTTATACCGTCTCCATGCATGCAAAATGGTCACCTACTTTTTCCAGCAAGGTAGAGTTACCTTTTCTGCACTTAAGGAGGTGTTGGACAATTCGCAATGTTAGAGGCAACAAATTTGAACAAATTTGCAGCCCTATACTCGTTGCCTCTGGACCCATAAACCAGAAAATCTACCAGAGCTTATACCATATTCTCAAAGCCTAGTCGTAGACCAAAAACAAGATGGGGTCAAACAAGCTTTTCCACGTCAACCAAAGATTTCAGGAGCATGGTATACAAGTCAATGAAAAGTCAGGAGCATGGTATACAAGTTAAAAGAAAAGTCAAGTCCGAATTTACAACAGTGAAAGAAAGTGGTAGTGACAGGAGCTTGGCACTGGCTTTGAAATATAATACAAATGAATAATAGAATACATAAATCAATCATGTCCGTAGAAGTTCAAGTTCTGAAGGGTGCATAAACCAGCCATGGCTCCATCTTGCGACTTCGAAGCCTCTACGCATCAAGCCACAATGAGGAAGATGAATGACACACTCAAACATATAACAGAAGATCCAAACAGAGATTACATGGAAGACAAGAGGTTTTCATGAATTACTTTCATTCCCGCAACAGGAAACTCATGGAACAGTGTTGAACACAAGTCAACATGCTACAATTTATAGCACTGCATGTGTGTGAAAACCAGACATTGAAATTAAGAAAACACTAGAAACGTGTGCCCGACGATGCCGGGCATTGAACGGTGTACGTGTGGAATGCATTTATGGCTATATATATGTTTTAGGTGCATTAAAACATTATAGATAGAAAAAGAACATTACCTTTCAAAGTATAAACATGACTAGTTATGGGTGCGGCGTGCCGGCTTTTAGACACAATTTGAAGAGGTGGTTTCGTTAATGGCTAGAGTAATACAACGTGGCTTTTAGGGGGGGAAATGTAATACAGAGCAAGCCTTTAAGATTCAAAAATAAAGAACCATTGTGCTTTGGTTGTTCTTTTTGTTTAGGGAATGACGATGCGCTACATTGGGATGTCATGTTAATGGCAATGCAAATGTTTGTTTAGTTGGTTTATAGGTACTAATGGAAGTGTTAATCCAATTGTTCTTTCTAAATATTAAAATTGCCAATACATGTAATTCCATCCTTTTTAAATAGCATTTTAGCTACTTGAACAATGATGATAATTACTTGAACCATAATGAGAATACTATCATTTGTCTAAACACATATATTCATTTCCAATATGATGGAAAGGGCCAAAACATATTCATCAATTATGTTTTGCTCCTTTGTGAATGCAATGTAGATGGGGCTTTTCTTCATTCTCATAGTGTACAGTCTATAACCAGAATATGACGTTGAAGTGATATGGTGTTTGTTGTTTATAGCTGACTTGTAAGCTTGACTTGCTGCCACGCTTGTGTCTTAATCTCATCATTTAGTTCCTGATCTCATCATCTTTGTTCCGAGAACACAATACACGAATAATGCCACATCGGATCCGTACTTTCATCATGTTAAACGCCTCATGAATCAGTTTGATAATTGGAGTTTCCATGAATAAATAATTCTCAGGCTAGAGAGCATTCCTTCATATGAGACAAATTCCCTCCCTCCAAACAAACACGGGACAACCACCAAAACCTTTGTAACGAAAACTCTAAAACTTTTCTCCAAGCCTATTTGTTCCAAAACAACGTCCCTTTGAGCAAAACTTCAAGGTTATCTTATATTTTTTAGATGAATCAATTTTGTTAACTTGGGTTGTTATATTTATTCTAAAATAAGCAAGATTTATCTTTTTTCTACCACAAATAGTATTCGAGGATATGGCTTATGTAAAGCAACATCTTCAAGGATTATATAACCACACAAATAGTGCAATTCATTGATTGGAGATTGCCCCTTCAATTAGAGTTTCTCGAAGATTTTGATTTATAACAGCTTAAAGTGGTTGGCTCAAAATAGCCAGTCTCTGTATTCTGATTTCTCATCTTTTGCCTATTTTCCCAGTTGTAATGAGTCAGATTGATAAAAGAATACAACAAATAGTTATGCTGCATTATCCTAGTTCTGAAAAGCACGCGTTCTGATGCAAGTGTATGTTTAGCTAAGGTAAGGTAAGGTAAGGTAAGGTAAGAGTTTTTAACGTCCACGAGAACCCAATCGGGTTATGGGACCAGAACAGAAAAAGAGGGCATGAGCCCCAACGTACTTCGGGGCAAGAGTGCTACGAGAAAGTACCTTTAGTATAGGAGTGTTTCATGTTTCCAACCTCTTACCTCATGTCTTGTTTATGGAACTTTGATTATTTTCTTCGTGGATCCTTCGTTATTTCATAGGTGAACCAAAGGAGCTCTATATGTAGAAGACACTTGTAAACAAAAGGCCCATGATACTTTGTGTACAAATCAAATTGCGGAGCAAATGTTTACTGGCGGGCATTAGATCAAGTGTGGCTTTTGGTGAATTTTATATTTAACTCTCACTATAGATGAGTCTAATTAAAAGATTTGCTTAAAGATCATTGATCTTCAATCTGAAAATGATTGTTTTGTTGCAATGCTATTACCTTTAGCATTTTCACATTGGATATCATACCCTTGTCATTCACAATTGCATTGTTACATGTAGTTACATCCCGCTAGATAATGATGTTTTATATAGTCCCTACAAGATAAGTATTACGCATGCAACCAATGAATGACCTAAAGTCGTTGCAAAAAGAGATGCCAATTGCAAAGCATGTTGTGCAAGTGGCAGTCTAGAATGGTATTACACTTTATTGGAGGAGTAGGGGCAAATTTATTTACTAATGGTATGGAAGTTATTTGACCATTGAGTATGTAGCAAACAGAGAATCAAACTATAGTGTTTGAATTTCACCGCCAAACTCATGCACTTAGGTTGCTTACTGAAACAAAGTTAGCTAAGCATAGTCAATACAATTTGAAATGAAAGGCTCCGCCAACACTTTACCAACTAAAAACTTAGGAACACAAAGCTAAATGATGTGAGATCCATTACTACCTTTATAGCATATTAAACAATTTCGTGGCATTAATTTGAATCAATATACACAACTCATAAAGCTATCTCTACAAATCCAATGATGATAGATTTTCACTCTAATTCTCTCCTTTATTATGTTTTTGTCAAAATGGATTATATTGGCATCTCAATGCCTTACAAATCTAAAAAATGCATCATATATTGATTGCTTGATAGTGTCTTTTGATCTAGGGAATAAGACAAACATGGATATTGTATTTGAAGGTGAAAAGGTGGTTTCTAATCAATGCTTTAGAAAGAATATAAATAATGTACATCAATATTTATAAATGACAAAAGTATTTGAACTTAGCAAGTTATGTAGAGACCAAATTGTAGACAATTCCAATCTCGAACCCCGTTCACCTATAAAGCATATGGTATAGGGAAGGAAATCTATGTGACTTGTACACAAATACTTGCATTCCATGTCGATTACACATTTGTCTCTGTGATTTGTCAACTAAATGTTTACATCATGTAAACAATTGAATGCACAACATGAAGTTGATGCTGGGCAATAGATATTGTCAACATTGCTGGCTAAAAGAGATCCGTATTTAACAATGAAGCCATGAAACACATACAAAGAACGAACAAAGTGCAATTGAACTAGATGTGAAATATAAAACATACATTTGTTTTGTTACTTGAGCTATTGTGGACCTATTGATTGGTCCACAACAGCTCAGCCGGCGAAAGTGAAGGTGTCTAACAATTTGCATTGTGAACATAAAGTTGGAACATTTCAATGACTGAATAGGCACATCTACGCATAACTAAACAAAGAATCTGTTTCTATACATGGCCTAAACATAGACTTTCCTAGTTCCAACTGTTATATTAAGATCAATATCTGGAAGAAGAATCTATAATATGGGACTTTTACACTACCGAACTCTAGTTGGGATTCTAATTCAGAAGACTATATATAATGGCTTGACCTTATACCAGAGCATTGCTAATGAAGGCGAAAGATACTGTTAATAGCAACCACAATTATATGCATGCCCGTTGTCGTTACAACAAAGTTAAGATGTACTACAGTTGTTAGGCAAACTGGGCAGTTAGCCTGTGACTTTTTACCAATAACCTGTATTTTTATTCCAGCAAGTATTGAGACTACCATGACAGTGCTAAAAAGTGGAGTTTCTGCCTCACCTGCTAAATGCAGAACTTGGCTCTAAGTGTAGCTCTCTTGGGAAAGTGTTTGGAAGTTCTGCAAGCTCAGCATTGAATTTATTTTTAGCATTTGACCTCCCTGCCTCATTTTGTGCTTCCTGTCAACCAATATCAACATTCTAGTAATTAACAAACTGAACTCAAAATCTCGATTGCACTGCATATATCTCTTAATATATCCTCCCAATGGAAGTGAAAGAATAGATCCTCGACACGCATAGAATGCAAAGGAATAATTCTAATCTAAGTTGCCTAGATCGTACACCTACATTCCATTCCTGTGTAGAAATGTAGCAAAAATGATTGTATGTAGAGCTCTGAAGTAATGATGGGACAATGATGTACTAGTAACATTAAGATGTAATTTGCACTATGCAATTAGCAAATGACATGAAAGACACAGATATAGCTAGCCAAATAGATCCTACATGATTTTCAAATCATTTTCCTTGGCACTTCAGATGCCTAGACCCATCAAGGATCAGATGAAGAATAGGAGATGTGATGAGATGGAGATGAGAAGATTTTGAAGCTTGTAATGCATGTCAGTGTCTAAATAACAATCCCAACTCTAAAAATCCCAATTTGCTTGTTAGCTTGAATATGAGAATGAGAATATGAACAAAAGATGCAATAAATGATTCTCAATACTTGCTTGACTTGGAAAGAACTATATGGCAAAAGTCTCACCTCTTGCATCCATAATAAAAATCAGGTCTCGGGAAAACGGTCTCAGCCAGAAGATAGACAATAAAGGCCCTTGAATAAAATGATTTCATGGAGAAATCCATTTGCAAGGCCGCCAAACAAAATATATAGAGTTCCAACCCTACAGGAAAAAAATATGGATGCATCCATCAAATAAAACTTTACAGTATGCATCTATCTGTGACAAATTTAGGCAGCAACTTCTGCTCAGGGAGTTGCTTTCATACATGAACGTTCGAGTCCTAGAAGTCGTCTTGTACTAATGAAGAAGAAATTGTCAATTTGAATAAAGAATTGCTGACTTGAAATAGCTGCATGAAAGCTTCAATCAGACATTGCAACTAATAAAAACATGCAACATCATTTTCAAATGTATTTCTATTAACATACTGCAGAGTGCATGCACTGTCATATGCTTTTGCAAAATCCAGCTTCAAGTATACAATGGGGTAACCATGCATTCTAGCCCAATAGAGACCCTCATACGCTGCTGCCACATTATTCAAGATACACTGGCGAGGCAAGAAACCTGATTGTGTGGAAGAGATGGACTCAGTAAGCATGCCACAAAGCTTCTGAGCAAAAGCTTTAGCAAAGGTCTTGTACACTGAGGACAACAAGGTAATGGGACGCCAATCTGAAATGGAAGAACATTTTGGAATAAGGGTCTATCTTTTAAAATCCCTGAAAGCATCATACACATCTGCACCAAGCCAATCCCAATACTCCTGGAAAAATTCCACCGGAATACCATCAAGACCCAGACACTTGCCCCTCTTGAGAGAGAATGTGACCTCAACTAAATCATTCTGGCTGATCTCAGCCTCTAAAGTGGCCCTTTGCTCATTGGTGACTATAAGATGAACCTTAGCAAGCAAAGCCGCTTGAAAATCTGACTTAAAGGGAAGACGCCGAGCAGTGAAGAAAGCTGAAAAGTGATTGTGCAAAAAGCCTCTAAGCCCAGCTGGATCTGAAATAACAAGCCCATCCTGAATCTGCAGAGACTGAAGAGATGCAGCTAGTTTTCTTGTTTTGGCAGCTCTGAAGAAAAAACCTATGCATCGGTCTCCCTCCTTAAACCATTGCAGCCCAGCTTTAATGCGAGCAGATTGCACCTGTTCAGATTCCATCTGCCGAATGCTACACAAAATTTGCTTCTCCACATGACCATCTGATGGGGCAACAGACCTGCATGCCTCAATTTGCTGATAAAGAGCCAGCAGAAGGCTCCAATTAGCAGAAGCCCATTCACGACCCCAACCTCTAGCAAAAGACTTCACAGCAGCGAGAGCATCAACAATACCTGCCATGCCCCTGTGCCGAGAGAAAGAAGTGAACCATGCATGTCTACAACCTGCCAAAAATTCCTCATCCTTCAAGAAAAATGTATCTAGCTTGAAATATGTCTTAGATGCAGCATGCGCCACTGTATGAGAGCAAGAGAAATACTGTGGATTATGGTCAGAAATCGCAGTATTCAACAGGTTCTCACGATAAAAAGCAAGCAACAGGGTTGCTACCAAAGCATTATAGTAGCCTCTATCATATCTTGCATATGCTCTACCACCATCCAACCAGCCATTACACCAAGTAAAACTTGAGGGACCCTCAACTTCTGTGAAGCCACAATCTTGCATTAAGCGGTGCCATTGCTCCCGTTCAAAGCCCTGCACTGCACTCTGCACCTCTGCCACATATGTCTTGCTCAAGCTCGACCATGTTAAAATCACCCACCATGGTCCATGTAACAGGGGAGCCTAACCTCAGTAATTTGGAACGCAAAGAAGCCCATAATGCGACTCTCTGATGTGGTCGATTATGCGCATATACATTAACCAATCCCCATTCTTGCATCTTATCAAACCACTTGATTATGATCCACCGGCCAAATCTATCAATCTGAGTAAATGACACTGTAATGGTCCTCCTCCATGCTGTAAGGACACCAGCCTTTGCCGAGTCTGCAGCCGCCACAAGAACATTGTACTGCCTATTGATTACTGCAGCAACTTTGTGGGCATCCTCTTTCTTGCATTTATGCTCTTGCAAACAAATGAAATCTGAGTCCCACCTAGCCAGGGCCATGGACAACCTGCTCCTTTTAAAGGGAGGAGGCAACCCCCCGCACATTCCAGGAGATTAACTTCATTGATCAGGTGGATGTAGAGGATGTTCTAAGTCCATATCAACCTGTATATGAGACTCATTATCCACTTGATCAGCCTAGTGTGGCTGCGATGCTATTGGACGTGTCGTAACAGTGGTGAGGAGTGTTGGTTCAACAGGGTTAAGAGAAGCAGATGCAGAAGGCTGTGGTGCAAAGCTATTCCTCCTCCGAGCGGCTTTTTTCATGCGAGCAATGGACCATTCTTCTTCAATGCGCTCTTGCTTGCGCGGAATCATGTCCAGCCTCTTTTGCTGGTCAGAAGAAAGACAATTATGGGCTGCGGGGAGTGTGCCAATGTCTAGGGTAGAAGATGAAGAAGGGGTGATGGCAAGGACAGGTGCAGGAGCGGTTGGAGTAGGGATGGCAGCACGGGAAGTAGAAGTGGGGGAGATAGATAGATAGATAGATAGATAGATAGATAGATAGATAGATAGATAGATAGATAGATAGATAGATAGATAGATAGATAGATAGATAGATAGATAGATAGATAGATAGATAGATAGATAGATAGATAGATAGATAGATAGTAGTTTTAACGTCACGCCACTAGGCAGCATCCAACTGGACATGTGACCACACACCACACTACATTGCTTGGTTGGGCCCTGCCCCCAACCACCTTACATTACGTCTGTTGGGATTTGACGAGGGACGGGAATGGAGGGTCTGCGCACACGATAAGCAGAGAAGGCCTCAACATCAGGAAACATATTGGCAAGCTCTAGGCCATTAAGCAAAGATAATTTATATTTAAAAAAGAGTGGACCACTTTTAACAACCACAGAGTTGGGGAGGGAAGCCTCAGCAGGAAGGGAAACACAAATACGAGGACCATTGGCAACCAAATGAGCAAGGTGCAACCCTAATCCATTGGCAATGGAGACCAAGACGTCTGGAACCTGCAACTCAATTGGGAAGTCCTCCAATGCAAACCAGCAGGGCATACGACGTGCACCAGACTTATTAGAAAGAAATCCAGGGGTGTATACCTGATACAAGAGATAATGCCCCCACAAAGGATCCACTCCACATTCAACTAGTTTATCAACAGCAATAGGCGACCCGAACATCACTAAGAAATAATTGTTTTGCCTATCCAAAACTTTCAGGGACTCATGCGGAGGCAATCCCAACTTTTGCAGATGTTGTTTCAACCAAAATTCCATCCTCTTGAGATCAAGGAACTGACCAGTGAAATGGACATTAGATTGTGCAGACTTTGCAAGTGGACGCTATAATCTATCTCCCCCGAGACACCAGCCTGAGTGAAGGCACTAGAACACACCTCTGCTTCATAGAACACATTATTAGGAGGCAGTTGAACATCCATTCGATCTTCAAGACCCTGCAGCTCTTTCATATATTCAGACACCTCTCTTTTGTTATTCTCCATCATAAGGGACACCGCCGCAGCAACACAAGTAGAACGCACACCAGATGTCATGTCTCGCTTAATCCAATCACTGAAGCGCGTTTGTGAGACTCGAGCGACAGTGTTAGGGGCAGACCAGGGAGCAAAGGGAAGAGTAGGAGACGGTAAGAGGCCTGAAGAGGACGGGGGAGGGGCAAGAGACGAAAGAGTTGGAGTAGAGGTGGAGGGAGGAGGGAGAGAGGCAGAAGCAGAAGAGGTACATGCCATAGAGAGAGGAAGGGATTGCAAATCCATCGAGGCAGGGGCATATGCAAGTGGATTGAGACGAGAATTAGGAGGTAGCACTGGAGAGGTCAAAGAGGTAGAAAATTGCGAGCAAGAATGCATACTGGCGGAGGCGACCATGGAGGCCGAAATGGAGGGTCCAAATTCCGGGACTGAAGCAACAAGAAAACCACCTGATGCCATACACCATTGGAAAGCTCAATTGGAAAGCTCACTGCGCATGCTTTCCAACACACCAAGAATCGCAGGAAACGGACACTGGAGGAGGGAGATATCTCAGACTGAATCGGCGACAAAACCCTAGCATGTGGGCTGCGCCATCCAACCCATTTTACCTCTGCCTGCATTAGAGGTAATTTGAGATCTCCTTTTGTCCCCATAAGAATCCTCCAATAGAATGAGTACTCTACATCAAACTGCAATTAATGCAGCATTAACAACTTCATTGTCATTTTTCCCTATAACTTTTGATCTACTCATGGCGTTTGTTGCATTAGATGCAGAATGAAAAGATCTTTCAAGTGATATATGGTTATGATGTATTTCAATACAAGCCATATGTGTTAACCTTAAAAAATATGGTTTTTTGCTCTTTTCTTATATATTTACATCCCAAAAGATATAACAATGGGTTGTCATTAGAAAGATCTTGAGGAGACGAATCCATTGCCACAAATAGTGTTCGAATCGGAGTTTTTGATCAAAAGTTATAGTAGAAAAATGACACTGCAAAAGTTAGTTAGAAGCTGCATTGGGCGCCACATCTGGAATAAAATACATTGGAGCTCTTCTCTTATTGGACAATTTAAAAAGCTGATGTGGCTTTTTAAGCATCCCTTAATGGGACAAAATGAGATCTCAAATTACCTCTAATGGAGTTCCTGGGTACCTCTTGTTTTGCTTGCGGTCATTTATGAAATACGAGGGCTCGAACCTCTACCAATATATACAGTGAGCTAATGTGATTATTTTCTATCTTGAATCTATGTTTTTTTAAAAACAACCCATTCAATTGTTTTAGCGATATATGTTGAATCTATGTTTTTTTAAATAACAACCCATTCAGCGATATATGGTCTATGGTTTCAAGAATTGTCATTTTTACATCCATATCCAATTCTCCTGGAATCCCCTGTTATTGTGCTACATATTTTTAAATGAGGTGTATTATAAACTACTACAATTGTCAGATCCTGTCCTATGGCCCAGAATATATGTTGGGGCCTCTGGGTACCTCTCGTTTTGCTTGTGGTCATTTATGATTGGAGGCGCAATGATTTTGAATATGAAATATGAGTTTGCCTAAGGTTTTGAGGGAATATCGAATCTCTATACGACTTTGCATGAGGTTTCAAAATATAAAATACGGAGGCTCAAACCTCTACTAAAATAATTCAATGTCCTAATAAGACTACTTTAACCAATATATCCAGTGAGCTAATGTGATTATTTTCTATCTTGAATCTATATATTTTTTTTTAAACAACCCATTCAATTGTTTTATGGATATATGGTCTATGGTTTCAAGAATTGTCATTTTTACATCCATATCCAATTCCCCTGGAACCCCCTATTATTATGCTACATATATTTTTAAATGAGGTGCATTATAAACTACTACAATCGTCGGATCCGTCTATCCTATGGTCCATAATATATGTTGGGGCCTCTGGGTACCTCTCGTTTTGCTTGTAGTCATTTATAATTGGAGGCGCAATGATTTTGAAATATGAAATATGAGTTCGCCTAAGGTTTTGAGGGAATATCGAACCTCTATACGGCTTTGCATGAGGTTTCAAAATATGAAATACGGAGGCTCAAATCTCTATCAAAGTAACTCAATGTCCTAATAAGACTATTTTAACCAATATGTCCAGTAAGTTAAAGTGATTATTTTCTATCTTGAATCTATGTTTTTTTTTATAACAACCCATTCAGTTGTTTTAGGGATATATGGTCTATGGTTTCAGGAATTGTTATTTTTACATCCATATCAAATCCCCTTGGAACCCCCTGTTATTTTGCTACATATTCTAAACGAGGTGCACCTGGACCACCACAATCATTGGATCGTCGATCCTACAACTGGATTGTATGTTGGAGCCTGTGGGCACCTCTCGTTTTGCTTATAGTCATTTATGATTGGAGGAGGCGCCTATGATTTTGAAATATGAAATACGATTTCGCCTAAGGTTTTGAGGGAATATCATACCTCTATACGGCTTTGCCTAAGATTTTAGAATATGAAATACGGAGGCTCGAACCTCTACCAAAATAAGTCAATATTCTAATAAGACTACTTTAACCAATATACCTAGTGAGCTAATGTGATTATTTTTTATCTTGAATTTATGTTTTTTTTATAACAACCCATTCAATTGTTTTAGGGATATATGGTCTATGGTTTCAGGAATTGTTATTTTTAGATCGATATCAAATCCCCCTGGAACCCCCTGTTATTTTGCTACATATTCTAAACGAAGGGCACCCTGGACTACCACAATCATCGTATCCGTCGATCCTATGACCCAGAATGTATGTTGGGGCCTCTGGGTACCTCTCGTCTCGTCGTTTCGCTTGTGGCTATTTATGATTGCAGGCGCCTATAATTTTGAAATATAAAATACGAGTTCGCCTAAGATTTTGAGGGAATATTGAACCTCTATACAGCTTGGCCTAAGGTTTTAGAATATGAAAGTTAATAAGACTCGAACCTTTACCAAAGTAACTCAATGTTTTAATAAGACTACTTTAATCAATATATCCAGTGGGTTAATATAATTATTTTCTATCTTATAACAACCCATTCAATTGTTGTAGGGATATATGGTCTATGCTTTCGGGAATTGTCATTTTTACATCCATATCAAATCCCCTTGGAACCCCCTGTTATTGTGCTATATATTGGTCTATGGTTTCAGGAATTGTCATTTTTACATCCATATCCAATTCCTCTAGAACCCCTGTTATTGTGCTATATATTTTAAACGAGATGCACCCTAAACTTTCACAATGTCAGATCCGTCGATTCTACAACCCGGAATATATGTTGGGGCCTTGGGTACCTCTCGTTTAGCTTGTGGACATTTATGATTGAGGCACCTATGATTTATAAATAGGAAATACGAGTTTGCCTAAGGTTTTGAGGGGATATTGAACCTTTATACGGCTTTGCATAAGATTTAAAAATACGACCAATGTAGGCCAATTTACATGCGGGCATGATTGACCGACAAACAACTCCATAATGTGGTGGTGCGTGGCGGGCATGATTGACCTCATTAATGAGAGCTCCAAATGTTGATTCTTGCTCGAATGACATTCCCCATGAGAAGCCATAATGTGGTGGCATGGCGTCCCTAGCTAACGTAAGAGGAAACCAATGGGAGGACCTCGGGTTTTTAAAAACCTCCAAATGGGTTGATTCTTGCTCGAATGACATTCCCCATGCCGGTAAACATTATTAGGGTGCATCTCGTTTGAAAATGGATGTTTGAATTGTCTTCTCCATTGATCTTCATCTTGTGCTCCGAATCCAAAGCCCTCCTCCAAACCGCCACGCTAAACCTTGCATACACAAAAAAGACAAACCAAAGGCCACCAAGGCCATCCAGCCACCAAGGCTTCCAACTAGGCACCAGCTTCCACTAGGCACACCGGCCTCAACCAGGCACAAAGGCCCCAACCAGGCACTCAGCCTCAAACCAGGCACTCGGCCTCCACCAGGCACTAGGCCCTCAACCCAGTGTTAGTTTATCAACAAGTTATACATTTAGGGGAAGGGTGGGTGGGGGGCGGATGGGCCAAACCGTAGGGAGAAGGAAGAAGAGGAAAAGAGATGCACCAAGAGAGCTGATGAGAGAGAACAGGACGAGAAAGCACATAAATAGGGAAAAGAGGGAAAGAACTAACTAACTGCTAACTGCTAACAACCTCCGTATTTCTAGAACCTCGTTTTCCTTCTATTCGTTGAAACGAAGGAAAACGTCATCTCCTGTTGTGCCGGGCATGATTGACCCAACAGTCAGAGAGCTCCAGGAGCTGAGGCGGAGAAGCCATAATGTGGTGGTACGTAGCCTGACAGAAGAGGCAAGGGAGGACCTCATTAACCGGCTCCAAATGTTGATTCTTGCTCGAATGACATTCCCCATACCGGTAAACATTATTAGGGCGAGACGCCATGGCGTCCAGCACCTAGACCGCCCACGGGTGGTCACGTTCCACGCGACGAGATCGCAAGTGAAAGCAGCCATCTGCGCCCGGGGTAGGCGACTAAAGGGAACTGCCCTGTATGTTGACCGAGACCTGACCCCGGCCCAACAAGAAGACCGCAGGCACGAGTTGACCAAAGTTAAAAGCATTCGCAGACAGGGAGGAGCTGCAGGACTGATTCGGGGCAAGATGCAAATTTTTAGGTCGCCGAATGTTGCTACGAATCTTGCTAACCCTCCAAGACCCTCGGCCAGGCCATTGTTTTTCACGCTGCTACTGCATGCCCCGCTCAAGTTGCCTCACCTTCGTTGCTCGCGACATCTCGGTGCTGCTTCCACCGCCATCCCCTTATCTGCCGCCGCCATCTGAATCCCCACTTGGCCCCCTCGCCAACAAATAGGAATTGTGCCTCCGCATGGTCTCACGGAATTGTCGGGGCTTCCCATGGCGTAAGGGAGAGAGTTCGAACTTCGATTCTTGCGTGAGACATGGATCTCATCTTCCTCATGGAAACATGGGAGCATGCGAGGACATAGGATACCCGGCTTGCGGGATACCAAGACTACTCAATCTTCAATGATTGCACGGGAAAGGGGGCATGGGGGTTGCACGCTACTACCGAACAACCTTGGCGCGGTCAATCTCCTTGTTCAAGACGGACAAAGCACAACCGTTTTTGTGGGTGCGTGTGCAAAACCTAAAGAGTGAGAGACCCCTCTTTGTGGCGACCGCTACTTTCCACATGCAGAAAGCAACTTCTATCACACCAACTTCGGATGTGGATAGGCTGGACCCCTATGTCGATCTATATGATGACATACAACAAAGATAAGCAGGTTAGGCGGTGTCATACTCCTTGGAGACTTCAATGCGCCGCAGGGGTAGAACAACCCATGAGATTTGATCCCTTGACCGATGATATATTGCGATAAGGCCCCTGCAGAAGGAGCTTGGCCATGGACATCAGATGACAATCAGGTCACGCTATGGTTAAACGGTTGCTTTTGCTCTGCAGTATCTTTGACCTGGTAATCTGCAATGGACTGGCACAGTGGCCTTCCACCCGCAAGAGCACTTGTAGACAAGAAAACCAGGGGGCGGATCTAGTGTGGTGGACTATGTGCTAGTGGCTGAGCAGGAATGCATGTCGTCAAGCACTTTCAGGTGGGAACAGCTAATAGGGATGAAGAGATCGACTCAGACCACTTACCACTTTACTTGAAGTTGGCTTGGCAGGTTGTGCGAACCCCCGGTGCAACAACTCCTCACATGCCTCAGCTGCGATTGGATTATGAACATGCAGGGGCTTATGCCCAGATGCTTATAGATGACCTGGCAGAAATTTTGCAATATCCTACACTAGAGCAACAGACAGGCCGGCTGACTGATGTGCTTAGGACTGCGGCAGAGAGGTGCTTTGGGATAAGCCGCCCCCGATGGACCTTCAGGAACACAACCTTCCCACGTAATCAATGGTTGATGCAGAGTGCAAGGAACACAAACGCTGGCTCCGCCAAGTCACAGGCCCTGCTTTACGCCCACATGCAGTCAGACAGTACCGCATCTTTCATAAAGCTAAGAAAGCCAGGTACATTGCAGCGCATCAGAGGGAAATGTTTTACCTCACGGGCGTCACCCCGGGACCTTACGGCGAAGGGTTCTTAGAAAGCCGATTACAACACTGGGAATATCACTCCCGGCGGTGGAGGCAATACTTGCAAGCGACTATATATGACCCTCGGGGGTGCACATGCGGCATTACCCCTTGCAAGAAGGCCCGGTGCTGGAAATCACGCGATCCGGATGTGGAACAAGGCTTACGGCGTCTTGCCAATGGGAAAGCCCGGACTTGGATGGTATGCGGCGAGAATTGCTTAAGTGGGTAGGGCCGTCCATAATACCCGGTCTTTGTTCAACAAGGCATTACGGGGAAGGCTTCCCGCGCATTGGACCAATAGCGAGTTGTCCCCATCTATAAGGCGGTGACCCACACCGCCCAGCCCAATTACGCAATTACCGAACAATCATGGTCAGTTCGGTGTTTGCAAAACCGCTTTGGGATTCTCGGCGGCGGTTGGCGAGGTCGGGCGAGGCGGCGAAAGAGGTGCGGCCCTCACCCAGGCGGGGATTGAGGACCGGCACTCAACCATTGACCATATCTTCGTTCGCGAACTTCGATTGAAGACAACAGGAACGCCCGTCGGGATCTATATTGTTGCTTTGTGGATTTTCGCGAAGGCGTTTGACACCGGCGTGCCTCGGAAAAACTATGGGCAAGAGCAATGGTGGGGTTTCTGTAGATTTGCGAGAATGCGATTAATGCTGAGCTATATGAAAGATGCTCGTGTCGGTTGCGGCCAGACAAGCCAACCATTTGATAGTAGTATCGGGGTTCGTCGAGGGGATGCCCCTCTCTCCCCAACATTGTTTGGGCTTTACATTGATCAATTGGAGAGTTGGCTTGCTGATAATGGGGGCGATGGAGCTCACCTTCTCTATCAGATCATTAGACAGTTAATATATGCTGATGATGTAGCTTACACACCAACAGACATGCAACGACATCTCGATGCCCTGGACACATTCTGCCAAGCGACTGATATGCGCCTCAACCTGGCCAAGACTAAGGTAGTTTTCATATCATCTTCACGTCAGCCGATGGTCCCCTCCTTCAGTTACCGAGGCCAGAATGTGGAAGTTGCATCCACATACAAATATTTGGGAGTGGAGTTTCCTTCTACTATGCACTGGGACACATCCATACGGCTCACAGTGGTGACGGCGTTTGGAAGGCACTATATGCAATGCAAAACAATAGTCATAGAGCAGAGTTGTATGATTGGGCCCATCAGTCACACCTGTTCAAGGTCTTAGTGGAACATGTCTTTTTATACGGGGTGGAAGTGTGGGGCCCAGTAGTATCACTTGCTACTTGGAATGACTTGGGCAGGTCCGAAAGCCTTCTTGAAACGAAAGCACTAGGGGTGAAGTCCACGGTCCCATATCAAATTCTCTACTAGGAGGCGAGATTCTTGGCTCTTCAGAGGGCGGCCCTTGATCGTCACATTGTCTATTTTCAGAAGGTGGTCAATATGGATGATGCTCGTCTCCCTAAACTAGCTTATATCATGGCAATGGGGCATAGGCGCCTCAAGCCCCTCTTTGGAGGGAAAAGAGAGCTCAATGGTTGGCTAGATGGAATGTGCAGGAGCAGAGGTGCATACATGTGCAAACAGAGGCAGATCGCCATAGCTTGAGACAATATCTTGATGCTTGCTTCCTCAGCAAGCTTTGGGATGCCAATGCCCTTGAACATGTCAAGACATCACACTACCAGTGCCACATAAATCCCACATTGGAACGAGGCCCGCAATGCTACCTGCGTACCCACTTGCCCATGAAAAGGCACAGACTCATTGCCTCCATTCGCACAGGGGCACATCATCTTCGAATTGAGACGGGCAGATGGATTGGTGAGCCACGCCAGGACAGGCTCTGTCAATGCTGCCAAATGGGAGTCATTGAGGATAAATTTCGTACCCTTCAAAGTTGCCCAGCATATGATTAAATTCGAACGCGCTATGCTGAATTGGTCAGGCCTGGCCAGCCGTTACATGTGACATTGAACACAGCATCCGTACGGGTGCTGGGATCATATCTTCAGGAGGTTATGGACATGCGAGATCAGCTATGTCATCGGGCACACACTTGAAATGTATATATACATTGATGTATACTTGTACAGTTTGACAGCATTCTTATTACTGCCACGGTTTTTCCCTCGAAAACCCTTCGGGGCGGGGGTTTTTTAACCCGGACAGTAATAGGTTTGCTGCGCTCCTTATGGGTCCCATAGGCCAATTGGCCTCAGTGGACGATAAAAAATCATTCTCATTCTCATTCTCATTCTTTTAAGTGCAGTTCAAGTGTATAATGGAGGATCTGGCTTTCAAGTATGGAAAGACCAGATCCAGCATATCTTAGATGTTGAGGAGTTGTGTTGTTAATCCCAACCAAGCAGAGGTGGTTGCTACTAGTGGTGATGGAGCCTCTAGTAATACTGGAGCTGTAAATTCAGCTGTTAGAGGAGGTGGTTCTACCTCAGGAACTTCAGGTAGCAGGGCTGTTGCAGGTGAGGCTGCAGCTGGAGAAAGGAGTGCATCAACATCTAGTGCTTTGTCAACAAAAATCAAAGAGGCAAGAGGCATAATCACAAGCAAAGTCGGACCTACCATTCAACTCAAACTTCGAGGTATGTCCCCTAGGCAGATGTGGAGTTATTTGCTCAAACAATATGAAAATAAAAGCTCCTCCTAAATAGATGTATTAGAAAAAGAGCTCAGAAATTTGAAGTATAATGAAGATGAAGAAGTCTCTGATTTCTTTAATAAGTTTGACAATTTGGTAGCTGATCTAGATGGTGCAGGAGTCACCTTATCTGAAAGGTTTATAGTGTTGGCCATTGCTCGAGCTGTAAGCTCAAATTCACAGCTTTCTCTTTTAATCAGAAATGTTGCTAAAAACAGAGAAGAAACTGAAAATATGTTAAGAACTGAGATAGAACAGAATAAATTGATGAGGGAGGAAGAAAATGCTGAAATTCTTTATGCTGGTAGAAAAAAGAAATCTCAAGGAGATAAAACAGTTTGTTACAACTGTTATGAGGCAGGGCATATTAAGCCAAATTGCCCTAAACTTAAGCAGGGAATAATCTGCTATAATTGCAAAGGGAAAGGTCACATTGCTGCCAAGTGTCCTAGTCCCAAAGAAAGAGAATATGGTAGGGGCTGGGGAAGAGGTAAAGACATAAAAGGAGGATATCCATCTGGAAGAAAAAGAGGATCTGCAGGTATTCATATTGCTCAAGAAAAGGCAAAAATTAAGGAAAAGGAAGAATCAAGTGATGATCAGGTAAACTGTGTTTGCTCATTAAATGATGTTGATTCTAGAACTAATGGCAAGTATTCTGTGATTGTAGTTGATAGTGGAGCTGAGAGATCAGTAGTAAGATCTCTGGACATGCTTAAAAATCAAACAGCAGCTAAATCCAAACATGTACAAGTTGGCAATGGAGACCTACAAACTATAGAAGGATGTGGAATGCTGGAGCTGCTCGATCTTGATGGAAACAAAGTTAATATTGAGAATGTTTTGTGTGTTCCTAGTCTGATAAAAAAATTAGTACCAGTGTGTCAGTTAGTGGACTTGGGTTACAAAATCTTCTTTGAGAAGAAAGCTTGTAAAATTTTTATGAATAATGAATTGAAGTTTTTGGCAAATCGAGTTGGAAACTTGTTTCAATTTGAAAATGGTTTGGTTGATGGAGTTAATGCTGTGTTAATGGTTGACATGGAAACTTGGCATAATAGGTTGGCTCATACACATTACAATAATGTGAAGGTTATGGCAAAAACAGGGCTCATTGAATGCAATATACCAGAAAACCATAAATGCCTATGTGAAGGCTGCATGTTAGGCAAGATTACAAGGTTGCCATTTCCTAAATCACAAAAAAGAGCTGAAGGAGTCTTAGATCTAGTGCATACAGATCTTTGTGGCCCCTTAAATGTTAGGAGCAGAAATGGGAAGAGATATTTTATAACTTTCATAGATGACCATAGCAGAAAATGCAAAGTATATTGCTTGACACGAAAATCTCAGGCCCTTGATGCTTTTAAAATGTATGTCTCAGAAATGGAGAGACAAACAAATAGAAAATTAAGGTGCATAAGATCAGATAGAGGAGGTGAGTACTTATTTGCTCAATTTGAGTTCTTTTGCAGGACTAAAGGAATAAGGAGATAGTTGACTTGTAGACATACACCACAGCAAAATGGGATTGCTGAAAGGAAAAATAGAACTTTGCTTGATGCAGTGAGGTCCATGTTAAAATATGTTGGTTTGCCAAAGAAATTATCATTGAGAACAACAGCTTATGTGCAAAATAGAATTCCAACCTCAAGTTTGAAAGGTAATATTCCAGAGTTGGTGTGGTCAAATAATAAAGCAAATATAGATTATACTATGCTCAAATCATATGGATGTTTAGGTATATCCATGTGCCAAAAGAATTAAGGCAGAAATTGGACAATAGAGCAGAAATAGGTTATTTGGTGGGGTATGATGAACAAAGTAAAGGTTGTAGAATGTTCATTCCTGAGTTGAACAAAATTATAATAAGTAGAGACATTATTTTTGATGAACATACTTATTATAAGGACAGGCAGCAATCAAGGAAAATTATTGACAAGCTGGTCGATCAAACAGGTTTTAAATATGATGTAAATGATGATGACAATGAAAAGGTTGATGGGGATAAGTCTGATATGAAAGAAAATCAAGCAAATTTAGATGGAGAGCAGGGGAATATTGCTGAGCATGCTGTTTCTGATAACAACCAGAAAAAGTGAAGAAAAGAAGAACACAAGCAGAAAGATTAAGAGAAAACTTACCTTTGAATGAGAACGAATATGGTAGGCATGAAAGTGGAAGAAGTAAGAGGATTGGAAAATCTGCTGAGCTACCAGATCAGGAACAAATTCTAGCTATCTTAGAAGACTCTATTGTTCCAAGTTCATATGAAGAGGCAATACATAGCAGTGAGAAAAAATACTGGATTAAAGCAATGGAGGAGGAGATAAAATCATTTAAAGATACAGGAATATTTGATGTAGTAGAAAAACCAGAGAATACCAACATTGTGGGAAATAAATGGATTTATAGAATTAAAACCAATGTTGATGGTACAAAAAGATTTAAGGCTAGGCTGGTAGCTCAAGGCTTCTCTCAGAAGAAGGGAACGGATTATAATGAAATTGTTTCTCTAGTAGTCAAGCTAACAAGCCTAAGAGTACTTTTGGCAATAGCAAATGCTCTAAATCTAGAGCTACACCATATGGATGTCAAAACTGCCTTTTTGAATGCAGAATTGAAAGAAACTGTTTATATGAAACAACCTGCAGGTTATGGGGAGAATAATTCAAATGTTTGGAAGCTAAGAAGGGCAGTATATGGATTAAGGTCACCTCGTGAATGGTACTTTTGTATGGATAGTTTTCTAAGAGGACAAGGTTTTGAAAGGTTGAAAAATAATGGAAATTTGTATAAATTCAGAGATGGAGAAAATTTTTGCTTGATTGCTTTATACGTGGATGATTGCATAATGATCTCAAACAATCAAAGCTGCCTAATCACATGCAAAGACGTTTTAAAGAATAGGTTTGAAATGACAGGCCTTGGGGAATTGAGACAGTTTCTAGGCATTGAAGTCTTGAGAAATAGGGATAAAGGAATTTTGACTCTAAAACAGAGCAGACATGTGGAAAACATGCTTAAAAGATTTGCCATGCAGGATGCCAAAGTAGCAAAAGTTCCTCTTGCAGCAGGCCATAAACTCACTGATATATTGCAGTCCAATGAAGACACAAAAGGAATGGAAAAAATTTCATATAGGGAGATAATAGGTTGCTTGCTGTACTTAGCCAATAACACAAGGCCAGACATCAGTTATTCAGTCAATATCTTGAGCAGATACTGCCATTGCCCAACTAGGAGACATTGGGAAACAGCAAAACATGTATTAAAATATTTGAAGGGCACAACAAATTTTGGGATTACTTTCACATCTGATGATCTAAATCTAAAAGGTTTTAGTGATGCAGATTGGGGAGGAGATAGAAGTACAAGAAAATCTACTTTTGGATATGTTGTTTTTCTTGGATGAGGAGCAATAACATAGAGGAGCAAAAAACAAAAGGCAGTGGCAATGTCATCAGCAGAAGCTGAGTATGCAGCTAGTTCATTGCTATCCAAGGAGCTTGTGTGGCTAAGAAGACTATTAGAGGAACTTGGCTTTAAGCAAAGACAACCTACTGCAATCATGACTGATAGCATGAGTTGCATAGCAATAGTAAAAAATCCAGTTCAACATGAGAGAACTAAGCATATTGAGCTTGACATGCACTTCATTAGAGATATGGCAGAGAAAGGATATATTTAGATGTGCTACATTCATACCAATATGCAAATTGCTGATATTTTTATCAAAGCTTTGGTTGAAAGAAAGTTTACTGAATTCAGAACTAAATTAAACGTTCTTAACCTGTATGTTGAAGGAGGAATGTAGGATTTGGTACCATAGGTTCAATTGTCAGCATACAGGTTATACAGGTTACACAGGTTGAAGAGATCACACTTAGCAGACAAATGCATATACGTACATTATGTGAACCTTAAGAATATGGTTGAACCATATTTTATACCATTGAAAGATAAGGGTTAATATTTCATTATTGAAGCAATGGTCGAGACCATTGGATATTTGATGCTTGTATATTAAATCAGATGGAGGTAAACCGAATTCAAAAATAGCATCCCCTAAGTGCAAGGGCAGATCTCCACGGCTGCCTCAGAGGCCGGAACCATGCCATAACGGCCAGATCCGGCCCTACAAAATAAAGATGTACAGCAGATAGAGTTACGCTGATCGATTAGGTTTGGAGATAATACAACTCGAGGTTGTGAACATATTTTCATGTTTGTAAGTTCTCAATATTGTTTAAAGCTCATATAGCTCATATGATTATGAAGATATGATATTGACTTGAAATTCCAATGTTTGAATAGCCTTGTGCTATGTAAGAAAATTGGTTAAGTTGATTGTTCATGATGTTCTAAGGGTGTTTGTTTAAAATTCTCATTTCCATCTATAAACTTTTTCTCATATAACCTTCCCATGTGTTTTTCAATGGTGTCTATTTTCAGCTGCATCTCGCAATTTGACTTTTGCTTCCATGAACAAGGAATGCAACGTGCTCATTTGGCAACCCACCATCCAGACTTGGAATGGGCTCAATCCAAGTGTGTTTCTCAGCCCACTCAGGCATAATTTCCATCCTGCAGCCCAATTAGATCGCGGTCTTTTCTTTCCTTTCTTATTCTTCTCTGGTACAACATTCTCCTCCATGCTATTTCCTATTTGTTCTTGAACTTCATTTCCAGCATCCTCATCATCACCTCTAACAAAGCTATCAAACATGTCTTCCTTATTACCAGAACCCTCATTCATGTGCATGTCAATAGAGCTAGATGCAACGTTGCTAATATGGAAGGAGGAACTGCTAAAGAAGTAAACTCTCGCGCTGCCAAATGAATACAATAGGTATCTATCAGAATCTATTGCAATTAAAGAGATATAATAAACAACCTACACAAATAAATAATTGTTTTATAAAAGAAAGGACATGGGAATGCAAAATTGCTTAGAAAGAAGCATGTACCTAGCGCAATTACTGATGATAAAGAAAGTTTTGAGTGTGAAATATGTTGATCTTAAACTCAAACAAACTCGTGACAGAAATTCAGAGGTATGATTTTGAAGGAAATCTTTTGAAGGCGGTAGTACAAAAATGCTTACAGAAATTCAGCCTTGCAGTAAAATTTGAGTTCTTCCTCATCATGGATTCCTTGAGCAAAATCGAGCTCTGCCAAGCAAATTCTACCTGATCTACAGCAACTTCCTCAAATCTACCTGATCTAACTTTTGCAGCAGTAAATGAAATCAAGCTCATACATGACAAATTTAACATCTAAAATACTAACTTGATCGTCTGATAATCTCAGGATAATCATAAAAGATTTCTTTGACCCTTATCCTGTGATGGCTTTAAAGATTTAGGGCTTTCTATAACATCCAATATCTGCATCATAAAACCAACATGTCCAAGCTCGCGAAGATCAGTTATGTCCATGCTGCTTGGCAGAACCTCAGGTTGAAGATGAGGCCCATGCTTTGCTCTTTTGCCCATCATACGAGCAGGCCTTTGGTATTAATGCTGATAACCTCCAAGACTTATTCAGGGTACAACCATCCAAACTGGGGATACACTTGAAGTCTATTTTCAAGGAAAGACTGGATGTCATACACCTATATGAGCATATGTGACTACTTGAAAGCTCTGGGATGTTTACGTTCTGATGTTTTCATTTCAGAGTCCTTTAGGATTTTTTATTTGCCCAAATAACCATTGTACTGCCTTGCCATATGGACCTGGGTGTCCTTCAAATGGCGTGATAAAACATTGGTTGATTGATTCATTGATACAAAGTAAAGGCGAATTAAAGTGTTTTTTTTTCCCCCCTTTTTTTTTTACCGTGTTCGTGACTATGGCAAAGGATCAACTAAAAGGCAAGAGATTTCATTGCTCCTAAGGCGACATCAACTCACCTTTGAGTTCGTAGCTCCGGCGACGGTGGCAAGAGCAGGAAAGCCAAGTCATAAAATCCTGGCAAATTTTTATTTTTCATGAGCTTACGTGGCCTACTAAACAATCGTGTTTAATTTTGCAATTTTGTAAAAATTCACATTTTCACGAAAATTCGCAACTTAAAGTCATCCCTGAATCCAATATATTTGTTTAATATTAAGTTATCGTTTTGCAGTATATGACTGGCATTGCAGGGCGCACATTTCTACATTCATATTCGTCACCATATGCGCTATAGGAGGAGCTTCTATACCCGTCGATAGATGTTCCAAGAGTTCTTATGATGTGGATCCATTGAGGTTAATGACTATAGACTCTATAGTTTTAGATTGCACCAAAACTATTTTGTTTGTGTGTAGACCTAATGTATTTGTTTAATATCCTGTTTATACTTTGAAAGGTAATGTTCTTTTTTCTATCTATACGTATTTAATGCACTTAAAACATATATATAGCCATAAATGAATTCCACACGTACACCGTTTAATGCACGGCATCGTCGGGCACACGTTTCTAGTGTTTTCTTAATTTCAATGTCTGGTTTTCACACACATGCAGTGCTATAAATTGTAGCATGTTGACTTGTGTTCAACACTGTTCCATGAGTTTCCTGTTGCAGGAATGAAAGTAATTCATGAAAACCTCTTGTCTTCCATGTAATCTCTGTTTGGATCTTCTGTTATATGTTTGAGTGTGTCATTCATCTTCCTCATTGTGGCTTGATGCAGAGAGGCTTTTGGAAGCTGCAAGATGGAGCCATGGCTGGTTTATGCACCCTTCAGAACTTGAACTTCTACAGACATGATTGATTTATGTGTTCTATTATTCATTTGTATTATATTTCAAAGCCGTCTTGCGAGCTCTGTCCACTACCACTTTCTTTCTTCATTGTAAATTCGGACTTGACTTTTCTTTTAACTTGTATACCATGCTCCTGACTTTTCATTGACTTGTATACCATGCTCCTGAAATCTTTGGTTGACGTGGAAAAGCTTGTTTGACCCCATCTTGTTTTTGGTCTACGACGAGGCTTTGAGAATATGGTATAAGCTCTGGTAGATTTTCTGGTTTAAGGGTCCAGAGGCAACGAGTATAGGGCTGCAAATTTGTTCAAATTTGTTGCCTCTAACATTGCGAATTGTCCAACACCTCCTTAAGCGCAGAAAAGGGGTAACTCTACCTTGCTAGAAAAAGTAGGTGACCATTTTGCATGCATGGAGCCCATGGAAGGGGATAAGGGGCGGGGGGATTTTTTGGAACCATTGGTTTGTTTTAGGGGTTTCTACGGCTTGGGTGCATGTGAAATGGATATGTGTAACAGAGAGATTTCGCTTTGATGGTCCAAAAATGGATAAGGTGGTGGAAAAATGCTACGTCACAACAAGAGAATGGACATTTAGCGACGTGGGCTTGCGGCGTCTAAGCCGCGTGGCGCCGCGAAACCACGCGTGACCATGCGGCGTCAATGCGGCGTCATGTCGCCAAAACACGTCGCATGCGGCGTATCTGCGGCGTCGGCGTCATGACACGGCAAATCTGTCGAGCCGGTGGGCGTCGGCGCCGATTGGTGAACCGCCAGTGGGCGTCGGCGCCCAGTGGGCGACAGTGTCATCGTCTGCGGCGTGGCGTCGCCGCGGCGTCTCATGACATGGCAACCATCATCACGCCCGGTGGACATCCGCGCCCGGTGGGCGACATGTGCCACGCCCGAGTTGATGTTTGCGGCGTGACGCCGCATGTGGCGTCATGTGACATCAGCGAACGTTGATGACACGTCGATGCGTATTTACCGCGTGTCGCGCCAGCGGCGGCGTGACACGGCATGTAGCCGATTGACAATACGTTGCATGCGCGACGGCGTGCCTGCGGCGTTCTGATTTCTATATAAGGAGCCCTTTCTCGGCCTTCATTGTCATTTTCTTTCACTCCTCTTCCAGCCTAGCGCCTTTGGTATTCTTCTTCTTAACCAGATCTTATACTTGTTCCTGCCCTACATGGATCGCCATGGTCACCAGGAGATGGCGGGGAGGCAGTTGATCTTTATCTTGGGACGAGGGGAGGTTTGGATATGCGGGCCGTCACATGTAAGTGGTGATTCTTGTATTTAGTAGCCTAGACATATATAAACTAGGAGAGGGCGTGTCTGCTGCGAAAGTAGTAAAAAAACGCAGTGTTTTGGTCAAGGACAGTCGCCTCCACCTTGAGTGGAGAGGACCAAAAGGGCCCAAACTCACCTTCATACCTTTCTGAGTACAATGTAGATTACAAAATTGAGGTGTCGCATAGTCAAGGTCATATGTTGACTTCACCTCCTTGAGTGGAGGGGACTCTATGTATCGGGGCTAGCGCGTCTCCAAAATCTTAATTGCAATTGAAACTTATATAAGGGTCATACTCGGGAAAGGGCATAGTCGGCTTCACCTTGAGTGGAGAGGACTAGGTGTCCGGGCCCAATTCTGTCCATTTAGGGTTTAGGGTTTAGGGTTTAGGGTTTATACTACCATATTGTATCTATCACAACCATTCAAACTATTGTGCAGTATATAGTACTTACCTTTTGTAATTGGCAGAGGGACAAAATAGTTTGCAATTGTAAAAGATGTATGGGGCTGAAGCGGCGACTTAGAACGGTTGTTGAAGACCATCTGATAAGATTTGGTATATTTGAACAACCCACCAGATCTGATGCTCGTCATGGATATCAGGTTGGTATACAATGATTATTTATTTATTTTTTTATTATTTTTTTTTTAAGAGTATCTCTCCCAGTTCAAGTATATATTCAAGATGTTTATGATATCTAAATATGTAGGTAGATGATGCTGATGTCTCCTCCAAACTAGATGTGGATTTTGGTTTAATGTTGTCCATAGAGGCATATGAAACCAAAGGCGGTAACCCGATTCATCAATAATGTGGATGGGTGCGCTCAACGTTGAGTGTTCCCTAGTGAAAGAACACGAAGGGCTACAATCATGAGAACATTGCATGTGTCGCACATTTCCCAAGAGCGCTTGGCATCACTAGCGTGAAATTCTGAAGAATTGCAAAGATTAGTCAGACCCTTTGTTAGAGGCCGCAAGACATTTGGCTTGTGGCGATGGGCTTACCTATCCCTATGGATCAAGAATTTGCTTATTGGGGAAGAATATACATCATTATGCGGAGCCGCATTTGTCGAAAATTTGGATTCGGCCTTATCTCGACGCAGCGTATAGAAGTGGGCGAGGAACCCACATTCCATTAATGCCATATCACGGGTCCCGAAATACGATTGGAAAACTTGGCAAACTTTGACTAAATATGCTTGGCGTATGAGGATTTATGGAATGAATTCAATCTTTGCGTCGATATTTTGTGGGGGCATGTGATGAGGAGTTGAAGTTTATTGATGGTCGGCGAGGGGTTCATGGCAATATTGCGGGGTTCATCAGCAGTTCTATTGACACCCGTGGCGATGTAATTGTGAATTTTTAGAGTGTCAAAGGAGGGAGGAAGATTTTTTACAAGATATGTAAAAGGAAGATTTATCATGGTGTGTGCTATTAAAAGCATAAACATTGGAGATGAGTTATTCATCAACTATCGCTATGATAGACCTCTCCCATTTGAGATGGAACAATAGTATTGTTGTACTAAAAAAAAAGAAATAAAGAGATTTTTTTTTTTTTTAAATATGTTTTTGTCATTATTGAGTCTATGCGAGATGGTTGTATGTATTTTATACTTATTCATCTCATTCGTTACTCTGTTTAATGAACTCATTGAGGCGGTCTCCATCCGATCCATTAGTTCTAAGTTACGAGGGCAAAGGAAAACCTATCGTCGTGAATTTCAAGCGGTAGCGCGCCAATACGAAGATATTGCATACGATCAATATGAAGAGGATGAAACTATTGACGAACCGAGAGCGAAGTCTTTCATGACGAGCCGATGCTCGACGATATGTTTGCAGCTCTTCAAGAATTTACGATATTGATTTAGATGATGTCGAGGATGGTGGTGGAGAGGACATGGTAGAAGATGTGGGATACCCTTCGAGGATTGGTCGTGCGGCGATGACCCTATTGTTATCGAAGCGAAACGCGGTTATTTCTGCGTCTCGAACCTCTCGTTTGTCGGCATGCATGCTAATTCTCAATCTCCAAACCAAGTTCAAGTGGAGCAATGCAAGTGTCTACGCTCTATTGAGGTGACATACTTATCAAGTCTTTCTATCTTACCACCATCTCCATCTTTTTATCTTACCACTCTTAGATGCATGAGGTTATTTGCGAGAAGATCCTTCAGGAGAAGAACAATATGCCTACAAGCGGATCTCAAGTTAAGAAAATGATTCAAGCGACCAGGCCTTGGTTATAAAGTCATACATGCATGTCCAAATGATTGTATGATCTTCTATCCCCCTTAGAGCATGAAAAGTCCACTCATTGTCGTATGTAATGGCGAGATCTGAGGAATGACCTAAAGGGAAAAGCGGTACCTCGGAAGGTTATTCGACACTTTCCAATAATCCCAAGGTATATGCATCACCACTTCTTACAAATAGTTGTAGATTCACTTATTTTTCGGTACTTATATGTTGCCTATAATTTATTCTAATATATTATATAGGTTAAAGTTGATGTTAGTTTTGCAAGACATTGGCTAGCCTAATGGACTTCACGGCTACACATGCATCTAGTGATGATGTGATCACGAGTCCCGGCGACAAGTGCGGCTTGGAAGCATGTCGATGCGACATGGCGACTTTGGAAAAGAACCACGTAGCGTGTGTTTGGGCCTGGCCACCGATGGCGTAAACCCATATGGTACACAATCGATTGCGCATGGTCTACATGGCGGTGATGATAGTGAACTACAACATACCCCCATGGTTGTTGATGAAGAGTGGGCACATTATTATGACTTAATTGATACGGGAAGAAAAAACCAAGTAATTTAGATGTGTACCTAAGAATAATTGTAGATGAGTTCTTGCCTTTGTGGAACACAGTGGTATTCAGGTCACGATGCACATAAAAATGGCGTTTTTAATCTTAGAGGTATACTATTGTGGACTATGCATGACTTTCTGGGCTTGCCAAGTGTTACGGGTTTAAGACATGGGGCACTTCCCTTGCATGATATGTGGGGAAAAGTTGCAGCATCGTCCTCTAAGCATCCGAAGAAAGTAGTATCTGAGGGTTTTAGGAAGTATTTGCAGCTCACGCACCCCTTGGGAAAGCGGCGTGCACATATCGATGGCTTGTAGACTATCTGAGAACCACCAAGCGGAATTACCATACGAGAATGGGGTGGCGTTGGGATAAGAAGGAAGAGGGGAAATCCATAAAGGGAAATCCATGGGGGGCACTTGCGGTGAGGAAGTCGTAGCCGACCTGGGCGGTGAGGATGAGGAATTATCTGATGGTGGCGAGGAAGCCGCGGAGGAGGAAGTCTTTCTTGCCAATATGAAAAGGAAGTCATTTTTTATAGACTACCATATTGGACCGACCTATTGATTCAACACCTTTTAGACCCGATGCATATCTTCAAGAACGTGGGAAACTCTTTATGGAAGCATGTATTTGGTCAAAAAGACACAACAAATGCCAGGATGGACCTTAAGGTAAGTAATACAAAGAAAGAGGCATGGATCCGAGGTGAAGGACAACCACTTCCTCCGGCAAAATGGGTTATTGCTAGGGCTGACCATCGAGCTATTTATGATGATTTAAGGGCCCCTAGAACACCAACTGGTTATATGCAATCATTGCGAACCGTATTCACAAGTACTGGGGAGCTGACTGGTTTAAAGTCCCATGACTAGCATAAGTTCTTGCATGTAAGCAATTGAAGTCCACATATATGCACTACTATTAAATGTAACCCATATTTATATTTGGTGTTTGGATCATGCAAGTTCTTCATGCCCCTGACCTTTAGGGGAGTTTTAGACAAAGGGACCATTGGAGGCAATAAGTGCCCTATCAAAGGTCATAAGGTTGTTACCCATGTTGATTTAGTGGTCCCCCGTCTATTTTATTTGTGGCTAAGTTTTTTTGTTGTTTTTTTTTTTTTTTTTGGACCTCATAGGTGGATGTGTAAAAAAACTATACCGAAAGACGAAATTGAAGAGATGAAAGTGAAAATGGCAGAGGCATGTTGATTGTTGGAGAAGTTGTTTCCTCACGAGCTTTCTTGTGATCAAACCCATCTTTTGGTACATCTTATTGAGGAAGTGGAGCTCGCGGGAACTGTACATGCGAGATGGATGTTTTTCTTGGAAAGGTTTATGAAGGTATTGAAGGATATGGTGCGTCAAAATGGCAGAGGGATGGCTTGCGAAAGAGTCACTTTTCTATATGACAGAATATATTTCCGCCGTACATCCGGATGCACCTCGCTTATGGAGTGATGAAGGGGCGAGAAGATTGTGGGGGGTAGTGGCGGAAGGCAATGGTATGCGAAGTCATTTCGCTTTGATATGATCAATAAGGTTAATTAATTTCTTCTTTACAATTCGGCACCAATGGCAAAATGGATTGCTTTCGTTATGAGAGCATAAAGAAAGAAATAAAAGAGAAGAGGCATGAATGGAGGCGACATAATAGGCGAGCCCCGTACCACGATGGATATGAACCCCTTGGGACAAGATGGAAAGACAATGGGTACTACAGGCTTTGACCGATGCATATTACAAGGGGAGTATATTACAGCCTATGGAATGGGCATACGCACAAGGTGTCATGAAAAAGGTAGTTGCAACAAATTATGTTGATGTCGAAATCGAGTATTTTCTTTTGATGTTATTGTATCTATTGACATTAATGGTGCTTTTGGCGGTATATATCTTACTCCTCGATATGGTGGCATGGGACCCACTATCGTGTGAGTTCTCTTGACATACGGGAAGACTTGTGGCTGCTTGAGTCATGGCATCATTCACAATGGAGTTTCAATCAAGTGTTGCCGTCGTAATCGTCGGGGAAGCCACACGTGATTGGGGGGGAAGTTAAAGACTATAATGGAGGTGGATGTTGGTGGCAATTTTAAGACATTCATATTCGATGTCGATTGGTTTGACCTTCAATTAAGGGGGCGGGCCCTCTGATAAAAGTATGATAGAACAAGTGGCTTTTTATTTGTCAACTCTAGCAAGATGTACCGGTAGTGAGGCGCTTGTCCTTCGGACAAGCGTGAGCAGGTACACACATATACATATCCACTTCAAAATTTAGACCATCAATATCAATCTCACGTCCGGCTACTTTGACCAGATTTTTTTCTTTTACCGATCGACAAGACCCAACATGGTGGTTTGTTTATCATACAAACTACATCGGGGGATGCCCAATATTCCAAGGTGTTGTGCTAGAGAGTCAATAGCGTCACGAAGAGCCCTACGGCGGATCAAGGCATTCAAACTCCGGGAAAAGCGAGCATCAAGAGGTTGGACCACCGGCTCTCATGCGGCATCTTACACGAGCAATTCCACGAAATCTGGATGTACTTCGGGCATTTTAATACAAATGTTGGCAATGCTAACAATGATGACTCCTAGTTAGCACCTAGAGGAGACGATCATTAAATTCTATATGTCAAATATTATGCACATGAAGTGCAATCCTTCTGATAGGCTATGTCTATTGGTCTTCGTGTGCAATAAAAACCCATTCAATTCAATTCTCCTCCCCGGTATACATTATATCTGGGAGGAATAAAAAACGGGTGGAACATGGGCTCAAAGAAGCCACATAGGCTCAAGCATTTCCCCTAGACTAGAACATGCCACCTAGGCTCCAATAGAAGATCAAATATATGCCACATAAAGTAGAGAAAAAAATACAACACATGACGTCACAATGACATGTTGCCACCTAGGCTCACATTACACGTGGCTAAAATATGCCACTTACATCAAACATGTTAACTAGGTTCAAACATGACGTGTGTCTCAAACATGCGACCTGGTTCCGGAGAGGGGAGGTCGCCCGTCCGTCCCTAGGGCCTTGGGGAGAGGACTTTCGGGGCAAGCAGCTTCCGGGGGGATTTTAGGTGGCATCAACACCCCCACTCCACGTCAAGACACGGCGCCAAGGTCGGACCGAATCGACAAGGAGAGGGCCTCAGCGTAAACCACAGTGAGTTGCGGGTTCTAGAAGGGTTTTCGTTTTGGGGGCCGAAGTTTTGGTCTTCTTCGGCTCTGAGAACTTGGTCCCCGAGGGCAATGTCGACATTCCCCGAGTCCATTGGCGAGCCAAATCGCCCGGTTCCGGGAGAGGGAGGTGGCCCGTCTGTCCTTAGGGCCTTAGGGGGAGGAAAGAGGGGGCAAGCACCTTCAAGGGGGATTTTAGGGTCCGGTGCTGCGGCTTCAACACCCCCACTCCCGTCAAGTCCGGCGCAAAAGGTCCGGGCGAATCACGGTAAGGAGAGGGCCTCGGCGTAAACCACGTGAGTTGCGGGTTCTAGAAGAGTTTGCGTTTTGGGGGCCGAGTCTTGGTGCATTTGCGGTTGGGACTGGCCAGAAAAGCTGCGGAAAGCGAACAACGAGGCCCGGCGGAGCGGAGTTTGGGCCTATCCTCCTCCCGATGTGGCAATTAGAAGTCGGGGGGCGCTTTTGCAGTGGCAAGACATTCATAAATTCGTAATTAATGCATTGTACGAAAATAAATTCTGATTTTTTGCCAGCTGGATTCCTAATTCATCTCCAGCACACAGCCCAATTTTCGGAATTTTCGGAGAAGGTCTAGGTCAAAGGGTTAGCATTAGAACACCACAGAACGGATGACATGTTGCCACCTAGGCTCACATTACACGTGGCTAAAATATGCCACTTACATCAAACATGTTAACTAGGTTCAAACATGACGTGTGTCTCAAACATGCGACCTGGGATCAAACATGTCACATATTAAAATAAAATATACTGTATATGATGTCGCAATAACAAAATACCACGTGTAGGCGTTGCATTTCCCTTGGGGTCGAACATGCCACTCAGGTTCAAACAAGCCTCTTAGGCTCAAGCATTGCCGCTAGGCTCAAACATGCCCCAGTATCAAACATGTCATAACTCAAAAATAAAAAATAATATAAATGACGTCGCTATAACAAAGTACGTCGCATGCGACGTATATGCGACGTCAAAAACTCATTTCTTAATTGGGTGAACATAAGTGGTCTTCTAGGGTCCCCAGGGCAATGTCGACGTTCTGAGTCCATTGGCAGAGCCAAATCACGGTTCCGGAGAGGGAGGTCGCCCGTCCGTCCCCAGGGCCTTGGGGAGAGGACTTTCGGGGCAAGCAGCTTCCGGGGGGATTTTAGGGTCTCCGCTCTGGCGTCAACACCCCCACTCCACGTCAAGACACGGCGCAAGGTCCCGGCCGAATCTGACAAGGAGAGGGCATCCGAAACGTAAACCATGTGAGTTGCCAGGTTCTAAAAGGGTTTTCGTTTTGGGGGCCGAGTTTTTGGTCTTGACGGCCACGAGAACTTGGTCCCTAGGGCAATGTCGGCGTTATGAGTCCATTGGCGAGCCAAATTGCGATTCAGGGGAGAGGGAGGTGGCCCGTCCGGTCCCAAGGGCCTTAGGAGAGGAAATTCGGGGCAAGCGGCTTAGGGGGGTTTTAGGGTCCGTGCTTCTGGCGTCAACAACCCCACTCCACGTCAAGTCATGGCGCAAGGTCCTACCGACCGACAAGGAGAGGGCCTCAAACGTAAACCCCGGCGTGGAGTTGCCAGGTTCTCTAGAAGGGTTTTGCGTTTTTTGGTCGAAGTCTTGGTCTCATTGCGGTTGGGACTCGGCGAAGAAGCTGCGGCCGAGAAGAACGAACGCGGGAACTAATGGAACGGCGGAGTTTGGGCATGTCCTCGGGGCGCTTTTGTGTGGCAAGACATTCATAAATTAAGTAATTAATGCATTGTACGAAAATAAATTCTGATTTTTTGCCATTTGGATTCCTAATTCATCTCGAAACACGACCCAATTTTGAATTTTGAGAAGAAGGTCTAGGTCAAAGGGTTAGCATTAGAACGGTCGGGGCAGCCCGTTGCGGGGCAACCGAGCTGGCACCCTCCCCCAAGTCAAACGAGGCCAGGACCTTGCATGGATCCCTCACAAGAGGGGAGAGTCCGCACCCCAGGAGGCGGGATCCAAAAAAGTTCCCGAGGCAGCCCTTCCTGGCGGCGCTCCCAGGGGCAATGCGCTAATGACCACCCTCCCGGAGCCCAGTTCCCTATCCGACCGTTGGATCCTCCGTTCAGGGGCCCCTCTTCGGGAAGGCCCAAAAGATTCCAGATTGGTCCATTGGCAGAGCCAAATCGCGGTTCCGGAGAGGGGAGGTCGCCCGTCCGTCCCCAGGGCCTTGGGGAGAGGAAATTCGGAGCAAGCAGCTTCCGGGGGGGATTTTAGGGTCCGTGCTCTGGCGCCAACACCCCCACTCCACGTCAAGTCACGGCGCAAGGTCCCGGCCGAATCTGACAAGGAAAGGGCCTCCAAAACGTAAACCCTGTGAGTTGCGGGTTCTAGAAGGGTTTTTCGTTTTGGGGGCGAAGTTTTGGTCTTCGGCCCACGAGCTTGGTCCCCGGGGCAATGTCGGCGTTCGAGTCCATTGGCAAAGCCAAATCCTTGATTACGGAGAGGGAGGTCGCCCGCCCGGCCCCCAGGGCCTTAGGGAGAGAGGCTTCGGGACAAGCAGCTTCCGGGGGTATTTTAGGGTCCGTGCTCTGGCGCCAACACCCCCACTCCACGTCAAGTCATGGTGCAAGGTCCCGGCCGAATCTGGTAAGTAGAGGGCCTCCGAAACGTAAACCCTGTGAGTTGCCGGGTTCTAGAAGGGTTTGCGTTTTGGGGGCGAGTCTTGGTCTTCTTTGCGGTTGGGACTGGGCGAAGCCGCTTGTAGAACGCGAACAACGGGAACTGACGGAACGGAGTTTGGGCCTGTCCTCCTCCCGATGTGGCAATTAGAAGTCGGGGGGCGCTTTTGTAGTGGCAAGACATTCATAAATTCGTAATTAATGCATTGTGCGAAAATAAATTCGATTTTTTTGCCGGTGGATTCTAATTCATCTCCGGCCACACAGCCCATTTTTCGAATTTTCGGCGGAGAAGGTCTAGGTCAAAGGGCTAGCATTAGAACGTTCGGGGCAGCCCGTTGCGGGGCAACCGAGCTGGCACCCTCCCCCAAGTCAAACGAGGCCAGGACCTTGCAGGGAGCCCTCACAAGAGGGGAGAGTCCGGACCCCAGGAGTCGGGATCCAAAAAAGTTCCCGAGGCAGCCCTTCCTGGCAGCGCTCCCCCGGGGGGCCGCACGCTAATGACCACCCTCCCGGAGCCCGGTTCCCCTATCCGACCGTTCAGGGGCCCCTCTTCGGGAAGGCCCAAAAGATTCCAGATCGGTCCGGTAGAACTTGTCAAACCGCGGGGCGTCCTGAGGTCGGCCTTGTAGAAACCGCAGTGTTTTGTCGTTCGGGCACCGGGGAGGCTCCGGAATTTTAGGGTCCCCGCTCTGGCGTCAACACCCCCACTCCACGTCAAGCAGCGAGAACTGAAGGAATGGAGTTTGTGGGATCGTTCTACTTGGGGTTGACCTTGGCTGGCTGGACGTTATACTTGGTCTAAGATTGCATTGAGAATATAAGCATCATAACTATTAGAATGAAGATAAATGATTACAGAAAAGCATCATAACTACTAGAATGAAGATAAATGATTACAGAAAAGCAAAAGACTACCGCGGGTTGGGGGGAGGGGGGTTTAGATTTGGTTGCTTGTGATGATGGTTGTGTTTCAGTATCAAGGCATATGGATAGAGAGAATGCCCCTATTCAACGGACTGCTCCCTAAAGTTATTTGACATGGATGGCATAATTAACTTGTAATGAACTGGTTTTGTGTCCGCACAGCCTAGATGCCCCCCTGGTCAAAAACTCGCCTTTTTTCGATGCACACTCTTTTAGTTATGCATTTTATTGCATTTATGCTTCATAAATTCGCAGTTAATGCATGACATGGAATTAAATTATGGTTTTTGGTGAGCTGGCTTCCACATCGCCAGCGTACAAGAAAATTTCCAAAATTTTCGGATAAGGTCCAGACCCAAGCGTTGGGGTTAGAACGGTGCCGGCAGCCCGTCGTTGGGCAAGCATGACTGGCACCCTTCCCCAAGTCAAACAAAGCTAGGACTTTGAACGGCCACCTCACTAGAGGGGAGAGTCACTCACGATATTTCAGAGACGATATTTCAGAAAACCAACTTCACGTTCTGGTAGATATATTTAGGCCACTAAAATTTTTGCTGGTAGTAATAGAATCCGGAATGTGATTGACTGCATGCATGCCTCAGGACTGTCTAAATAAGCCTAGGGACAAACTTTAATGAGCATCACATTTAAAAAAGACGTCAAAAAAAAATATAAAGTCCATAACGTCGCTATAACAAAATACGTCGCGTGGACGTCGCATGCGACGTAAAACCGTATGTATACGTGTTTGAAATAACGTCGCATGCGACGTCACGTCGCATGCGACGCTCTGTAACTTTTTCAAACCGCGGGCGGCCGGCTTTTCCGGAACTTTTTTTTTCGCTTCCTCTTCGAGCTTTTTGGGCGATCTGCGGCGCTAGTACCCTGGTCGACCTGCAAGCAACTATTCTAAGGTTAGTACATCATATTTTTTAGATTGAATAGGTTTTTTGGATTGAAAGGTGCATGCCTAACCTAGATTTCAATTTTTTTTGTGTGTTCTTCATTTTTCTTCTTCCTCCTTTTTCTTTCTTTCTTTCTTTCTTTCTTTCTTTCTTTCTTTCCCCTTCCTTTCTTCTTCCCTCCTTCGTGTCCCCTTCTCTTCTTTCGTTCTCTTCTTCTTCTTCTCTTCTTCTCTCATTTCTTCTCATTTCTTCTCTCATTTCTCTTCATATTTCTTTTCCTTCCCTTCTTCCCTTCTCTTATTTCTTCTCTTCTTCCTCCTTCTATTCTTTCTCTTCCCCTTCGATTCTATTCTTCTCTTCTCTTATTCTATTCTTCTCGATTCTATTCTTCTCTTCTCTTATTCTTATTCTCTTATTCTCTTCTCTTATTCGATTCTATTCTTCTCTTCTCTTCGATTCTATTCTTCCTTTCTCTTCTTCCCTTCTTCGATTCTTTCTTCTTCTCTTATTTTTTTATCTCTTCTTTCCTTCTCTTATTTTTCTCTTCATATTTCTTTTCCTTCCCTTCTTCCTTCTTCTATTCTTTCTCTTCCCCTTCGATTCTATTCTTCTCCTCCCCCCCCCCTCCCCATCATTTCTTCTTCTCTCCTTCGTGCTTTCCCTTCCATCTTGACCCTTCCCTTATTTCTTCTCCCCCCTTCTCTTGTTTCTCCCACCCTTATCTTCTTCTTCGATTATTTTTTTCTTTTCTTGATTTTCTATTTTTTCCACTTTATTTTTTTTTATTTTTTTCGATCTTCTTCTTCTTTTGTTCTTATTCTTTTAACTTTTTGTTGCAGGTTTGGCAGCTATCCTTTTTATTTGGGGGCGAGGATCTTTATGCACCACGTTCTTCATTTGGTAAGTTCATCACACTTGCATTTTTTTTTATAGCTTTAAATAGGTTAAAAAATTGAAGGAGTGGCTTGTTCAAGGGAACGCGAGGTCGGCTCCACCTAGAGTGGAGAGGACCATGTGTGCCGGGTTCAAGTCCACTTCCACTATGATCAAATTTTATTTTCCTAGGTTAAGGGTGGCTTGTTCAAGGACGCAGTCGGCTCCACCTAGAGTGGAGAGGATCGCGTGCCGGGTTCAAGTTGACTTCGACTTGTTATTTGTTAGGTCTAAAATAAAATTGTAGTGGCTTGTTCAAAGGGCGGTCGGCTCCACCTTGCGTGGAGAGGACCGGATGTCGGGGTCCAAGTCCACTTTTCTTCTCATTCTTAGGTAGAGGTGATACGGCAAGGACATGGTCGGCTCCCAGAAAGTGGGAGGGACCGGTGTTGGAACCTTAGTTCATGTTCATTGTCAGTTTTAGCTAGAGGTAGCTAGGGCAAGGACATGGTCGGCTCCATCATGAGTGGAGGGGACCAGATGTTCGGGCCCTAGTCCCACATTTCTTATTATTTTTGTTAGGTAGAGGTGGCTAGGGAAAGGGCATGGTCGGCTCCACCATGAGTGGGGAGGACCACGTGTTCGGGTCCTAATCATACTCTAGCCTAATCCAACCGATCTAATCTAGAATATCTAGCTTATTCCATCTAGCTCATAAATTCGTAATTAATGCATTGTACAAAAATAAATTCTGATTTTTTGCCAGCTGGATTCCTAATTCATCTCCAGCACACAGCCCAATCTTCTTTTTTATTTGGGATTGCTTTGGGTTCCGTGCCAAGGGAACGCCGCATCTTACGCCGCATGCGGCGTTCCCTTCCCGCTTGCGTTCCCCTTGTAGGATTGTAGTTGGGCATTTTCGAATCCAGGCGCGAGCATTCAATGAAAAATCTTGGACTGAAGAAATTTTTTTTATGGGTTGCTGCTCTATGAAATTTCCCAGACCCATTTTGGATTCTACTCAGTCTCATTTTGGCGCTTCAGCTGATTCTGATTTTGGCACCTTCTTGGAAACATGACTAGAGCATATCATATTATTGATAGGCTCAGCTTGGTCGGATTTTCTCAAAAATTGATGAAGAAATGTTTATTTTAGGATTCAAAGCGTTTGGAGTTGCTCCTGGAGCCGATCTTCCAGGGTAAGATTCGTCACATGGTTTTATTTTGTGTTGAGTTTTAACTGTGTGCACCTTTCTAATCGAACAGATTCAGAAACCCTGAGTTTGAATTGGAGTTCCTCTTTCGTTTTTGATATTGGAAGGTATGATTCTTTGGAGTTCCTTCCAGGGTAAGATTCATCACAGTGTTTTATTTTGTCATGAGTTTTAACTCTTTGCAGCTTTCAACGAACAGATATAGAAGACCCTAAGTTCGATTGGAGTTCCTCTTTCGCTTCTGGAAGGTGCGATTCTTTATTACGTTGTCTTTAAATCTTGAGTTCTATTTAAATCTTCAGTTTGTTTAAGCAAATCAGACTTTGACATGTAGGGCACTATCAATGCAACATATATGGGGCTTATCTGCATTGTTCACGATAGGTCGGTTTTCTATCTTCTCTCCTATATTCTGTACAGGTTGGTTTTTTGTTTTCTCTCCTATATTCTGTAATATTGCAATTTGTGTGCCCATATATTAAATTCATAGGATATGATATAAATATTAACAGCATTATCACAGTTACCTGGTATTCGTGGACTATACTCTCCGCTGGTCCTCTACACCATGTATCTGTCTTAATTCTGTATAATGTGCCATTGGGGCATTTCTGCATCCAAGACGTGACATAGTGAAACCAAGCCAATTTAAAATGCACCTTGATCGTTTGGCCCAATACAATATCTCCATCAACTGTTATATCTGTTATCAATTCTGCTTTTGGTTCTCTGTCTACAAATTATAGTGACTTCACTGATTTCGTTATCTCTTCACTGGCATGTTTTGTCAGCAATTCTTCCTTGGCAATCCATAGTTCTTCACATATCTCATCAAAGCAGAAGCGTTTAATAGCATCGGGGCACATCGCACGGTTAATTAATTCATGAAGGCTCCCCTCTATGTTATTTGGAACAATCTTTTGACAAGCTTTTTCAAAACTAAACTCATATATCTTTCATGTATAGTCCCCTTTCTCAAAATCATGGTTCGTGCTCTTCATTTCGGAGGCCATATACTCTGGTATACCTACATGCAAACTATAATTGTTTTGTGTGCTAAAGTTTCTTACACATGCCCCAAAATCTGCAATCTTCGCTTGACAATTTTGTTCACCTTTGCTCCTCAACAAAACATTCTGAGGCTTCAGATCACAGTGGACCGCATTCTTCTTATGCAAGAATCGCATTCCCTTGGCTATTTGAAGTATTATTAGGAAGTATTTTTATTTGAAGTATTATTAGTATAGGACGTCTTGAATATGAGTAAAGGTAGAGGCAGCAAGTTAGATGACACTCTAAATACGAGCAAACAGAAGTTTCCGACCAGATTCTTATTCACACACTCTAAATACGAGCAGATTCTTACTATTGAAGTTGATTGTTGATTTGCAATTGAAGCTTAATGCAACAAAGTGCATTAGACATGTGTTTGCTATGGTGTTATTTTTCTTGAGGCCACCTATTATCTTTGCTTCTTATACAAGACTATTAGAAGTATCTTTATGGCCTTTGTTCTGGCAAGATCATACTTCGTCAAACAAGGTACAAATGTCTGCTATTGGAGTTTCAGATATATGACAGAGATTAAAGTGCTCCTTCAGTTCCTTAGTTGCACATGCATAGGATAAATTAAAGATGGCAACTCTGCATTAAGAGATTTAATGTAGCATGTTCTCTTTCTATCCCAAAGCTCTTTTCGTAGATAAATAGTTGTTTTTGTATAATCTGTATTTTCCTGGAACTATATCATCTGGATGAGGCAAGCTGAGTTCCTGTTGGCATTGGCAAAATAGGATATTTTTTAAGGTTCAATATGTTTGGATACACAGTGGTAATGTGAATTTGTTCAAACTGTTAGACATGTAGACATGGTTGAAAAAAGCATATCTTTGCTACTACCCATACATGATTGTATTTCTGCGCATCTACTGTTGCATTTTTTTAATTTCATCTGTTTAAAAGTTGCCTTAAGTAGTATGTTGCATTCATTAAACTTCATCTGTTTAAAATTTGCTTAAGCAGTAGTATGCCATTATCTCTTTGTTCATTTTGCAAAAAAGAGGTAATGCTTTACAAGAGGTCTTCTGGTATTTTAAAACCCATGCTAAATAACCACATCATGTTGCAGCTTTGGCTACCATGTCATTTACTAAGACACGTTTGGTCTGTTTTTATTAGAACGTTTTAAGGCAATTTGGATAACAAGGATGCCCACCATGGCCAGACTGCAGCAATTAAATTTGAAGTGTCCATAAGGCAAACTTGACCACTTCATTTGTCACTCTGTGTCAGCATTGTTCTGCATTTTTTTCCCAAAATATTTTTTTTTAATCTTTTCTTCTTTTTGGTGCAGAGGAAAGCATGGCTTATATCAGAATATAGTCAACAGTTCAAGTTATGTAGCCAAGAAGGCAAATCTTGATAGATTATGTAGACCTGCTAAGCATTGAAGTCCTATTTGCTAAGTATTTTATTTACGTTTTGCAAGTTAAGAAAAATGGAAGATTTATTGTGAAAAAGGTTAATGGGATATTCTACTTTGGAGATTCCTCATTGACTGTGGTTTATATTACTCATCTATCCTACTCCAATGTGAGTTATTTTATTCTCTTCTACGTGAATCTCCTTTTAATATTATGTCTTTGAATGCCAGAATATGATGAAGTGGACTATGTGTTGAATTATAATTGGATGGGTATTGAGATGCTGGGGCACACTGTTTCATGTCAACATTGAGATTGTTGTAGCATGTAATAAGTAAGGCATTGGCATTTTTATTAATATAGTTTTGCTTACACATAGATATTCATCTGGAGGATGTCTCCAGCCTGCAGTTTCATTTTTGGCAAAGTAAGAAGATGTATATGCCATAGATTGGACCAGAAAAATAGAAAAAATAGAGGTGTGCAAATGTTATGACGAACTTGATGAACTTGATTTACATCTGGTGTGTTCGTTTTTTATGTTTTATGCTATCCAGTACTATGTCTCCCATGAAGATTCCAGACACCCTTTGGGATTTGTGATCAAGTCAAGAGATGTTAATTTGGGAAGTTTGGGCGCCCTTCTTTTCGATTTGTGATCAAGTCATTCAGATGTTAATTCGAGAAGTTTGAGTATCAAATTTGAACAGGTCTTCTTGCCAGTTATGCAATGACATAAGTATTCTATCAAGAAGAGCTGTCAAAACAATCATGTTATTAGAGTATGCCACAGTTCTTAGGCGTTGGAGCAGCTTGGATAGGTAGCCTATTAGACAACTCCATATTCAAAACCTAGCATGTCTTTTAACTTAAGGGGTTGTGCCTGTGTAATGCTAACGTCTAAATATTTTTGCCCACAATGCAGGTGCCGTTGACCTCACTTAGGGGGGTGTGCATGTGTTTCCTGGATGCAAACATCTCAATATTTCTGCCCAGAATGCAAGTGCTGTTGACCTTAATGCAAGGAATAAATTGTGATTGCATCCTTAAAAACTCCATATTTTGGCTATTATAAGCGCATGCATTGTATCCATATTGGATGCTATTTTCTCATTAGAGTTTGCAATAAAATTCATGGAAATCGCTTTTTATCCAAATACATATTTTGTCTGCTTGAGAAGGAACTTGTGCAAAGCCTTTTTAACTGCGAAGGAAATAGTGTATGGCATAAGCTTTCTATTTGATAATGATATTTAAATTTCGTTGGCTATTTGTTTATTTGGCAGGTAGACTACTTCGCGCTTCTTTAGAACCGTTAGATAATACTAACTTAATTTCCCATGAAAAAGTCCTGGTGTAAAAGTTGTGTGGGGATATTGGGTCTATTTCATGTTGCACAAACCTTTGTAGAATACCTACATTTCTTGAAACATGAAAGAGTTTCATTATGCATCCAATATAATAATCCTATAAGGGGAGATCACCCCAAACATCCATGTACATTGTTTCAACAACCCAACATTGTATAGGAACAACTCGACATCCATCCATGAGTATTGAGGTCCTCTCCAAAATCAAACAACTACCAAATATGAATGAACCACCAAATAACTATCAATACATAGCAAACACATCATGAAGTTTCACATGCTTGGTATTCATGAAGATTGACATGTTTGATCTTGGAGGCAACGGATGCATATCTCAAATCCAAATGCATATCCTTTGACATTGTGTGAAGCTATGATGTATTGTACATGTTGTGTAGCACATGTTTTATTGCACGTGTGCATGGGCCGAATTTGGATAAGTAGAAATACATAGTAGCACAATATTGAGTGCTTGAAATTGATTATAAAAATATACCAATTTCTACAAATTGCATTTTAGGAGGGTAAAGGTATTTTGTAAAATAACACATCATCTATTTTCTTTTATTTTCCATGAGTATATCCATTTCGTATCCTCTTCAGTTACCATTATGCAACTATTTTGCACTCCCATTTCGATTACAAAAGGCAAGTTTCCATTTATTGCACATTTAGGATTTAGAGCTTACGAGTTAAGTTTACAGGTTTAGGGTTCGAGGATTTATCATATTATGATTCATGAATTTGAAAAACTTGAAGGATAGCAAGCCTCATAGATGGAGCATGCAATGATATCAACCATACAATCACACACCTAGATTTAGGGTTAAGGCTTTGGGGTTTAAGATTTGTGTTTAGGTAGAATATTCTTACTATATATCAAGTATATTTTACAACTCTTAAAGGAGACAATATCAAAAGGTTGATTTGCCAAGTTCTATTTTGTTTTAGAGAAACACATATTTATAACCATGGATTGTACAAAATTAAACAGACTGATGCATCATTCTATTAAGGTAGACAATAATGCGAGTAGAATGGCAGCAATCTTATTTTGCAATATCTGATAGCCTGATTGCAATCATGCTTGACTATGCATCTACTCATTCTGTTCCACCCTATGCTATGCTTTTATTATTCCTATTTGGCGCGTCTATGGCTAATGTTCGACACACCTAAACCCTAAACCCTAAGTTATTACCACATATGGGGAGGATTGCATCTAAAACTTTTTCTTCCACCTACAAACTCCATGATGTCTACTATTCTACATGTCCATGGTAATGCCCGGCATCGCCGGGCACACGTTTCTAGTTTTCGGAATTTTCGGAGAAGGTCTAGGTCAAAGGGTTAGCATTAGAACGTTCGGGGCAGCCCGTTGCGGGGCAACCGAGCTGGCACCCTCCCCCAAGTCAAACGAGGCCAGGACCTTGCAGGGAGCCCTCATAAGAGGGGAGAGTCCGGACCCCAGGAGTCGGGATCCAAAAAAGTTCCCGAGGCAGCCCTTCCTGGCAGCGCTCCCCCGGGGGGCCGCACGCTAATGACCACCCTCCCGGAGCCCGGTTCCCCTATCCGACCATTGGATCCTCCGTTCAGAGGCCCCTCTTCGAGAAGGCCCAAAAGATTCCAGATCGGTACGGTAGAACTTGTCAAACCGCGGGGCGTCCTGAGGTCGGCCTTGTAGAAACCGCAGTGTTTTGTCGTTCGGGCACCGGGGAGGCTCCGGAATTTTAGGGTCCCCGCTCTGGCGTCAACACCCCCACTCCACGTCAAGCAGCGAGAACTGAAGGAATGGAGTTTGTGGGATCGTTCTACTTGGGGTTGACCTTGGTCATTTGGGCGTTATGCTTGGTCTAAGATTGCATTGAGAATATAAGCATCATAACTATTAGAATGAAGATAAATGATTCTGAAAAGCATCATAACTACTAGAATGAAGATAAATGATTTACGAAAAGCAAAAGACTACCGCGGGTTTGGGGGTTTAGATTTGGTTGCTTGTGATGATGGTTGTGTTTTGATTATCAAGGCATATGGATAGAGAGAATGCCCCTATTCAACGGACTGCTCCCTAAAGTTATTTGACATGGATGGCATAATTAACTTGTAATGAACTGGTTTTGTTTCTCAGAAACAATTGTACCTTGATAAAAAATTGCTTCATAGTTTCCAAGTGGAAATTTTTTAATGTGTCCGCACAGCCTAGATGCCCCCCTGGTCAAAAACTCGCCTTTTTTCGATGCACACTCTTTTAGTTATGCATTTTATTGCATTTATGCTTCATAAATTCATGATTAATGCATGACATGGAATTAAATTATGGTTTTGGTGAGCTGGCTTCGTGGTCATCGCCCGGTGATACAAGAAAATTTCCAAAATTTTCGGATAAGGTCCAGACCCAAGCGTTGGGGTTAGAACGGTCCCGGCAGCCCGTCGTTGGGCAAGCATGACTGACACCCTTCCCCAAGTCAAACAAAGCTAGGACTTTGAACGGCCACCTCACTAGAGGGGAGAGTCACTCACGATATTTCAGAGACGATATTTCAGAAAACCAACTTCACGTTCTGGTAGATATATTTAGGCCACTAAAATTTTTGCTGGTAGTAATAGAATCCGGAATGTGATTGACTGCATGCATGCCTCAGGACTGTCTAAATAAGCCTAGGGACAAACTTTAATGAGCATCACATTTAAAAAAGACGTCAAAAAAAAATATAAAGTCCATAACGTCGCTATAACAAAATACGTCGCGTGGACGTCGCATGCGACGTAAAACCGTATGTATACGTGTTTGAAATAACGTCGCATGCGACGTCACGTCGCATGCGACGCTCTGTAACTTTTTCAAACCGCGGGCGGCCGGCTTTTCTGGAACTTTTTTTTTCGCTTCCTCTTCGAGCTTTTTGGGCGATCTGCGGCGCTAGTACCCTGATCGACCTGCAAGCAACTATTCTAAGGTTAGTACATCATATTTTTTAGATTGAATAGGTTTTTTGGATTGAAAGGTGCATGCCTAACCTAGATTTCAATTTTTTTTGTGTGTTCTTCATTTTTCTTCTTCCTCCTTTTTCTTTCTTTCTTTCTTTCTTTCTTTCCCCTTCCTTTCTTCTTCCCTCCTTCGTGTCCCCTTCTCTTCTTTCGTTCTCTTCTTCTTCTTCTCTTCTTCTCTCATTTCTTCTCATTTCTTCTCTCATTTCTCTTCATATTTCTTTTCTTTCCCTTCTTCCCTTCTCTTATTTCTTCTCTTCTTCCTCCTTCTATTCTTTCTCTTCCCCTTCGATTCTATTCTTCTCTTCTCTTATTCTATTCTTCTCGATTCTATTCTTCTCTTCTCTTATTCTATTCTATTCTTCTCTTCTCTTATTCTTATTCTCTTATTCTCTTCTCTTATTCGATTCTATTCTTCTCTTCTCTTCGATTCTATTCTTCCTTTCTCTTCTTCCCTTCTTCGATTCTTTCTTCTTCTCTTATTTTTTATCTCTTCTTTCCTTCTCTTATTTTTCTCTTCATATTTCTTTTCCTTCCCTTCTTCCCTTCTTCCTTCTTCTATTCTTTCTCTTCCCCTTCGATTCTATTCTTCTCCTCCCCCCTCCCCCATCATTTCTTCTTCTCTCCTTCGTGCTTTTTCCTTCCCATCTTGACCCTTCCTTATTTCTTCTCCCCTTCTCTTGTTTCTCCCACCCTTATCTTCTTCTTGATTATTATTTTTTTTTCTTTTCTTGATTTTCTATTTTTTTTCCACTTTATTTTTTTTTTTTTTTTTCGATCTTCTTCTTCTTTTGTTCTTATTCTTTTAATTTTTTTTGTTGCGGGGTTCATAATTTTGTCCTTTTTATTTGGGCCGGCGAGGATCTTATACCCGCACCACGTTCTTCATTTGTAGTAAGTTCATCACACTTGCATTTTTTTATAGCTTTAAATAGGTTAAAAAAATTGAAGGAGTGGCTTGTTCAAGGGCGCGGGTCGGCTCCACCTAGAGTGGAAGGACCATGTGTGCAGGGTTCAAGTCCACTTCCACTATGATCAAATTTTATTTTCCTAGGTTAAGGAGTGGCTTGTTCAAGGGCACGGTCGGCTCCACCTAGAGTGGAGAGGATCGCGTACCCGGGTTCAAGTTGACTTCGACTTGTTATTTGTTAGGTCTAAAATAAAATTGTAGTGGCTTGTTCAAGGGCACGGTCGGCTCCACCTTGCGTGGAGAGGACCAGATGTCCGGGTCCAAGTCCACTTTTCTTCTCATTCTTAGGTAGAGGTGGCTACGGCAAGGACATGGTCGGCTCCACCGCGAGTGGAGAGGACCAGGTGTTCGGGCCTTAGTTCATGTTCATTGTCAGTTTTAGCTAGAGGTAGCTAGGGCAAGGACATGGTCGGCTCCATCATGAGTGGAGGGGACCGAGATGTTCGGGCCCTAGTCCCACATTTCTTATTATTTTTGTTAGGTAGAGGTGGCTAGGGAAAGGGCATGGTCGGCTCCACCATGAGTGGGGAGGACCACGTGTTCGGGTCCTAATCATACTCTAGCCTAATCCAACCGATCTAATCTAGAATATCTAGCTTATTCCATCAGTCCAAAGCCTCCTCTATTATCTAGCCAAATCTAGCTTTTGATCCGAGTAAGGGTCTATTCGCACCCATGGTCAAGTTTAGTTAAGTTATTTTTATCGTTAAGTTAAGTTAACAGTAAATGGATGATTCCCTTCACACCAGTGCTAGTTAAAAAAAACAGGTTAGGCTAACTTAATGTAATACTATTTCGCACTAAAAGCTTTGGTTAAAAAATAACTTAACTAGTTAACTAAATTATTTCGAACATGTCTAGTTAAGTTAGCCAAAGGCATAAAAAATTATACGCACAATTAACTAAACTTAAAGTGACCTCTATGGGGTGATTTAACTTTTAGTGCTAATTTCTAATTAGTTAATTTTTAGTTAATTTTGCTAACTAATCCGAGCGTGCGAAGATAAGTTTAGGTAGTGTTTTTGGTTAAAAAAGTTAACTAAATTTCGGGACTATCTACTAACTAATTAACTAGTAATACGAATGTAAATTGACCGTGGGTCCGAATACCCTAATCTAACCTATTTAGTTTTTCTTTTTAATTCTTTTTTTTTTTTTTTTTTTTTTTTTTTTTTTTGGGGTTGGGGGAGGGGGGTGGGGATGGGATAAGGTATTAGTCAGCCATAGGGCATGTTATAAGTAATGATTATATGAAGTGCATACATGTTTGATATTTGTCATTATTATGTTGCATTTACTTTGTGCATGCTTGGCTTTTGTATTCATTATTTTGTTTTGTTTGTAGGCATAAAATGGCCTCGATGAAGGACAAAGATGCTTAGTGAAATTAGGCGCATCCGATCAATCAAATATGCGCCTGAGGCCAGGCCGAACGACATATGCAAACCCGATGATCGAATTAACCGTTTTGTAGCATCGGTTGAGAAAGAATGTCGGTCTCAATTATGTGGGAGGTGGCGAGCATGAGTCCGAGTTGGAAGATACGATGAGAAAGAACTTAAAGTCTTGGGTTTGCAATCACGGGCGAGAATTGAGGATGCTACTTAAGTATAAAGTGCCACTTATGCCCCTATCTTTGAGGCATCACGTGGGACGATGGGCTAATTCGTGGCGAAGTGCAAAGGTCCGACGCAAAGATCACAAGATGGCGATGGGTCTCAAAGATGAGCAGTGAAGGAGTTAGATAGTCTTATCCATGGTGGGAGCTCTATTGGTGCGGGGCTAGATTATCATTACATGCTCATGATAAATGTCTTTGCATTTATTGACAACATTCACGTGGATCTTTGTTGGAGTTGTAAAGTGCATTGGTAGTAAACAAGACTGCCAGATATACCAAATCCAGATCTTGGGAACCCTGTACTTTAATCAAGATGACTATTATACTGGCATTGTGTGGAGAGGCCAAGATAGAGCTGCATCATGGTTGTTGGCTGACAAGTATATCCGTTTCAAGAGCCCAAGTCCAGAATTGGCCACACCCCTTGGACTTGCCCCTGAGGTCTTTTGTGGAGATGAGCCACGGGGACCAATGGTAGTCTTGCCATTCATGAATGAAGGAACCTTTGTAGAATTACTTGACCATCTTCGAGCCAATTCTCTTCTTATAGGAGATGGTCAAATGCAATGCATAGTGCTCCAAGAAGGGCTGATATGAAGATAAGTGCGTAGTGAAAAGCCAAAATGAGGCTCGTGTATAAGCACGTCGAGAAATAGCTCTCGCTCTTGCGAGAAGGAGTCTATGCCATCCACGCTCGGGTTGGACACACACAAAGCTCAATTGCAAAGGGTCAAACTCCATTTTGATGACTCCCTTACAAATGTGTGGGTGGCTATTGGTGATTGGGACACGGCCCCTTTTTTTTTTTTGCAAGGAGCGAATGCCCAAGTTGAAGAGCCGTTATACACTACAAGATGGGAGCGGTGCGATATCCTTGGTGGGAGAAGAGAGTTTTTACATCATCATCGGATGACCAAGCATCATGGGGCATGAGATATCGACATATATTCCCTGGGCTACATTTCTGAGATGCTCCTTGATTTTGTCGGGCAATGCGGCTTATGGGGTTGTGTGTTGAGATAAACCCAACCGACCGATACTCTAGCACATTGGACATCATCCAACATATGAAGGTCCAAATGATGATGGATAGAGAGCTTGTGCACATGGATCGCCCATCTATTGTTCACAGTATCATCGATGTGTTCAAAACAACGAGGGCTTTCTTGATATAGTTGTGAGAGAGGCGACATATGAAGTGTGGTGATCCACTTGAGATGGCTAAGCTTTTGTTAAATGCTTGCAAGAAGTGATTAATATAATTTTGTCTTCCTATTTGAGGCTTGTTGCAACAAATAAATGTTTTTATTCAAAATTACTAATGAAAAAAGTAATTTATTAATCAAAAAAATTATTATTAATGGTAAATAAATTGATTAATCATAACTTGTAGATAAAGTGTCGCTCTAGACGTCAAACCCTAGGTTTTGTGTGCTACATCATCAAACCCTAGATTGTAAATGCCATGTGGCACAATCTAGGGTTTGATGATGTGGCACACACTAACTAGGGTTTGATGACATGGCACTTGACTATGATGTGGCAATCTGAAGTCGCTGACGTGACACAACCTAGGGTTTGATGATGTGCCACACGCAATGTAGGGTTTCATGATGTGGCACTAAAAATGCCACGATGGGATAATTTAGGGTTGATTGTATGACATGATACATGGCGATAATATGGCAACCTAGAATTCGATATGCACCCCATACATATATATCTGAGATACTTTTTCTAATATAAATAAGAAGATAAGAATATAAATTTAGGTATTTATTCAAAGACACTTGTTCAAAGCTTTTCTCTCGCTAATTCTCGTTATGTTCAAATTAATATATATAGTCATGGCGGAGGCTCAATTCTTAGCGGTCTTCCTCATTGTGGCCCTCTTTCTGCTGATGCAATATTCATGGCATTATGCGTCTCCCCCTCCGCCCCCGGTCAAGACGGTCAAGACTGCAGTAAGTCTTCCGGGGCTCATTGGTAGCACATTTCGAACCATGAAAATACTATTTATCATCTGTATGGTTTGTAAGTATCATTCTATTATGGTTTGTAAGTATCATTCTATTATTGCAACCATATCATTCATGGTTATCAAATGTTTCTCTCATAATTTCTTTTGATCTAGGTGTGCTATTTTTCTCGGCGATGAATAAAGGTAATCGCAATCGTACGGAGAATGACGAAGACGAAGGTAAGTATTTATATAGTTTTTATACGCTTTACCCTCTAATTAGGTATGTAAGTTTATGCATGGAGTTTTAATTTGTTGTGTAGAGGAAAGGGAAGAGTTTAGACAAAATAGGAGGAGGACTCCACGAGGTAGGGGCAATCGTGCTGATGTTCGAAGTAGCCAACCTCCACATGTCACTACAGCAGCAGGTTTGGGTATTAAGATAGCTTTTATAAAAATAATAAATAAATGAATTGTTTTTTGCGTGCCTCTTTGACACCAACGCCAGTTAGGCAGCCTCCCGCTCCTATTCCCCATCGACATAGTGTTGATTATCGGCCTCCACGTTCTCGCGAGAATATCGAGATCGGTAGACGTAGTATAGACTCCCGTTCTAGGCAAGAGACGGGAATAGATTTTTCTGGTGCAAGGAACTTGGAGGGAGATTTCAACAGGTAAATATATATCCACTACGTACCAAACATTTCTTTGGTTGCAGCATGTTAAAGATGCTCATTCTCTCATTACTTCCCAGGTCAAGAAGTAGTGGAGCAACGGAGACAACGTTCAAGATCGCGACGATCATCACAGGGTTCGGGATCCCAAGAACATCGTGAATCGCCTGACTTGGAGAGGTCCGGATCCCGACGACATCATGTCACTGAAGAAGAGCGTCCATTTCGCTTTGTTTTAGACACGTAAGTCTGCGGGTGATTTGGCCCCGAATATACCTGATTATCATAATAATAATAATTTTTTGATGAAATATTAGTACTTTAAATATTAGTACTTTAAACCCTTAAATATTAGTACTTTGTCATCTAAATTTGTTGTTTTGTTCATTCTCTTCACTTAGAATAAATTGTAAAGTGCTCAAAAGTTTCCTATCGGGACGGGATATGTATATTGACGGTAGACATAAACACGCTTTTATATACCCACCATTTATGCTTCAGGGACGATCTTCCTAAGAAAGATGATGAGGGAAGTGTCTTTTATACTACACTAAGGGATGCGGTCTCAAATAATATCTCTCGTTTATGGCCTCCCCGTGATATAGGGGAGTGGCCTGGCGCTTATGACCAACGCGAAATAGAGAGCGTCAAAAATAAAATGAAACAGAGTTTCCCAGAGATAGAAAAAGCAAAGAAGTTTAACTGGAAGAAGCTCACTTCGATGATGGGCGAGCTTCTACGAAAAAGGAGGTACATGACCTAGTCATAGTCTTGTTTTTATTATTTGAATATTGCGTTGATCTATCGATTTATGTCAAAGGCAAAGAGTGGTCAGTGAACTGAAGACGACTTGCGCAAAAATTGGAGGCGATTGGTCAAAAGTCCCTAAACCACTTAATCTCCACAAGGAAGATATCAAGGTATTTCTTATTTTTTTTGCCATTCGTTCACTTTAACTTGTGATAATGTTGTGTGCCTTGCAATCAGATTGCATTCGAACGTGCAAAGGATCCAGAACAGAAACATAGAGCTCGGACTGACAAAACAACTAGGTCTGAACGAAATCCGTCTCATTTGGGCTCCGGCGGTCGGAAAGGGTTTCACCATAGATTCGTAAGAGCTATATTAGTTCACGTTAATTTTAATAAGAACTTTAAATGTCATTAGCTAATACTCATCATATTGTCATAGACCTGGCTATACGGGTTTCCCCCTAGCAAGGATCACGTACAAATAGCCACGGAACGTGGAGCTGTTTATCTGTATCAACAGTTATACGAAGAGGGAACTGTCCCACATCACGGGAATGCCAATGTGCGTTGTAGAAAATTATTATAATTCTATGAACTACATTAATGCCATATTCTTTTGGTTTTTATAGGAAGCAGTGGAGGAGATGAACCAAGCCCTAGACGAGGACGTGGGGCGGGGGGTCGGCGAGGGATCTGCAAACTATGGTGGAGAGCCATCCAATCGCAACCCTGAAGCTGAGGGTCAGAGGAGTCCTCAGAATCTGACTAATTACTCGGATGACTACTCCACTGAATCTGACAGAGATTAGCTCTAGGCTAAAAGGGTGGATACTCCCCTTAACGAGTCTTTTGTGATTATTTAAAAATATAAATACAATTCACGATTTGCAATTAAAAAAGAAGGTGACATGCCCTTTTGCTTCTTGTACATCATATTGTAATAATTATCTAAGCCAAACATTTTTTTTATTTTTTTTATTTTTTTTTATTTTTTTCATTGGACGTCGCATGCGACGTATCCACGTGGCTTTTTTATTGCCACGTGGATTTTTCATTACACGTGGCTTTTTTTTAATTACACGTGGATTTTCAAATTTTTTTACGAGACGTCGCATGCGACGTATCCACGTGGCTTTTTTTAAATTGCCACGTCGATTTTTCATTACATGTGGCTTTTTTAAATTACACGTGGATTTTCAAATTTTTTTTTACGTGACGTCGCATGCGACGTATGCACGTGGCTTTTTACTGCACACGTGGATTTTTTTGATATTCCACGTGAATATTTTAAAAAATAGTACACGTGGCTGCGACATCTAGTATACGTCGCATGCGACGTCTATGTCACGTCTGTGTCACGTCTGCGTCACGTCTGTGTCACGTCTGTATACGTCGCATGCAACGCGCGTCGCATGTGACGTCGCATGCGACGTGTCTCCAGCGACGTCTGTGTCACGTCTGTGTCTCCAGCGACATCTGTGTCATCTAAAAAATATAAGCTAACCTTGAAGTTTTGCTCAAAGGGACGTTGTTTTGGAACAAATAGGCTTGGAGAAAAGTTTTAGAGTTTTCGTTACAAAGGTTTTGGTGGTTGTCCCGTTTGTGTTTGGAGGGAGGGAATTTGTCTCATATGAAGGAATGCTCTCTAGCCTGAGAATTATTTATTCATGGAAACTCCAATTACCAAACTGATTCATGAGGCGTTTAACATGATGAAAGTACGGATCCGATGTGGCATTATTCGTGTATTGTGTTCTCGGAACAAAGATGATGAGATCAGGAACTAAATGATGAGATTAAGACAAAAGCGTGGCAGCAAGTCAAGCTTACAAGTCAGCTATAAACAACAAACACCATATCACTTCAACGTCATATTCTGGTTATAGACTGTACACTATGAGAATGAAGAAAAGCCCCATCTACATTGCATTCACAAAGGAGCAAAACATAATTGATGAATATGTTTTGGCCCTTTCCATCATATTGGAAATGAATATATGTGTTTAGACAAATGATAGTATTCTCATTATGGTTCAAGTAATTATCATCATTGTTCAAGTAGCTAAAATGCTATTTAAAAAGGATGGAATTACATGTATTGGCAATTTTAATATTTAGAAAGAACAATTGGATTAACACTTCCATTAGTACCTATAAACCAACTAAACAAACATTTGCATTGCCATTAACATGACATCCCAATGTAGCGCATCGTCATTCCCTAAACAAAAAGAACAACCAAAGCACAATGGTTCTTTATTTTTGAATCTTAAAGGCTTGCTCTGTATTACATTTCCCCCCCTAAAAGCCACGTTGTATTACTCTAGCCATTAACGAAACCACCTCTTCAAATTGTGTCTAAAGCCCGGCAACGCCGGGCACCATAACTAGTCATGTTTATACTTTGAAAGGTAATGTTCTTTTTTCTATCTATACGTATTTAATGCACCTAAAACATATATATAGCCATAAATGCATTCCACACGTACACCGTTCAATGCCCGGCATCGTCGGGCACACGTTTCTAGTGTTTTCTTAATTTCAATGTCTGGTTTTCACACACATGCAGTGCTATAAATTGTAGCATGTTGACTTGTGTTCAACACTGTTCCATGAGTTTCCTGTTGCGGGAATGAAAGTAATTCATGAAAACCTCTTGTCTTCCATGTAATCTCTGTTTGGATCTTCTGTTATATGTTTGAGTGTGTCATTCATCTTCCTCATTGTGGCTTGATGCAGAGAGGCTTCTGGAAGCTGCAAGATGGAGCCATGGCTGGTTTATGCACCCTTCAGAACTTGAACTTCTACGGACATGATTGATTTATGTATTCTATTATTCATTTGTATTATATTTCAAAGCCAGTGCCAAGCTCCTGTCACTACCACTTTCTTTCACTGTTGTAAATTCGGACTTGACTTTTCTTTTAACTTGTATACCATGCTCCTGACTTTTCATTGACTTGTATACCATGCTCCTGAAATCTTTGGTTGACGTGGAAAAGCTTGTTTGACCCCATCTTGTTTTTGGTCTACGACTAGGCTTTGAGAATATGGTATAAGCTCTGGTAGATTTTCTGGTTTATGGGTCCAGAGGCAACGAGTATAGGGCTGCAAATTTGTTCAAATTTGTTGCCTCTAACATTGCGAATTGTCCAACACCTCCTTAAGTGCAGAAAAGGTAACTCTAGTAGGTGACCATTTTGCATGCATGGAGACGGTATAAGGGGCAAGGGGGGGATTTTTTTGGAACCATTGGTTTGTTTTAGGGGTTTCCTACGCTTGGGTGCATGTGAAATGGATATGTGTAGCAGAGAGATTCCGCTTTGATGGTCCAAAAATGGATAAGGTGGTGGAAAAATGCTACGTGGGGGCTTGAATCGAAAGAGTACGCCACCATTTTGCATGCATTATGCATTGAGACAGTATAAATGAGGCCAGTGCAATGCATAGCAGAGCAGACCCGTCAGTTAGTTCTACTAACAGCCATGGCAATGTCCAAGTCCTTTTGGGTACTTCTATGTCTGGTCCTAGTCTGTGCTGCGGATGCCCGACGCCGCGAAAATGAGGAACGAGGTCGGGAAGAGCGGCCTGACCAGGAACGAGGTCGGGAAGAGCGGCCTGACGAGGAGGAAAGTGAGGAATGGCTCAAACCTCGTGAGCCTAGGACCCAGTTCGAATCTGAAGCCGGCAAGGTTGAGACATGGGCCTCTCAATTCCCTGCTCTTCGACGTGCTGGTTTTGAAGCTGCCAGAATCACCGTTCAGTCTGGCGGATTGCTTCTTCCCATCTACTCCAATTCTCATGCTATCATATCTCTTGCGGAAGGTAATAACTTACATTGCTGTTCTTGTTCTTGTTTGTTGTCTAAGTAGATACTAAGTAAGCGCTGTTTTAAACAATCGATCTTAGCAACTTTCCATCAGAGCTCCTGGTGGAAGGTACTTACCTTTTCCCTGCTTCTGCTTCTGTTGTGGATCCTAAAGCTATGCCTAACAAACTAATAAGTTATTTTGCTCTCTGCTCTGATTTAATCTGTCCGCATTGTTGTTGTTGTTAGTCTAGGTACTTTAACCTAACATTGTTTCTGCCTTTTGCAGGCTCTGGAATTTTTGGTCTAGTCGCTGAAAATGCAGGCTCGTCCGGTCAGAGGAATCAGTTCAAGATCAACAAGGGTGCTGTAGTGGCTGTTCCCAAAGGAACAGCTTATTGGTTCTACAATAATGCAGAGCAAGCTGCACGCCTTATTGACATCGCACATCATGGCAGAGACACTGATCGTTTTAGGGTATGCCTTTTTGTTCTTCCTTGGGAACTTTTAGTATAGGATTATTGTTCTTGCAGCACTTTAGCATATATGCATCATCTTATCATGACATAGCATTTACAGAATATCATGCCATATGCATCTATGCAGAAACATATAATACAATCATGATTACTTTTTCACAGCATTGCATAGCATTTACAGAATATCATGCCATATGCATCTTGAATGATCATGTGCAAAAACATATCATACAATCATGTGTGCTGTGATTACTTATTTCATAGCATATGTAGAAAGATCATGGCATTGATATGCTTCGTGTGCAGCAATTCCAACCATTTAGTGGCAGAGCTGGTTTCAGTCCTCGTGTTCTTTCTCAAGCATGGGATGTGTCTGAAGAAACCGTGAGGAGCATCTTAGAAAGACGAGAGAAACAGGGAGGAATTATCAAGGTATCCAGGGAGTCCTTGGAACGTGAAGAAAGATCTGAAATCAATCTTGGCGCATCGCATTTAATTCACCAGCTCGGTCGTGATTTCCCAGAGGTTTCAGTAAGGCAAGCTGGAGAGCTTAGGGAGCTCAACAGTCAGAAAATGCTTGCTTTGGCAGATCTGGACCTGTCAGCACGTTCTTTGAGGCTGGAAAGAGTGAGTGCTCATTTCACTTCATTTTAAGCATGAATTGGTAGTTCTTGTGATTATGGAACTACTGAGCTTGATAGTTTCTCCTGTAGTAACTTTAAAATGTGCTAATGTGGAGCTACCTATACCTGCACGTCGAGCATCTCCTGCCTATGTTAGTGTGATATCTGCAGCAGAATACAACTATTGCAATGTCATGATAACAATAGGAAGGAGATGTTAGCCAAACTTGCAGATCCTAGTTTATGCTCTTTCAGCTTTACCTGCTAGCATCTCCTTATCATTTTATGATATTACAATGTTTGTTGTCTCATGCATGCCCTTCTGTGATTGAACAGGGAGCAATATATGCACCAAACTACATTCACAATGGGGATAAGGTCATTTATGTTGCGAGAGGTAATGCTGACCTTGAAATTGTTTCCAACAATGGCAAGAGACTTGTGGCACAGAGATTTCAGGAGGGCGAACTTGTCCTTGTTCCAAGAGGCTTCCAACATGTTGAAGTAGCTGGAGATCAAGGATATGAAACTTTGCAGTTATAAATACTCATAGGTACACATACATCACCCATAAGTTTTTCTTTGTCAAATTCAGGCTAGAGTTGTTTTGTCAACGTGATGCTCAAGTTATGTGGTTAATTTATTGCTGAACAATTTCAGGCCTCGCAATTCTTATTTGGCTGGAGGGAATGGGCTTCTGAACCGCCTACCAAGGGCCATAGTGTCTAGTGCATTGGGCTTAAGCAGAGATGATGCTGACAAATTGCTTAGGCAACGAGAGCAGGATGAGGCTATGATTTTCCCTGCTGCAAACCAAAAGCAGCAGAGGGAACCAGAGAATATCCTAATGCATTAGAGAAGGTTTAGCTTGTGTGCTCTTCTAATAAGGCTCAAGAGCATGAGCCTTATGCATATGGTATATCTATAGCTGTACTGTCATGTAGAAGCTCCAGTTCTGAAGCTTCTTATGCTGGTTTAGTTGTGTTTGTACCTGTTTGTATCAGTAATAAAGAGCACATTTTCTTGAACTATGCTTCGACTTGTTGTTCTCTTTCCATTGGTTTTGGCTTATTGTTGTTAAAATACTTTGGTATGGTCTGAATCCTGTACATGGTCTTTAAGACAAAGAGGAACTTCTTGAAGCATGTCATTGGTGCTGTTCTAATAATTAGTTAGTTGTAGCACAAGAACATGCCCTTAGCTAAAGTTTTATGGTCGTTTAAGACAAAGGAACTTCTCGAAACATGTCATTGGTGCTGTTCTAATAATTAGTTAGTTGTAGCACAAGAACATGCCCTTAGCTAAAATTTTATGGTGGTGTATCACAATAAAAATATATGGTGTATCAAGAGGAACTTCTCGAAGCATGTCATTGGTGCTGTGAATGTAGTTCCTCTATGGTGTATCACAACAAAAATATACGGTGTATCACAACAGCAAAAATATACTTCCATATATCCCAAAGCATGGTGGTGCTTTTTTAATACATCAACTTTCAAAGCATGGTGGTGCTTTTCTAATAAAACATATATGCTCTTAGCTAAAGTATGTGTAATTCAACATGCAATAGTCACAAAATGGGTTGCATACCAAAAGGACGCATTGGGCAGATGTCACTGGGATTCCATCTTTCGGGTCCCCTTCCATCTTGCAGAGCACTTCACTGGGCCTCCATCTTCCTACCGCTTATACTGCGTCCATGCATGAAAAATGGTTGTCTACTCTTTCAAATAGGGTAGGGCTATTCCTTTTCGTGCACTTGGACATTGGGCAATTCACAATGGTAGGGCCGACATATCTGAACAAATTAGCTACAATTGGATTCTTGTACAATTCGCCATCCAATGGTAAAGTCCATTTCGACCTTGGGTATTCGCAGCATAGAGTAGGGCTAGAAATAGGAGTACCCAAAGGGACCTGACATTGTCAGTTATTAGAACTGATGGGTCTACTTTGTATGCATTACACATGCCTCTTTATGTTATTTCAATGCATACTGCATGCAAAATAGAGACGTACTCTTTCGAATCATGTGATTCCCCCAGTAATATATTTTCCACCTTCTTATCCTCTTTTAAATCTCCTAGCCTTTCTTTCACATATCCATTTCACATGCAAGCATAGGATCCCACTGGAAACCCTGAAAAACAAACCAATGGTTCCAAAAAATTGGGTTGTGGAATAGTTGTAAATATGACGGATTGAAATTTAGAAGGCAACTTGTATAACATGAAAATATAGGAAGAGCTGAAAATTAATAAGAATAGCATCTGCAAAAATACGACAAAGGTAACGGTAATGTATATTGTGCTTAAAGGTTGTTGGTTGTAGAGAAGAATAAATTAATATTAGATTAAGTGTTACCTTCATTTTTTTTTCTTGTGCCTTTGCCGTAATTTTGAAGCTAAAATTTCATTAACTTTTACAAAATGTAGTTCCTCTATCAAAGAGGAACTTCTCGAAGCATGTCATTGGTGCTGATCTAATAATTTTCCATTCCTCTCTCTGGAAATCCAATACGTGACTATTGGTCCTTCTTAGGTTGCGAGAAACTGGACTATTAGTCTATGTCCTAAATTTTTTATATCGAACTGTCTTCAAGGTCTAAGATCTCTTATTTGGAAGCCTTGATACTTGATAGTAGAGTCCTTGACATTGTTTTCAATAATGGCAAGAGAGTTGTGGCACAGAGAATCCAGAAGGGCGAACTTGTCCTTGTTCCAAGAGGCTTCCGACATGTTGAAGTAGCTGGGATCAAGGATTTGTAATTTTTGCATTCATAAATACTCATAGGTACACCTGTTTAAGTTTTTGTTTGCCAAATTCAACCTAGAGTTTTTTCGTCAACGTGATGCTCAAGTTATGTGGTTAATTTATTGCTGAACAATTTCAGGCCTCGCGATTCTTTATTGGCTGGGGAAAATGTGCTTCTGAACCGCATAACAAGGGCCATAGTGTCTAGTGCATTGGGCTTAAGCAGAGATGATGCTGACAAATTGCTTAGGCAACAAGAGCAGGATGGGGCTGTGATTTTCTTTGCTGCAAACCAAAAGCAGCAAAGGGAACCGAAGAATATCCTAATGCATTAGAGAAGGTTTAGCTTGTGTGCGCTTCTAATAAGGCTCAAGAGCATGAGCCCTACGCATATGGTATATCTATAGCTGTACTGTCGTGTAAAAGCTCCAGTTCTTGAGCTTCTTATGCTGGTTTAGTTGTCTTTGTACCTATTTGTATCAATAATAAAGAGCATATTTCCTTGAAGTATACTTGGATTTGTTGTTCTCCTTCCATTGGTTTTGGCTCATTGGTTGTTAAACACTTTGTTATGGTCTGAATCCTGCACATGGTCGTTAATGCGTAGGGTCATCAAGACAGAAAGGAACTTCCCAAAGCAAGTCATTGGTGCATTTTTAACAATTAGTTAGTAGTAGCACAAGAACATGTTTTTTATGGTCTGAATCCTGCATATGGTCGTTAATGCGTATGGTCTTTAAGACAAAGAGGAACTTCCAGAAGCAAGTCATTGGTGCTTTTCTAACATGCTTTTAGCTTAAGTTTTATGAATGTAGTTCTTCTATGGTGTATGACAACAAAAATATATCGTGTATCACAACAACAAAAAAGTACTTACATAGCTTCCAAAGCATGTGCTAGTTACCTAGCATGAGGTAACATTCACGAGGTGGCACGAGTTACCTAGCTGTGCTAGTTACCTTCCAAAGCATAACTTCCAAAGCACGTGTAGTTAACTAGCACGAGGTAGCACGAGTTACCTAGCACGAGGTACGTTACATTCAAGAATGTGCTAGTTACCTAGCACGAGGTGGATGTTGATGTCTCCTCCACTCTGCCTTTTACCTACAACCTAGAGGTTTCACATGTGCATCAACATGGCTGGGATGGGTAGCAGGTCCATTATGAGGTGAAGGTGCTCGAGAAAGGAAGAAACCTCCTAAAGAAAGAAGAACGATGTTGTCCTCCTTAGTCTTCCTCCTCCTGGTTGCTTACCAGGCTTATATGAACTACAGTACAAGGTATGCCTCAATTCTAGCAAATCCACATGTCTGACATGTCATGCAAAATTCGAAATGGCAAATACACTGCCATTGAATCTCTTATTTCCAATCGTATAGTTAGGGAAATTAAAAACCCTTCTGAAATTTGCATTCATCTTCGGAACTCACTAATAATACTTTGTGGCATGCATGGCCCTTCCTTTTCTTGCTTTTGGGTATGCATGTCCTTGCTTCTCTCTTTCCTTAACGAGCTATAGAACGCTGAAAACGGAGTCCGGAACCAACAGTTATGCCAAGCCTATTCTGCCACTTTTAAGCTTCTCAAATTGGGCCCCAATTTGAAACCAAGGCCCATTTCCTGTAAATAATATGCTTGATTAGTGTCTTTATCGAAGTCCTCTGAACAAGCTTTCAAGGAGCTAAAGAACGCCAAAACAGAGTACAGATGTCTAGCATTTCTGTTACGCAAAAAATGCAAAGCATATGTCAAAATATGGGCATAGGCTCCTTATTATCTGCCTCCTGTTGTTAAAGCATAGCAGAATAGATCATGAAGGTATACCTAGAGTTTCTCATTTTTTGAAACTACATCCTTAGCAAATTGTATCTCTTGGATATATTGCACAATATTGCTTTTTTCTTTGGCCCAGGCATTCCACCATTGATCATATCTTCACTCTGCGCACATTGATTGAGGATAGCAGGAATCACCGACAAAACCTGTACTACTGTTTCGTGGATTTCGCAAAAGCTTTTGACACAGTGCCCCGGGACAGGTAATGGGACAGACTGCGGCAGCTGGGGACTCCCCTTGACTTGCAGAATGCAGTCTATAGGCTATATGAGGCATGCTCAGGTCGTATCACATCGTCAGGACAGCCAATAATCAGTAGCATTGGAGTGCGTCGGGGTTGCGCCCTCTCCCCCAAACTCTTTGGCCTATACATTGACCAGCTGGAAGATTGGCTCTCTGAGCATGGAGGTGCGGGCGTCCATCTCATGCATCACACAATCCGGCAACTCATATATGCTGACGATGTCAACCTCCTGGCCTATACTCCAGAGGACATGCAACGTCACCTGGATGCCCTTGACACTTTCTGCCGATTCATTGGCATGAGAGTTAACTTGGCCAAAACTAGGGTGCGGCTAGTTTCATCATCGCGTCAGCCAAGGGTTCCCTCATTCACTTACCAGGGACAAGACGTAGAGGTAGCTCCGACTTACAAGTACTTAGGGATCGAGTTCTCTGCTACGACCCATTGGGATCTGCCATCAGATTGTGGGTCACGGCGGGTTGGAAAACACTATATGCCATGCGAGAACAATGACCACAAGGCGAGTTGTATGCACGGGGTCACCGAGCACACTTGTTTGGGCCTTGGTCGAGCCGGTCCTTTGTATGGGGCAGAAGTGTGGGGTCCGGATGATATCCCTCAACACACGGAATGACCTCGGCGGGTGTAGAAAGCCTTCTTGGCACGAGCCCTTGGGGTAAAGTCCACGATTCCATACCGAGATCCTACTCCAGAGCGGGTTTTCTACCCCTTCAGCGGGCTGCATTGGAACGCCATATCATTTACTTCGGAAGGTGGTCGTTATGGGTGATACACGTTTGCCCAACCTTGCTTTGGCCATGGCGATGGGTCCCTAGCGCTGAAAGCCCTTCTTTGGAAGGACAAGCAAGCTCAGTGGTTCTCATTTGGGGTGTACAGCAAGCAGAGCGTCGCACATGTAAGGACAAAGAAAGATCACAAGGCCCTTAAGTTGTATCTAGATGCTACTTTCCTTCGCAAGCTCGAGATGCGGATGCTCGACGCGCCGCGTTAAGGCGGCATACTATCAACAGCAAGTCAATCCTAGGCTCACGAGAGGCCCACACCAATACTTGTACACCCAGTTGCCCATGAAGAAGCGCAGACTTATAGCTTCCATTCGCACGGGTACACATCGCCTCGCATTGAGGCGGGGCGTTGGGCTCGGGAAGCACGAGAGCAAAGGCTTTGCCAGTGTTGCCACCAGGGCGCCATTGAGGATGAATGTCATGCCCTCCAGATCTGCCCAGCATTTGCCCATATCCGAGAATGGTATGTTCGGTTACTAGTGCCTGGCCAACCGTTGCGTGAGTTATTGAATACAGCGTCAGTGGGTTTGCTGGGGTCATACCTCCAGGAGGTTATGGATGCACGGACTCAATTGTGTCCTCCGGGACGGTATTGAACTATCCTATACAATAATTGTGCCAAAGATATTTTTTAATGTCGGAATGGGTTTTAAGAACCTAACTATTTACAAATGAAAGACTAAAACTATGAATACCACATTATCTTGCACCTGGTCCCGATCCTATAGTATAAGCATTTAAAATAATAGAACCCAAATGATAACCTATGGAAGATAATCTTTGGTAAAGTTAAATAAAAAATATGAATCGGGCATCAACGTGAACAGCTTAGCAAAGAAGTCGACCTCAACTCGTCTATAGATAACGAAAGAGGTCAATTTTGTTTATGTGAACTCAGGCAACCGATCGTTATCCGCAAATAATTTGATCTCGCCTATGCATGTGTTTCTAGCAAAGATTCGGATCCATGGCAACAAAAGCATCGACTTCTACAGATGTTCATTACATCAACATGAGCTTTTTACGTACATAATAATACAAATGAAATTCGGTTTATATTTGACCAATCACAAAATTTAACCTCTACATTTATGAAATTATGGCGTAAAACGTAAACTCTTAACCTCTACATTTAACAACTTACTACTTACAGTAACTAAATATTTAACAAAAGGAAAGATGAAAGGGAAGCTTTTAAACCATGTTCATGGAATATAGTGGGAAGCTTTATCAAAGCACAACTTTGTTGAAGCTGCATGCAACATCATAAATCTAAATACAGTTAACTTGCTTGTAACATTACTCTCTGTTGTTGCTTCCATTGCTTTAACACGTACGTCACCTATTAGAAAAGACAAACCTCTATTTTTCTAACAGAGAGCAGCCATTGTCATTGCCCCCTTGACTAAAGCAGAGCCTTAACTAGATTTGCAGACGCAGCTTACCAAGGTACGGAGGCCAAGTACAAGAATAATCCACCAAAATTGATCATGAAATCACCTTGCCTACTATTAAAAGCTGAGTTTACAAGAGAAAATTATAATAGCATGTTGACTGGTATTATAGCAGGAGTTATTGTTACGGACATGAATTGTGGAAAGAAGTAAAAGATTTGGAATAGGCATAGAATGTTTCAGGTATCTAATGCAGATAATCATTGTCTAATCAAGCTCATGATAATTCGATCAGTTTGTTTTTCATCAGGATAAAAGGCTCATTTCACACTTAGCCAAACAATTAACTACCTGATGGGCAGTTGGAGAGAGAAACATTTTCATCATGTCGAGCTCGTATAAGTTCTCATCTAGGATCAGACTTTCAATATCTTCCTTAGTCAACTACTTATTGTGACTAAATATTTAACTACTTATATTTAACAAAAGGAAAGATAAAGGATTTTCTACTTACCACTATATTTAAGCTTGCCATCCTGTAGATTGAACCTCTCCTATTTGTGAAGTTTTATCTTGACCACGTCTATTACATAAAGAATTCCAAGCAGCCAGTGCCCTCTCATATGGAAATTCTTCGATAGTATACTCGCTTGCATATGTTCGAAGGCACAAATCTAGATTTTTGGTGAGTTTGTTCTGCACCTTATTTTTAAGAACTCCCACGAGATCAAAAGTCCTCTGTAGAACCAAGTATCATAGTTTGATAAAGATCTGCAAGCTTGAAATACACAGGCATGTGCTCTCATAGCACTTGACTATACCCAATTTTTGTCCAAAACCTTGTGATTGCACCACATTTAGTTGGCTTCTCCAAGTTCTCAACCTGTGCCCACATAGTGCTGCCAAAAACATTCCGATTGGGCAAGCAATTCTTCTCCACTAATAATACCATATAACTCCTCTTCATGCATAATAGTAGTATGTGAAAAATGATTGGCATGTGCTTGTGACAGAGAGGATGGATGGCGCATGATGGAAGAAGGCGGTGATCGGTCGGTACTGCTGCTTTCGGGAAAGCGGCGGCAATTCGGGCTGTCGATCGTGGGGGGGCTCCTGGTGGCCCCATTTTTGCTGGTCGGGTCCAGGAAGGGCCGACTCTGGCATCCAGGGCAAAAGCCCCATTTCTTTCTGCTGTTTCTGCTACTGCAGAAGAAGGAACCGACCAGGGGCGGGCATGTATTCCCCTGAAATTTCGCCCATCCTTAATTTCTGGATCGGTGATGGGTTTGGAGGCAGAAGCCCCAATTTCTGATGTAGATTCGGTGGAGATAGTGTCCCGGTGGTTCAAGTTCTTTCTAAATCGGCGGTGGGGGCGCGACAATATCGTAAACCAATGCATAAATGCCTTGGAGGCAATACCAAAGCAGGCTGATACTAAGGAGGGGGATCAGCAAGCTAGGAAAAAACTAGATGAAAATAAGCTTTGGAGCTTGAGGGAAATCTCAACGCAAGAATAGACTCAATACTAGCACAACACAACAAGATTCAAATGGAGTCAGCAAGGAAAGCACCAAAGGGTCAACAAATAAGCGCTACAAGTAAGCCCTCTGTTCATTTGGATAGTCCAATGTTTAAAATGCAAAACTCAAAAGTGTTAGAGTTGGAAGTTGGAAATCAGGAAGCTAGTGGCACTCCAAATGATGTAGAAAAGTCCACCAAGGAACAAACACCCAATGAGACAGTTAATCTAGACAAATCTGTTGACTATTCATCTCTAAGCGAGGGTAGTAAGCGGGGAAAGAATCTTTGGATCGAGCACCATAATGATGGGAATGATGTTAGCCTAGGGAATTCTACACAAAATAGGGGGATTCATCCAAAAGGTTCAGCTTGGAAAGGGCAGGATTCAGTGAGTATAGTGAACAAGCCGAGATTCTCGGAGTGGATTCAAAAGTAAAGAGCAGGCGGAGGCGGTGGGGTTAGCCGGTTGAACAAATAAATCAAAAGGTGGATGATGAGGTTACAAGCGGTAGCTCGGTGGTAGGGTAAGGTCCTCTCATAGATCTGATATATCTGTTGAAGATATGGAGTATAAGATCAGTCAAGCTAGGGCTATTATCATGTGTAAACTGGCCCCCAATATCATGATAAAAATAAGAACACTTGGACCCAAAGAAATGTGGCAGTATCTTGTGAAGAATTATCAAGAAAAAAATACATCTCAGATAGATATTCTTCAGAGAGAGTTGCGAATGTTAAAATATGATGAGAAGATGGATTTTGAGAATTGTTTGCTAGATTTGACTTGATAATGCGGACTTACAAAGCGGCCAGGGGAAGGGTTATCCGAGAACTCTAAAATCTTATATGTTTCTAGAATATTCTCAATATGAAAACCTTGTCTCCACTGATGAAACAGTTGCACAAGGCAGAGAACATCTTGAAAAGACTAGCACGAAACGAAATTGAAAGCGAGAAAGAAATTCATGGAAGAAGAAGAAGAAGAAGAAGAAGCATCGAGGTTTTGATGGCAAGAATGAGTAGAACCGGGGAATGAGGTTATAAGCAAGACCCGACAAGAGTGAAAGTGGATCTTTGGGTCCATGCTATCTATCTTGCGGAGAGATAGGACATATAAAATCAATTGTCCTAATGGATCAAGAAAAATGGTGAGCTGCTATACGTGGTATAGGGCACTATACTAGTGCATGCCCTTCACCTAAGGGGAGTTGGTAGGGAAGAGGCAAGGGAGTAATGAAGGCGGGGAAGAGCACCCTTTAGAGGAAGAGGAGGTAAAAAGAGGAGATACATCAGCCTTTAATGTTGTGAGAAGATAGTGAAGATGAAGAAGGAACAAACGAAAATGCGAAGAGATTGATGAGGTAAAAAAAAAATTGTGCCCTTGCTTGCTAGGTATAAAAGGGAGTCTCATAAAAGCGTGCTCAATCTTTTTGTACTAGATAGCGGAGAGAGAGAAAAGCATAGTCAAAGTCTTGACTTGCTTATCGAGGAGTGAATGTAAAAGAAAAGTGAAACTAGGAGATGGGAGAGTGCGGGGATGCCCAAGGAAGGAATGTTTGCGGTTTTACAATCTCGAAGGAAAACCGATGAATTTAAATCATGTTTTGTGTGTACTGGCATCATTAAGAACTTAGTATCTATAAGCCCGACTTGTAGACCTTGGTTTTGTCCGTACATTTGAGAAAGCAGTATGTAAAGTGTTGAGAAATAATAAAATTGAGTTTCTAGCCATCTTGGCGTTGGAAATCTTTTGAATTCAAGCAGTAGTCTTACATGTAAATAATGTGCTCGTGGATAAGAACTTCAAGGAATTGTGGCATGAAAGACTAGCTCACATACACATGAAGAATATCGGTCGTTTGTTTAAAGAAAAAAAAGGATCAAAGGAAAAATGAGTGATGTTTGTAACGAGAAAATTCTGCTATGGATGCATGTTGGGCAAACATTCAAATACGCCATTCGCCAAAGCATGGGAAGAGAGCTAACGATGTCTTGGAATTAGTGCATTCAGATTTATGCGGCCCTATCAATGATGTGACAATAGAAGCTGGAAAGAGGTTATTTTTGGCGTTTGTAGACGACTATAGTAGAATCACGAGATGTTACCTACTTAGAAGGAAGGAAGGAAGGAAGTATATTTTAACGTCCGGAGGCCAAACTTGACCTATGAGATGGTACATACGCATTACACAAAGCGCGATAAAACCACATCAAAAAGACAAATGCTCTTTGTACAATGTGTCCCTACTTTTTGGGATGAAAAACCCCCACATGGGAGGAAAAACCCTGGTAGTAGGCTCTCGGATCCCTTTGTCTGTAAAGGGATTCTCTAGCAGTGAGAGACTTGGCAAAATGTAGGATGCGAGGCGGTGCAACCATTGGCGATGCAAGAATTGATGCAGGTGCCTCGGAGCATCTAAGATCAGCATGTGTTGCTTTCGGATATGCGTATATGCGGACACTCTTTGCAGTAGCATGGTGCTCATCCTCTTTGTCGCATGTGGCAACACCGGCATATTCTCTCATGCGGGAGGTTCTCGCCTCCCTCCATCACGTAGTCCAGCGACTGTTTCAGTGCGAGATGATGGGACCCCGTCCTCCACGGAGGCAATAGCTCCCGTTTCTTCATAGATATATCGCTTTTTGGCAGTCGGGTGTGGGCCATGTTCCGGTGTTGGATTAACTGGCGTGTGGTAGTGCTCATTTTTTAGGCTTTTACACGAAAGTGGTTGCATCCCGCAGAGTGGTGTGGCGGCGCTCATTGGTGTCTTGGCTTGCCCGGGGCATCGCATAGCCACAATCACCTGGTAGTCTATAGACCACGTTACGAACCACCCGACAAGCGGTTCTCGCCATACCCTCTTGGTCATTGTGGCTCTTGTGCCAATAACAAAGCCCTCGGGAAGACGTTAGGCATCCATGCCGGGTGACCTTGTGGAAATATGCAAGATGTCTGCGCGATATAGGAGAAATTTGAGGGCCGAACCCAGTCTCATATAGAAAAAATCGATAAGGCACCGTGGTCCTTGATACCTAGGATCGTATGTTAAGAAGGCCTTTTGCACCCTCTCTAGCTTATCCTGTGTTGTTCTTGCTAATTTATCGGACCCCGGACCTCTACCCCATACAACAATCTTTGGTTCAACGAAAGTGCTCAGCAGTGTGCTCTTAATGCGGGTCACATAGGTCTATTCTCAGAGCAGCTATTCTCAGATAGCATCGGTGGCTTTCCATCCTGACCAAATCTTTCCACACAATCATCCCATAACATGCTAGCGAAAAGTCGACCTTTGATGCTTTTAAAGATTTCTTAGCTGAAAGCGAGAGAGAAACCGGAAGAAAGCTGAAATGTTTAAGAAGTGATAGAGGAGGGGAGTACTTATCCGGCAGGTTTAAAGCATTTTGTAAATTACATGGAATTGCTAGACAGCTGACATGCTCTCATAGTCCACAACAAAATGGTGTAAGCGAAAGGAAAAATAGGACGATCTTGAATGCTGCCAGAGCAATGTTGAAACATACAGGCTTGCCTAATTATTTATGGGAAGAGGTTGTAAATATTGTCATCTACATTCAAAATAGACTTCCAAGTACCAGTGTTGCAGGTAAATTACGGAGGAAACTGTGGAACCCAAATGCTCAAATAGACTTTGCAAAGTTCAAAGTGTTTGGGTGTCTTGGCTATGTTCATGTGCATAAAGAAAATAGAAAGAAATTAGATGACAGAGCGCAAGTGGCTTTTCTAGTAGGTTATGATACTGAAAGTAAAGCATTCAGAATGCTTTAGCCAAAGGAAAAGACTATATTAATAAGTAGAGATGTAACGCTTGAAGAATCTATCCGTGTATAGGGAGTACAAGACATCAAAGACCTGCTTGTAACAAGGCGTGAGTCTACTTTACAGTAGAAATAAGAAAGGAGGTGAGCTTACTTACATCGATGATGATAGTGATGTTGATAATGATGGAGAAGAAAAGGTGATGTTGTAACCGGCCCCTGAAATGCCAAAACCAAATTGAAAGCAAGCCACAAACAAGTTGAGACAAAAAATGCAGAGGAAGAGAAAACCTGAAATTGAAAAGTTGAGAGATGAAGCAAAAACGTAACATTAATGATTATGGAGATTGGATACGGAGAAGCAAGAGATTACAAAAGGAAGAAGAGTTACTTAATGTCTTGGCCATAAACATTTGAGCAAAGGTTGAATCTGAAAATAGTAGAGAATGAAAAAGAAGCAATGATGACTGAAATGAAGTCTTTCCATGATAATAAAACATATGAAGTGGTTACTAAACCAGAAGGGAAAAACATTGTAGGTTGTAAAATGGATTTACGTGAACTTAAAACTGGACCAGATGGCAAGATCTAAAAAAGATTCAAAGCAAGGCTTGCAGTACTGTGGGTATTCCCTTTAAGAAGGGCCTTGACTTTGATGAAACCTTTGTCTCGATAGTCAAATTAACAAGTATCAGGGTTGCTATTAGCACTTGCAAATGCAAAAGTATGCACCCTTACATCACATGATGTGTCTTACATTTTTTAAATGCTGACTTAGATGAATAAATATACATGAGCCAAGCTCCGGCTTTGAAAGGGTGAAGGTAAAGCATGGAAACTACGAAAAGCGTTACCTGGACTTAGGCAATCACCCGCATGCTGGTGGTATAAATGCATGGATGAGTATTTGAGGAAACATTGTTTCTCCAAGCTAAATCTGTGATGGAAATATTTATATTTACAAAGTAGAAAAAAGGAATGTTGTATGATTGCCTTATACGCGGACAATTGCATCATGGCAACTTAATAGCTTTACAATGTTTTGAACATTGCAAAAATGTTTTGCAAAGTTGCATGGAAAAGCAAGAAACAGACAAACTATAGCATTATCATCCTCGGAAGGGACATCAACCATCAACGCTTTGCAACTAAAAAGAAATTATATGGCTCAAAAAGATTGTTGCATGAGCCGGGTAAACAAGAAAACCTACAATTTTATCTTGTGATAACATGATGAGTTGTATAAGCTCTTATAAAAAACCCCAGATACACGAAAGAACAAAACACGAATTGCGGATGTACTTTCGTCGGGGATGTTGTAGAGAAGAAGATCATATCAGAGAATATCTTTCATACATGCATTCTGCTGCGTGATATATTCCGGAAAGGCTTTAAGAGAAAACGAAGGTTTCATGGAGTTCAAATTAAAACTAGGTGTGTGAATGTATTCAAAGTTATAGTCATGTTCCCCAAACCTGTGTAGTTGCACCTAGGTCTAGATCGATGGTACAACGAAAACTTTGCTAGCTTCTAAAGTTACAAATTACCAACGGTCTAGATCCGATGGTACAACAGAAAACATTGCAAACCGCAGAAGTTATTATAGATTCTCAACAAGACATTAAGGGAGTGTTGGAAATTACATGTGGAATAGTGAAGTAATGTCTTAACATATTTTATTACACTTTACAAGGTTTGAATATATTTTCAATGGTCAGAGAGCGTTAAAATAGTAAGGCAAACTCTAGTTGGGCCAAGTGGAAAACAGTGATATAGCATACGGGGAGAATTCCAATGGAATGGATAAGGTCGTGAATGGATTAAATGGATGGAGATAGATGGTGGATTCACCCCATAATAATGGACACTTAGCCTGGATACAGGTGGGCGAATCAAGCGACCAAGCCATGAATCGGATTTCATCGGGTTCGCTTGTTTCTTTGGGATTTGAATTATTGTTCATTAGTATTTTGAAATTAGAAGTCTTCATATTTTTGTATATTTGCAATCACGTGGTTGACAAAGGTAGGTAAGGAAATAAATCAAAGAGGAGGAGTAGATCAATTACTAGGGGTTTCTTACAAAGGGTATAGTATAGGGCTGAAAATTTGTTCAAATTTGTTGCCTCTAACATTCTGGTGTCCCAACACCTCCTTAAGTCTGAGAAAAAGGGGTAACTCTACCTTCTTTGCCAAAGTGGTATTTTGCATGCATGGAGGCGATTATAAGGGGCAAGGGATTTTCTTGGAACCATTGGTTTTGTTTAGGGGTTTCCTAGGCTTGGGTGCATGTGTAATGGATATGTGTAACAGAGATTCCGCTTGATGGTTAAAAATGGATAGAATTGGTGGAAAAATGCTACGTGGGGCCTTGAATCGAAAGAGTACGCCACCATTTTGCATCATTATGCATTGAGACAGTACTTATAAATGAGGCCAGTGCAATGCATAGCAGAGCAGACCCGTCAGTTAGTTCTACTAACAGCCATGGCAATGTCAAGTCCTTTTGGGTACTTCTATGTCTGAGGTCCTAGTCTGTGCTGCAGTGCCCACGACGCCGCGAAAATGAGGAACGAGGTCAGGAAGAGCGGCCTGACCAGGAACGAGGTGGGAAGAGCGGCCTGACGAGGAGGAAAGTGAGGAATGGCTCAAACCTCGTGAGAGCCTAGGACCCAGTTCGAATCTGAAGCCGGCAAGGTTGAGACATGGGCCTCTCAATTCCCTGCTCTTCGACGTGCTGGTTTTAAAGAAGCGCCAGAATCACCGTTTTAGTCTGGCGGATTGCTTCTTCCATCTACTCCAATTCTCATGCTATCATATCTCTTGCGGAAGGTAATAACTTACATTTGCTGCTCTTGTTTGTTGTCAGTAACTTAGATCCTAAGTAAGCGCTGTTTTAAACAATCGATCTTAGGAACTTTCCATCCCGGAGCTCCTGGTGGAAGTTACATTTCCCTGCTTCTGCTTCTGTTGTCGATCCTAAAGCTTCAATATGCCTCTCTTTTAACAACTAAGTTATGTTGCTCTCTGCTCTGATTTCATCTGTCAGCAGCATTGTTGTTGTTGTTGTTAGTCTAGGTACTTTAACCTAACATTGTTTCTGCCTTTTGCAAGGCTCTGGAATTTTGGTCTGAGTCGCTGAAAATGCAGGCTCGTTCGAGTCAGAGGAATCAGTTCAAGATCAGCAAAGAGGGTGCTGTAGTGGCTGTTCTAAAGGAACAGCTTATTGGTTCTAATAATGCAAGAGCTGCACGCCTTATTGACATCGCACATCATGGCAAGAGACACTGATCGTTTAGGGTATGCCTTTTGTTCTTCCTTGAGAACTTTTAGTATAGGATTATTGTTCTTGCAGCACTTTAAGCATATAGCCATCATCTTATCACTTAAAAGATAGCATTTTACAAATAATATCATGCCATGCATTTTGAATGATCATATGCAGAAACATATCATACAATCATGTGTGCTGTGATTACTTGTTTATAGCATGTAGAAAGATCATGGCATTACATTATGCTTCGTGTGCAGCAATTCCAACCATTTAGTGGCAGAGCTGGTTTCAGTCCTCGTGTTCGCTCTCAAGCATGGGATGTGTCTGGAAGAAACCGTGAGGAGCATCTTAGAAAGACAGAGAAACAGGGAGGAATTATCAAGGTATCCAGGGAGTCCTTGGAACGTGAAGAAAGATCACAGAAGGAATCAATCTTGGCGCGCCATTTATTCACCAGCTGCGATTAAGTGATTTCCAGAGGTTTCCAGTAAAGGCAAGCTGGAGCTTAGGGAGCTCAACAGTCAGAAAATGCTTGCTTTGGCAGATCTGGACCTGTCAACCGCACGTTCTTTGAGGCTGGAAAGAGTGAGTGCTCATTTCACTTCATTTTAAGCATGAATTGGTAGTTCTTGTGATTATGGACTACTGAGCTTGATGGTTTCTCCTGTAGTAACTTTAAAATGTGCTAATGTAACTATTGCAATGTCATGATAACAATAGGAAGGAGATGTTAACCAAACTTTTTGAATCCTAGTTTATGCTCTTTCAGCATTACCTGCTAGCATCTCCTTATCATTTTATGATATTACAATGTTTGTTGTCTCATGCATGCCCTTCTGTGATTGAACAGGGGGCAATATATGCACCAAACTACATTCACAATGGGGATAGGTCATTTTATGTTGATGCGAGGAAGGTAATGCTGACAGAAATTATTGTTTCCAACAATGTAGAGACTTGTGGCACAGAGATTTCAGGAGGCCGAACTTGTCCTTGTTCAAGAGGCTTCCAACATGTTGAAGTAGCTGGAGATCAAGGATATGAAACTTTGCAGTTATAAATACTCATAGGTACATACATCACCCATAGAGTTTTTTCTTTGTCAAATTCAGGCTAGAGTTGTTTTGTCAATGTGATGCTCAAGTTATGATGTGGTTAATTTATTGCTGAACAATTTCAGGCCTCATGGTCTTATTTGGCTGGAGGAATGGGCTTCTGAACCGCCTACCAAGGGCCATAGTGTCTAGTGCATTGGGCTTAAGCAGAGATGATGCTGACAAATTGCTTAGGCAACGAGAGCAGAGATAGAGGCTGTGATTTTCCTGCTGCAAACCAAAAGCAGCAGAGGAACCAGAGAATATCCTAATGCATTAGAAGGTTTAGCTTGTGTGCTCTTCTAATAGGAATTTCGAGGCATGAGCCTTATGCATATGAGTATATCTATAGCTGTACTGTCATGTAGAAGCTCCAGTTCTGAAGCTTCTTATGCTAGTTCTGGATTGTCTTTGTACCTATTGGTATCAGTAATAAAGAGCACATTTTTCTTGAACTATGTTTTGACTTCTTGTTATCTTTCCATTGGTTTGGCTTATTGTTGTTAAAATACTTTGGTATGGTCTGAATCCTATGCATGGTGGTTAAGATAAGGAAGGAACTTCGAAGCATGTCATTGGTGCTGTTCTAATAATTAGTTAGAACATGCCCATAGCTAAGTTTTATGGTCGTTTAAGATAAAGAGGAACTTCTTGAAACATGTCATTGGTGCTGTTCACAATAATTAGTTAGTTGTACTTTAAAGAACATACCCTTAGCTAAAATTTTATGAATGTAGTTCCTTCCATGCAGTACCACAACAAAATGCTGGCAATGAGAACTCTCGTGCTTACGTCATTGTTGCTGGTTCTAATAATTGAAGTTAGTTGTAGCATGTATATAATCGTGCCTTTAGCTAAAGTTTTATGAATGTAGTTCCTCTATGTGGTGTATCTACAAATAAAAATATACGTGGTGGTATCAGCAACAAAAAGCTATATGTAGCTTTTATCGCTAACAACAAAATATACTTACATTGCATCTCCCAAAGCATTGTGGTGTTTCTTTTTAATACATCAACTCTCTTAAAGTATTGGTGGTGTTTTCTAATAAACATGCTTTTAGCTTAGCATGTGGGGAATTCAATATGGGTGAGATAAAATGTAATCAGAGTACTAAAGGACAATAATAATCGGTACACCTGGATTCCCTTCCTTCCTGGATTCCAATTTTTCCATACGTCATCACAAGTCCTTTCCGATGGTTCTCTCAAAAATTATATGAAATAAATAGCAGATGTCGATGCGGAGCGCAATTGTCTCATTTTATTTCCGGATCCTGCAGCGATCCAGCGTACTTCGCGGAATTTGTGCTACGTAACTGAAATCAAGGCGCACAACAGA